>BRZM01000147.1:154592-528191 GCA_033238685.1 Lates japonicus
TGATGTGCCAATAATCCAGTTTCCTTTCCCCTCTTTTCACTCCATCGGTGTCAGGGGCTCATTAGTGAGCTCTGTTACGTGTCTGCTGTGTGTTTGAGCATCCACAAAGCGTGTTATGAGAGAGACGATAATGTGGAGTCTTTCTGTGGAGATTTATAGACAGTTTTTCCTCAGTGAACTCAGCGCAGAAGCCACGGTTCTGGTTCAGCTACGGTTTAGGTCTTCAGAGAGGGGCAGTGCCTCTCGGCATCATTGCTTTTGCGACCTGGCCAAAGATCGACACACCGTGGATGAAGGCTGCGTTGAGAAGACAAATTTGGGGTGGGGGTTGCGGGGAGGGAGGCGGCAGATGACGACATTTCAAATTCAAGCTTTTGGTTCTTGTTGTGCTGGATGTCTTCTGCCTCTGTCTCTTTAGGGCTGCACAGAGGAGTATGAGATGAAGACATGGAGCAAGCAGAACCTGAGCCTCTGGCGGCGAATACCGACCCTCCCTCGTCAGCGTGGCGATGGGACATACCTATCCCTCGGGCTCCCAGCACCCCCAGCCCACAGCGCTGGGCACCCATGGGCCCCGCCTCCTCCGTTTCCCCGCTCACACAAGGCCCCTAATGCTGCCTGTTCCTGAAACCCCAACACCTCAACTCAAGAGGTGAGACTTATTCTCTGTCAACTGTACATTACCTGTATCAGATAGCTGGTGATAATTGTCTTCTTATTGGGACATAACAGGGCAGAAGATAAATCACTAAAATAAAATGAAAAGCACAGACCACATATACATAACCACAGTCAGATCCTTACAGGTTTCAACTGGATCCTCTTTTTCAATGGTTTCTCACTAAATTTAGATTAATGTTTTCTTTGTGTTGCAGTTGCAGCCTTACTTAGCCCTCACCTCTCTGTGATCTGTTTGTTTTCTCTCGTTCCATGTCACCTCTCCATGTCCTCAGGCCAGTGAGCTGCAGAGAACCACTACCTCTGTCTCCTGCAGGAGGCGACAGAGTGCTACTTCTGAAAACCCCTCAGCAACCCTCCTCACCCTCCTCAGGTCTCATCGGCCTCTCCCACGATGGGGAGCCGCCTGAATCACCAGGCCCATTTATGCATACAAACATTCACCCGACAGATGCGTGTGGTCTTTGTTCTCTGGCTCTCCTCGTCACTCCTTTGGTCTTGATTAAACATTGCATACAGTTATATCGGTCCATAGACAGGCTGAATAATGTGGCGTGTTCAGGTCTGCAGTTAGGCGATGTATGAACACCAACCTCCTAGAAGAGGATATGTGTGGGTGGCTCTTTGTACCCACAGTGTGGGCTGATAAAGATCTCGCAACCAGAGGAGCATGTTTATTCAACTGCAATCACAATGCAAAACATAAATGGAAAATCTCCCTCTGGTCAAATAGAAACTGTACATTTTAAGTCTTGCTTTAGAGAATTTTTCAGTGTGTGTGTGTCCCATGATCTATCTGTACTCCAGTGGTAATTATTCATTATGTGTGTGATGTGTTTGGATAGCCACTGTGGTCTGAATATTAAAAAAAGAAATTTACTATAAATTTACCATAGATATTAGCATGAATGTATGGATGTGTTCATTAATGCGTACCCTCCCTGCTCCCTGTGATCTGTCTGTGTAGATATGGAACAGGACAAGCTTCCTACTGCCATGAGCCCATCTCAAGCATGGACATCACCTCCAGTGGAGAAGTCTTCCTCCAGGCTTCACCAGCCAGGAAGCACCATAGGCGCTACAAAACAGGTTGTCCTTCAAAAACTACAGGCCCTTTGTTGCATTTAATGTCACTTTAAAGGCCTTCTAATAAATATTTTAAATATTAATATTAGAGATTGTTTCTCAGCTCCAGTATGTTAGCATCCTACCTTATTGTTTTGGTTTTACGGCCTGCAACTTAAATTTCTCCTGTGCTTTCCTGATTGAGCCTTTGACAGCTAAGAGCCAGATACTCTCAGCTGTTAGTGAAGGAAAAAATTTTTTTTTTAATCAAGTTGTAAGAAAAGCATATCATTGAGTATTTAAGTTGATATGGTGAATGTATTTACATTCAAATTTCATGGAACGTATCTTTCATTTGGAGTTGTGTTTTTTGTCAACCTGGTGAATTTAAGTCAATTTTCTCTCTTTTTTAGCTCTGTTTTTGGTCTCTACCAGCTTCTGAAGGAAATATTTGGCTCTGTAGCTGCTAAATTCTCCCACTACGTTCTTTAGCTAGTCTCTCTCTTCACTATATCTGTCTAATTGTTTATTGCTGAGCACATAGTGCACTGTATAGGGTTTAGAGTTACCTGCTGTAGCCAAAACAACACTTTGAGCGGGAACCAGAGGAACCAAAACAGTAAAGTTGTGGGTGAACAGCAACTCAATACTGAAACCTCTGTAAAGAAGCCAAGCAGAGCTACAAATTCTCAATAATCTGTGGGTTCCTCACTATGAACAACCTTTAACATTGTCCGCTTACCAAATAAATACCAATGTTGCCTCATAAAAGGTGATATGTGGCCAAAAATCAGATTATTGCAGGTTTGTAGGATAATCAGACTTTTCTCTTTAACAACATTCATGCTTTCTATATTGTTTCAGTGTGTTGCACAGTAGAGGCAGAGATAACTGAGTGTGATTTTGTGCATTGGTGTGTGGGGGAGGTCAGTGTTTAAATATGCTATAAGTATTTAATCCTCTTGCCTAGCCATGGGTTCAGTGTAATTTGGTTTAATCCTGTGACTGTCTGTGTGTGTTTTCTGTCTAGAACCCCTCTGGCATGTGCCAGCGTCGTCGTCTCGGGGACCAGGGCGGTGGAGGGGGGCAGAGGAGAATAACCAGACAGGATGTCCCAGGCTAAGACTCTCCAAACAGACACTCGAAGGTCAGACCTGTCATCACCACATCTCATTTGTTCACCTGTCACCCTCTCTGCCTCGCTGCCTCTCAGTCCGACTGTTTTCCTCGTGTCCTCCACAGGGTGAGACTCAGTACTCCAGCTACTCCAGCAGCAACACTCTGTCCAGTAACGCCTCCAGCAGCCACAGCGACGAGCGCTGGTTCGACGGAGGCACCGGGGGAGAGCGAGGAGGAGGCGGGGGCTGCCTCGGTGACCCCGCTGAGACAGACCCCGACCTTCTCAACAAAGGGGGCTCCAACGACAGCGGCATCGACGCCTCCACCCATTACAACAACACGCGCCACGGGAACATGTCCAACAACCAGTCCCACAAGCCCATGCACTGCTCTGCGACCTACAGCGGCATCCAGGAGCTGTCCGTGGGAAGGAGCAGCGGCGGAGGGGGAGAAGCAAAGAGACGCGAGTCTTCACCCATCATACCAGCCGCAGCCAATCAGAACAAAGGGTACCGGACGAGGACATTCCCGCCTCCTGGCTCCAGTGTTGAGAAAATGGATACTTTCAAACCCAGGTGAGAGAAAAAACTTACTGATGAGATGCATCTTTTATGACATGTTTTATGAAGAAGGAAATATTAACTAATGGAGAGAGTGAATTTTGCAGTTTCGTGCTGCTTAGCTGAATGGAGAAGGTGTGTACTCGGTAAGAACAAGTTATAGAGATCTTTAGTGAATGATCTAAACAAGCAGCAGTTATGTACCACCACCAGATCACATATCACAACACTGTGAATGCATCTTTAAAGGATACATGAAGGATAATAGCAGCCTAATCCTCATGGAGCGAACAGGTCAGCACGTGATCTCATCTCCCACCCCCACATCACAAATGCATATAGCCATTAAACTCAAGCATAAACGGGCTTCAACCACACCCAACTGTGCTGGATTAAAACAATCTCTGTTTAAACCCTGAGTGTCACTGACTCTGATGCTGCAGTCTGTGCCTGTGCAGATGTGTCGGACCAGAAGGCTTTAGGACACCAGTGCTTCATCACAGATATAGTGTGCAGTTTGGAAAATAATGTTGCAAGGCATATGGGTTGTTTTGGTTAGAGGATTGGGTGCCTTCTCAGAGATAAATAGGTCAGTGGAATAATTTGGATGTTTTAATACAGTTGTTAATAAGTTTGTTCTGCTGTGGAGAAGAACTGGTTCAGTAGATAAAAGACATCTCAGTCCCTGCTTTTGTAGTGTGCAGCGTGGCAAGGCAGCTAAATGAGTTGATAAATGATAGTAGTAGTGGTTCATAACTCTTGTTCTGTTTACCTTTGTTGTCAATACAGTTGTATCGGCAGACAGTAATGTAGTATCTGCTATGTATGTAGTGTTGCTAAATGGACACCGGCACCTGGACTTTAATTGCGTACTCTGTCTTCGCTGCCTGATCAATGAAGAGGAGGAAAGGAAAACGTGCTCTGTCAGAATAAATAATGACATACACATAGAGCAGTGAAACGACTAAAACCCAGGTGACCCTTTGTTTGAATTTAACAAGTGCTTTTCTGTGTTCTTTATTTTACATGATTATCGTGTCCTTATTCACCAGAGGATCCACCACAGCTGTCCCTCGTTGCTTCTTCTTTTTTAATGTCTCAAAAGGCTGTAACTCTTTGGTAGCAGGCAGGTCTTTTGTGACTTGAAATATTTCATTGAACCTGCAAAAGAGCGTTTGAGAATCTTACCCTCTAAAAAGTCTTTCACCAGTTCTTAAAAACTGAAAAGGTGTGGCCAGTAGTATGTGTCCTGTCACATTTACTTACCTTCAGTCTAATTATTCACACCTAAGGGCATAATTTCTATTTCTGGGGAATAGGAGAACATGTCCCACGTTTTTGTCCCCCTTCACTGTTCTTGCCTCAGGTTGATTTTCTCTCTGAACATTAACTCTCTCTCACCGTCCAATCCCCATAATCCAAATGAGAGAAGATAGAGTTGATAAACATGTTGATAAACTTCTTATCGTTGCCCTCAGTTACCACCATGGGCTCACAGCAATAAGCTTAACAAGCAGCAGTGGATGCTTTGCAGAGTTTATTGCCTCTCAGGCTCCATACAAACTACCTCACCTTACTGGAGAAGCTTGTCTGGGCTTTTTTTTCCCAAACATTTCATCTATATTTTTATTTACAGTCATTATAAGATAGTAAAGCACTGTACTCTTTATAATAAAGATGCAGCTACAACATTATCTATGGTAAAAGAAAGTTAAGATAATTTTAAGTACAGTTACAATACAGAGGTTTACTTAACACTTTTATTTTTTGTTGTGCTACCATTATTATGGTAAATGAAATCCAAACACAGTTAAGTTTCTGTGGCTGTTTGACTACACTGTTAATGATTTTGATGCACTAATCATGTGTTTATCTGTGTCCCCTCAAATCTCTCAGGGCCTACACGCCACAGGGATACAAGACTCCGACAGCGGAGAAAGCGCGGCCTGTCCGAGCTGCTACAGCAACACCCACTTCAGCTCAGTTAGGCTCCATCCCTCTGTCCAGCTCCGCCCCGAAGGCCTTATACGGGAAGGGCAGACAAACCGCCTGGCAGACCGAAGACAACAGCCCATCGCTGTCAAACACAACATCCAGCTCTGATAGCAGTAACAGCAAGAAGTAAGACAGAGACTTAAAAGCATCCGTTTTGATTTAGTGCTGCTTTCCCTAGACAGACACATTATCTTCATTATCGTTAATGGAGCTCACAAAGACTTCAGACTGTCTCACTTATCTGCTGCTAAAACATGACGGTGTATCTTTAGTGGGAAGAACAGGCTGAGAAAATCATATAATCTTGGGAAGAGTTTGCTAGTTCTTTCTTTGCAGTGCACGCAAGAAAAATCCATCTGCTTCTCATACAAAATGTGATCATATACTACATTTGTAGTGTAAACCAGTGGCTCCCAAATTTTTGGCTTGCTTTAAGCTTTGAAGGTAAAGTTGTCATGTAATTCACAAGAAAAAAAGGTTACAGCAAAGTTTGAAAATATGAGTAACTCTGTGCAGCAGAATTTTTCTGCTTTCCCTTTACGGATACCTTTCAGATTTATCTTGTGACCCCTTTGTAGGAGTAATGACCCAGAGTTTGGGAATCACTGCTATAAAATATGATGCCCAAGTCATTTCAGTTGTAGATCATTAGATTAGAGTTAGAGCCTAAAACCAACCACCAAGTACTGACCTGTAAATGGGCAGGAAGTATAAATGGTTTGCGTCAATGTGGGGAGACATGAAAAAGTAATGACTGAGAAAATACACAATGTGTTCTTGGTGCTCATGTCTTGTGTCTTCAGGCAGGTGGATACGAATTCAAAGAACGTGTTTGGACAACCTCGACTCCGAGCATCACTGAGGGACCTGCGCTCTCCACGGCGAACGTATAAGAGCACCATCGAGGACGACCTGAAGAAACTGATCATCATGGACAACCCGGGAGAGACGCCACAAAGAGATCCAGTGAGGAAGATGCGAACACTCACGGACCATCATGTCAGCTATTAGTTGTACTTTCACAAACTCACGCACACGGGTCTGATCTCTCGCTTTTCTCCCTGCAGTCTCCTAGACGAACCTTGCAGCGCACCTTTTCAGATGAGTCACTGTGCAGCGGGCGCAGAGACGCCAGCTTTGCCAACTCTGAGAACCAGACGACTCCCACTGACGTACTGTTCACCTGCACCCTGCCTACACGCAGACACGCCATGTCCTCCAACCACACGCAGAGCAAGAAGGGTGAGTCCAGACTGCAACAGCTGGTATCATTTTGTTTTCAGGCAGGTGGATAAAACATATGAAAGCTTTGTTGAATATCCACTGCTGTGTTGAGAGTACCAGCTGCCAAGTTTCATTCTTTGGAGACATACGGAGCTCAGTGGTAGTTTGAGAGCAATCCTGTTATGATTGTAATGAACAAGGTATTTGTTGCTTTCATAACTTCTGCAGCCTTGTAGTATGTAAATGCCCTTCTGTCATGCAGATTTATTTACTTACTGCAGCTGTTCTCCTCACTTGTCCCCCTGTCCAGTGCCTCTGTCTGCGTCAGAGCTTTCTCTCACAGAAGTTAGAGACAAGGTTCCCCCCCTGAGGAGGCTCGATCCAGGGCTGATGCCTCTTCCTGACACAGCCTGTGGACTGGAGTGGTCCAGCCTGGTCAACGCCGCCAAAGCCTACGAAGGTGAGGATGGAGACACTTCACGATTAGGTTCGTTCAACTAAGACTGAGTGTGGGGCTCTTGATCTAGTGTAATGAATGTGGGGTTTGGGGGATTTTCCTGTTAGTTAGTTAGTTTGGACCAAAAAGTCTTGAATTAGCAGTTTAAATTGGGTGAAAGTGTTAATTTTTACTTTTACACACATGCACAGCTGCTTATTTATCTATGGTTTTAAACAAAGCTAAATTGCACAAAAATACGCTTACTCTGTTGTAATGATGAATTTTCAAGATTAAAAAAGAAAAAGTGTGACTCGTTAAATATAATAAGAACCACGGTAAAATCCTAAACCTCAGGTGAGTGTGAGATTTATTGTCTGACTGTTGGGGGCTAACTGGTTTCACCGCATCTCGGGTGTCTCCTGTCACATGACACTCCTGGGAAAGAAAGAGGCATTTGTGCGTTCATCTACACCTCGCACCCGATCGCCTGCTCTGCTTCCCAGCCACTGTTTCTTTCCTGGGTCTGTCCGCTGTCCCTCGTGTCCTCTGCTGCCACAAAGACTATCACAGCACAGCGCAAACACACTCAGCTGAAACCAACACTTGATCCACAGCCTCACCTGCTGCCAGGTCCACCTGTGTTTAGGTGTAACTGTGGCACATATCCCGAGGGACTCTTGAGTAAAAAGACTAATTTATGCAGCTTTTTGAAAGTACGATCTTGTGTCTCTGTTGCAGCACAAAGAGCGGTTTCCCTCTTCTCACTGACTGAGCCACAGGTTGGAAGTCCAGACATGAGACCTGTCATTAGTCCAGTTCAGTTTCACACTCCTCAGACTCCACGGACCACACCGACCTTCAGCAGGTGGGTCAATTTCTCTGCCAAACAGATGAAACAATCAGCCATTGTTGTAAAGTAGTGCAGTTACAGAGCCCTAGAAATTCACCTCCTCTAAATATTCATGGCTTTGTTATGTCTTGAGGCATTTGTTTACTCTGTCACTACTGCCACCCTGTGGTAGCTCACTGAGCTGTCGTAATTTGAACTGAATCCTCAGGTTGTTTACTCCTCTCTGAATTCCCACTAGCAGTTGGTTGTTTGAGTTGTAGTCCCAGCTCGTGTGTTGTCTGAGAGGGTATTTATTCTTTCAGTGAGCAGCAGGAGTAAGACGATATTACTGGAACTGAAGAGCCTTTTTTAGGAGGTTCAGTCATGCACAATAATGAATACATACACACACAAACATCAACAAACCCTGTCTTCTTTCATCACCTGTGTATGTGCTGTGTGTCTGTTTACAGCGATGAGGCGCCCAATGATTTGTCTGGTCGACTCTACCACCTGGAAGTCATGTTAAAACAGCTGAATAATGATCTGGAGAGAGTGAGAATCTTTTGTTCTTCACTATTATTCTGTTCTGTCTTTGTCTAAGCCATTACAAGTAGAAAGTCTTGTGCCAGATTTTAACCCAGGACTTGTTAGTAACGTTATGTGCACATGCTAAGATGCATGCTTCTTTTTTTATTGTTTGTATTTAAAAGGAATATTTCAGACTATTTACATATTTTGTTGATTTATGAAGTGGAAAGAAGTAAATACAATACTCTTAGGTTTTACAAGCTGTAACGTGTCCTTTTATTATGAAGCATCAGACCACAGTCATTTAGCTTAGCATAGCATAAAGACTGGAAACGGAGGGAAACAGCTAGCCTGCTCTGTTCAAAGGTAACAAAGTCTGCCTACCAGCACCTCCACAGCTCACTAAAACAGTAGTTATCTTATTTGTTTAATCTGTATAAAAACATCAGGTTGTCGTACTGATGGGATTTTTCTTACCTTCGGAGAGAGTCGGGCTGTTTCCCTCTGCCTCCGGTCTTTATTCTAAGCCAAGCTAAGCTAACTGTCTCCTCGCTTTAGCTAATTCTCAACATGAAAGCAGATAAAATTCCTAGAATGTGAAACTATTCCTTTAATTTAACAGTAATGTTTTTTATTGACCATCAGGAGAAGCAGGACAAAGTCGTTCTGCTCGCTGAGATGGCCAACCTGAGAGAGAACAACCAGCGCTTGCAGGAGGAGAGCCAGACAGCAAGTGAGCAGCTGCGCAAGTTCAGCATGTTTTTTACCAACCTCAACAAGACAGGAAGTGACCACGAGGCTCACTCCTTAACGCACGAAACTGACTCGAAGAGGGAGTGATCAACAGCTGCAGAAGAAGAAGAGAAAGAAGAAGAGAATGAGATTCAGGCCAGAGGGAGGGTGAGTGTGAGAGAAATATTCTTTCAGGAGGCAGAGGTCACAGTGACGTCACCTCACTCAGCTTCCAGTGGACTGCCTTAAACCAGAGAGAGTGAGAGAAAGACGATTTTTAAATGCAACACTCCCAGCAAGCCTCACCGAGCCTGTGCACAGACGAAGTAGAGACCCTCCCTCTCTATCCTCTGAGTCTGTTTATTTTTATAAACTGAAGTCAAAAAGTCTTATATACTTGTCGTGTATAAATATATATGCTACTATGCCGGAGGAGCGACTAGAAGAGGAGAACCTGACTGTTTTCAAGAACACTACATCACCTGGAGAGGCCTAATACTGTTCCTGCAGCGAATCAGCCAAAAACAAAAAAAAACAACAACAACAACAAAAAAAAAAACAGATTCATTACAGACTGCATCTCCCAGAATGCACTAGAAGTAATGGAAGCTCTACAGACATGGTACTGTAGATAGATGCCTGTGTGGTACAATTCTCATGTATCAATATTATCTACATTGTACTGATATTGCATAACAGTCGTACTAAAGAGGTATGTGTGAGTGTAACTGATGGTACAGCGAATACTCAGAAGCATCACTGCACAACAGTGTTTGCGCTCAAGGCTAGATGCATTTTATTACCCTTTGGTGTGTATGTGCGTGCGTGTGTGTTACTGCGGGAGTGTGTGAGAAAGCGGTTGAATGTGATGGTCTGTTAAAGAACAACTGAGTGATGAACAAATTAGTTTACTGTAATATGAAACTCATGGGCCACAATACTTTCCTTTCCTCCGTTTACATGGATGAACCGTGGCCCATAGATGTGAAACAAGCCATCAGCGTGTTGAGTGTAAATGGTCGGTGTCAGAAACTCAGTGATATATTACCAATATCATATCTCTAATGTAGTGCGTTGTTTTGAATTTAATTTCCACTGTTTCCAGTAGTGTTGTATCATCTCAGATCTCAGTGTACTGGATAATTATTTTAACCTTGAGTCGTTATCACAGTACAGTACTTTTAAATAATCTTTTTATGTATTATTTAAAGCAGTAGTTGGACATTTTGGGAAGTATCTACACTTACCGAACTTCTGGCTGAGTGTCAGATTAAAAGATGATACCACTGTCACTTTAACCACTTCAATGATCTAACATCATTCTGTCATAACAAACAGTCATCAGCTTTGCATATTTTTCATATAAATATCAGTATAATTAAATGATTTAAAAATTAAAAGTCCTCACTTTTGACGAGATGCGTGGATTCAGTAAGTTATGCAGTGGGCTATAACTTGGCTGTTTTTTTAGCCTTTAGTTGTTTGCATTTTGGAAAATAAGGCAAGCCGAATTCTCTTTTAGCCGTTTCTGTCAATGACATGTACCAGTGAAGAACTGAGAACTATTCCTGGATTTCTTTGATACTGCAGAAAAGTTAAAAACGTGATGATTCCCAGACAAGTTCTGGAGTTATAAGGAGCCTCTTTTTGCTATGATTTCTAAGAGAGTTTATTGACATTTACTCTCGCTGGACATCAGAAATAATAGTATCATCGGAAAGTGTAGGTTGCACTGAATCTAAAAATATGTGTATCATGTCTGCGTGTTGAAATTTAACTGAGCGAGAGCAGACGAATTGTGCTGATAAGTGGGCCAAACCACAGTAACCAAACACGGTTATGGACAAACGTGAGAGTGGTATCAGTCACTTCTCAGCAAGAAAGCACACAAATTTATTTCCCAAAATGTCTGACTGTTCCTGTAACTGCATCTCCTTTGCGTACTAATCGAAATGAAGCTATGTCACCAGTAATGTGTGCTTATAGAAAACATTTACTGTACATGAAACTCACTGGACAACACTGAAGCTCCTTCATATCAGAACCAGTCTGTCTGTGTGTGTGAGAGGATTTGGTCCCTGTGCTCTGTGATAAACCCAAATGAACACAAAAGACACTATTTATACTGCTAGCTTGCTTAACGATATTGTCTACTATATCTATTTTTCATACAGAAATAAGTGTCCGTCTGTGTTTTTTGGATGCTGGTACTGACTGGACAACACATCCCTGCAGAGGGTGACTCTTAATCTTCCTGTTTCAGTTTAGTAATTGCTGATAAAATTGTACTAAATTCTCATCTCCTGCTCTGCCCTGTGGAACAGCTACTCATCACTCATCAGGTTTCCTCCCTGGTCTGACTGGATCTGTTTGTTTGAACTCGCTCAGGTTTCTCAAGATGCTGTTAGTAACACTATACCGTCAGTTAGGGGTGGGCGATATGATGCATCGTGCTGCAAGACAATTTCAATTTGTCTGCAGTCAGATTTTTACATGTTTATACCACAGTAGCTTATCCCTATATTTCTGGGTGTATTAAGTCATTGTAGGTAAATCAGTTAGCATTTAATTTTCTAGATTAGCGCAAAACAGACAAATATAAACCATTTCTAAACAGATTCTGATTTCTGTAAAGTCAACTGTATCAGTATCTTGATATAAAATTGCCTATGCCGTGATAAAAGATTTTTATCCATATCGCCCACTCCTACTCTCAAAAATACTTCTCTCTCTTTTACAATAGGGAACAAGTGTTGACAGAAAACTGCCACTTTCTCCTGCTTCTCTTCAGCCCATAAAAAAAGAAATACTTGATCCACTTCGATGTCACTACTTCCTTATTCCTCTGCAGCCAGTTTTACAGCTTCATGTTGGGCTGTTGTCGTCACCATAACTTTGATACCAGTAACGTTTATACCTAAACCTCTTTGCTTTGGGTTCAGAAATACTACTTTGACCAGTCTGTCCTAAACAAATACAGGCTTTAGACAAGTTCAGACACTCCTCAGAAAGCTCCCATGTTTATTCTGGTTTCAGGTTTGGGCATTTTTAAGGGGACCAGGCTCCGAGTGACACACTCCTGTTGTTCCTCCTCCAGTAGGAAATCCTTCACTCATGCAGCTTTGCAGGTGTAGCTGTGATTTTACTTTCTACAAGTCTTAATCTTTAGTTCGCTTATGTAAAAGGGGCAAGGTTTCTTCTTTTTTTTAAATATATATATAAATTTTGTTCATGTTATGTATAATTTTAAGCTATTTATAGCATACACAGCAATCCCTGTTGAACAAATCAATAATGCATTATTAAGGTTAATGGTGATATTGTACAACTAGGTTTGTTTTTAGATGTTAAATATTTTGATAATTTATTTTTTAACACATTGGCCACTGTTGCAGACAATAGTGAAGATAAGAGGGTACTGTGTTTTTATTTGTGTATGCTGTTTTAATTCTGATCTCTGTACAAAACTGATTTGTATGATTCTTTCATTGTTTTCTATTTTCTGACGTCGTCTTTCTTCCTTGTGCATCGGTGCATTCTGCATGTGGCAGGGGTACATGACACGTAGACACAAACATTTGGTCGGACGTTGTTTTCCTTGGGTTGTAATAATAACTTGTACATTTTAAAGTGTAAATTATGTTTTCATTATTTTATAAAAAATATATTAAAAATAACTATCAGATGATTTGCTGATTTTCATTCTCTTTGAAATGTAAAAGATTGTTTTGTGTCTCAGCTCAGTGTGACATCTTCAAATGAAGAATAATAGTTTATTCTATGTTACTGTAAAACACAGCACCAAATTCTCACATTGAGAAACTGAATTCAGTGTTTGGCACTTGTTTGCTACATGTCTGAACTGATTCATCAATACAGGAAAAGCAAGTCAGTTGGCAACTATTTTAATGAACATGTTTTGCAGAGGAACTTTCTCAACTAATCATGTTATTTTTCAAGCAAAATAATGCCAAACATTTGCTAGAATGTGCTGCTTCTCTTGGTTTTACATTACAGGAAATAGTATTTTGAGTTTTGGACTGTTGGTCTTATCTCCTCAGGCTTAGGCTTCCACTTTAAGTTTATGTTAAACAGCTGAAATAATTTGTCAGTTAACTGATGGTGAAAGTCATCATTAGTCGTAGCCCTGCACCAGCTGCTTCATTTCCCCAGCACACACAAACACAATGAAACAACTTGCATATAAAACTTTTTATTTTCTATTACAAAGCTGTTTTATTTCAAACATAAAATACATTTGATAGTTAAGTACTTGTTGTCTTCCACTGACATCTGTGAGTTTACAGAACACTTATTAATAAAATTTACTCTTTACATTGTGACAAGCTCCCAACGGTGCACCCAAGAAGTGATTAATGAAAAATGCTCAAGTTTGTAAACTGTTAGGGAAGCACTTGAACAAAATCAGGCACCCAAAACTTCACCATCAGGTCAGAGCCGGCATATTTAAACAACCTCAAGCTTTAACAGGTTTATTTAGTGGAGTGAGGAAACGTTTAAGATCCACACATGAGGCACTCGTCTCTGTTCTCCAGAGAACAAACCATGGCTGCAGTGTTACGCTCTTTGATCTCCTGCTCTGAGGCTTTGGTCGGCGTCGCCTCCTTCAGCTTCTCCTTGTTGAGGGTGAACTGGATGGGGTTGGCGGCGGGCTTCGTCCTCAGGTAGTACATCCCTGTCTTCAGACCCTGTGGTGAGAGTGAGGAAGATTTAAAACATGTCACATTCACAGTGTTTAGTTCTCATCCTTTATCCTCCTGTTCTGATTTGTCCTGCAGGTGTCACTTACTTGTTTCCAGCCGTAGAAGTGCATGCTGGTCAGTTTGCCGTAGTTTGGCTCAGCGATGTGGATGTTCAGGGACTGGCTCTGGTCAATGAAGGCGCCGCGGTCGGCAGCCATCTTCAGTATGGTCTTCTGGGAGATTTCCCACACAGTTTTGTACAGCTGCTTCAGATCATCTGGAATCTCACTAATGTCCTGTTGAAATAAAAAACATCAGATTATTTAGCTTACAGGTCAGACAACAGTCAGAGCAACAGAGCTCAAACAATTAGTCAAAGTGCTTCAGTCAGTTTAAAAAAAAAAAAAAAAGCCAGATATCAGCAGCTTTCTGCATTTCTTTGCCTTAAGATAATGAACTGACTGTTGTAGGGTTTCAGCCTGTTAGTTGCAAATAACAAGCTATTTTAATGTGTAACCTTGGTGGACAATTTTCACCATTTTCTTACATTTTATAGACAAAACAATTGAGAAAATAACTTAATCAAAAACAAGAGCAATCATTAGTTGCTGACCTACGCAGTACAACTGTTATTATGAACCTTTTAGTAACCTGTTTAGTCCATCATGACCAGGCCTTCATCTAACGTTTATTTTCCTAATTGATTATTATACCAATTACTTTGATTAATTAAGTGTATAAATTGCCAAAAAAATAGTTAAAAAAACATGTCTATCATAATTTCCTAAAGCCAAAAGTGACGCCTTCAAATATCTTATTTTGTTCAACCAACACAGAAAAAATTGTGTCATTGTCAGATATGGTAAAGAAAGGCAAAAAATCCTCACATAAGAAGCTGGAACCAGCAGTTTTACTCTAATTATGATGAAGTCAGGCTGCGATGTGTTTACTTTAGTTAGTCTGAAGCGCACAAAAGCAGATGTTTCAATGCAACATCTTGTAAAAAGTTAAATTCCTGTGAATGGTGCGACCTGGACGGATTACCTGAATGGATCCATTGTGAGCGATCAGCTGGTTCTTCATCTCCTCGCTCCACAGTCCTCTCTCCGTCAAGTCTTTGAGCAGATGAGGATTAACGATCTGGAACTCTCCAGAGAGGACCCTGCGGGTGTAGATGTTGCTGGTGTAGGCCTCGATGGACTCGTTGTTGCCCAGGATCTGGGCGGTGGAGGCCGTGGGCATCGGGGCTAGCAGCAGGCTGTTCCTGACTCCGTGCTTGGCGATCTTCTCCTTCAGGAGCTTCCAGTCCCACAGGTCGGTGGGCGTCTTCTCCCACATGTCGTACTGGAGGATGCCTTTGCTGACGGGGGAGCCTTGGTACGTCTCGTAGGGGCCGAGCTCGGCGGCCAGCTCGCAGCTCGCCTCCAGGGCGGCGTAGTAGATGGTCTCAAAGATCTGGGTGTTCAGCAGCTGAGCCTCGGCACTTTCGAAAGGGTAACGCATCAGGATAAAGGCATCGGCCAAACCCTGGACGCCGATTCCTATTGGCCTGTGGCGCTTGTTGGACTTCTCCGCTTCAGGCACCGGATAGTAGTTAATGTCTATGATCTTGTTCAGGTTTTTGACGATTACTTTGGTCACATACGCCAGTTTTTTAAAGTCAAAAGTCCGTTCAGGGGTGACGTACATGTTGAGAGCGATGGAGGCCAGATTACAGACCGCTACCTCATCCTCGCTGGTGTATTCAACGATTTCCGTGCAGAGGTTGCTGCATTTGATGGTGCCCAGGTTCTGCTGGTTGCTCTTCCTGTTGCAGGCGTCTTTGTACAGCATGTATGGTGTACCGGTTTCTGTCTGGGACTCGATAATGGCGTACCACAGCTGCTGAGCCTTCACCACTCGCTTGACCCTCCCCTCCTTCTCGTATTTGGTGTAGAGCTCCTCAAACTCCTCTCCCCAGCACTCGTCCAGCCCGGGGCACTCATTCGGACACATCAGGGACCAGTCTTGGTTGCTCTCCACCCTCTTCATGAACAAGTCGGGGATCCACAGGGCGTAGAAAAGATCTCTGGCTCTTTGCTCCTCCTTTCCCGTGTTCTTCTTCAGCTCCAAGAAGTCGAAAACGTCAAAGTGCCATGGCTCCAGGTACATGGCGAAGGCTCCGGGTCTCTTGTTGCCGCCCTGGTCGACGTAACGGGCCGTGTTGTTGTAAACTCTCAGCATGGGGACCAGCCCGTTGGAATTGCCATTGGTTCCGGCAATGTAGCTCCCCGTCGATCTGATGCAGCTGACCGCCACGCCGATTCCTCCGGCCGATTTGGAGATGAGGGCGCACTGCTTCAGCGTGTCATAAATGCCTTCGATGCTGTCGTCCTTCATGGCGAGCAGGAAGCAGCTGGACAGCTGTGGCCTGTTGGTTCCTGCATTGAAGAGTGTAGGAGAGGCGTGGGTGAACCACTTCTCTGAGAGCAGGTTGTAGGTCTCAATGGCCGCCTCGATATCTGTTCTGTGGATGCCAACGGCCACTCTCATTAGCATGTGCTGAGGCCGCTCAGCCACTTTGCTGTTGATCTTCAACAGGTAGGACCTCTCCAGAGTCTTGAAGCCAAAGAAGTTGTAGGAGAAATCTCTGTCGAAAATGATGGCCGAGTTGAGGCGGTCTTTGTTCTCGAGGACGATGTCGAGGGTCTCCTTGGAGATCATGGGGGAGTGGCGTTTGTTCAGAGGGTTGATGTAGTTGTACAGGTCTTCCATGACATCACTGAACACTTTCTTTGTCTCTTTGTGCAGGTTGGAGACGGCGATCCGCGCGGCGAGGATGGCATAGTCTGGGTGTTTGGTTGTGAGAGTGGCTGCGATCTCTGCGGCCAGCGTGTCCAGCTCCACTGTGGTGACTCCGCTGTACAAACCCTGGATCACCTTCATGGTAATCTGGGCCGGGTCCACAAAGTCAGAGTTCAGCCCGTAGCAAAGCTTCTGGATGCGAGAGGTGATTTTGTCGAACATGACGCGCTCTTGGCGTCCATCTGAAAAACAAGTAACAGAGAATAAACACAGTTGTCAGTAAGTAAAAATTACATGTGGAGGGGCAGTCAGTGGCTGTTGAAGCTTGGGCTCTGGGACGATATTGCTGCTGCTGAGGGGCACTCAGCTGCTCCGACACCTTCCTCACTGTCTCAGCCAGTCAATCATCTGCTGAATGTCTGGGCCGAAGAAGGACTTAATGGAGAGCGGCAGATTCAACAGCTAGCAGCAGATTCTCCTTCAGGGTGAAGAGACCAGGCCAGAGGTGCCTCTGACCCACATGGAGGGGCTGCCATTAACAGCAAAGGCCTGGGACAAAACCTTGCCTAGCCAAGAATGCCTAACTAACCAGCCACCACCTGGGCAGCACCAGTGTAACAGTGGCCAGGCATGGTGCCTGTCACTGTCCCTTTCAGTCAGGAGTGACAACAGGCTGCCGGGCAACAAGGGCATCGAGGGGAGGAGGCAGACCCCTGAATGCATCATTTACATTGGGGACGCCTTTGTGCCATTACCATTAATGGTACAGTATGGCTCACACGCCACCGCTGTATAAAACACTTCAATCTGAATAAACAAGCTAACCGGCTACAGAGGACTTGTTAAACTTTCTCATAAACCTGCCAAAAGAAAAACCGTACAACGTAAACTAGTTAACCTGATTTCTCTCTGGCTGTGTTCTTCCTGCGCATGCTCTCTGTCTTTACATCATTGAGTGGCGACGAACGTTTCTGCTCTCAAGCTGAGCTGGTCATCTACGGTTAATTATGTTTAATACAGCAACAATAACAATAATAATAATAAACAATAACTGCAGCTACTTTGCTGAACAGACGATAAATGTCCATGTTCAGGAAGCTGATCAAACACGTGTCAAAGAGATACATAACCAATGAGGAAGACAAATGTCACACAGATGTGTCAATTACATGTATCAGCGCATGTAAACACACGAGCGCATTAAACCACATCCCGTGTTAACAACTGACATGAAGTCGTAATGATTTCAAGCAAAATGAAAAATCTTCATGTAACCGCGGATACTGAAATGGGACTGTTTAAGTTATTCAAGGAGGGTTGAATCAAGAGCAACTGGACTTGGTTGTAGATACTTGTGCTGTATAACTTAACTTTTTGGCGCCAACTATGACAAAGGCTCAATGGCTGAGACCATAAACAATAACCTCAATCACTACCCGAAGCAGACGGACACAACGTTTTAATAAGATAATGTCAACATGCACGTGGATGAGCTCGACATTAACCTGACGCCGGTGCACCGACTCAAGCACAGCGTGAGTTTTGGTTGTGTGATATAACACGTAACTTGTCCTAACACCGGTAGATTGACAGAGATAGCATTTAAGCTAACTGAGGCCCGACTTACTCCGCCCCACAACAACAAGATAAACACCTCACCTCGCTTGATCACATGCATAACTGGCGCGGTGTGGTGTTATTCGTCTCCCGAGAAAACAGCAGCTCTCCGGCTACAGGACTAACTTCTCCTCGGTGTCACGGTGTGCGGCTGAGCAGGACCCCCTTTCAGACTCACAGAAGAACGCGCGAATGACTCCTGAAAATCCCGCTAACGTCGTATTTGTACGGAAGACATCACCGATGACAGAGGAGATTGACAGGCTGTTTAACCAATCAGCAACAAGAGAACACGGGCCCTCATGTCTGAGAACCAATCAGAGGAGAGCAGAATGCCGTAATAGAATGTCAGAACCTCAGCTTCCTTTTCCGTGCTTCAAATCTGGCGGGACTCAGAAGTAGGTCATGTCAATATAAGGACTGGGTGAACAGTTTTTATGGGCACCAGCTCATGTAGGCATTCGAGGGAATCAAGTAAGTCAACCAGCCTGCAAAAAAATAAAAATAAACACATATCAAGCAGAGCGGCTGATGTAATAAGTAAAGCAGAAGCCAAATATTTAGAATAGAGCAACATCAAGATGAGGGAACAGAGGTAATGGGATGGAGATCATAAAGGGGGCATGAGATCCAGCAAGAATCAGGAGTGGGAAGGTAATAGGAAAGAGGAATGTCTGATACATACAAAACTAAATTAAATTCTTTGCCCCATTGGAAAGCATGTAGCTCGTGATTTCTTTGTTAGTCTTACATATGCAAATGAAAGACAGTTATTGATGAGGAAACTGTAATCTAAAGCAGTTCAGTTCAATTTTCAGGCATGTGTGAACAAGACAGGACCGATCAGGGCGGAATGTTATTTCTGTAACACCGCAGTGGATGGCGATAATGCACCACCCGGTTGCAGTCCAGTTTGTTCTGATGCAAGATTACATTATCTACATGAGGTCTAAGAATGTGTTCAACCTATGTTCTCACACATTTTGCTGGACTTCATCAGTCATTTCTGGAATGTATTACAAATGCTCTCCCAGGCAAAGCATGTTTTTTAAAAAAAAAAAAAAGTTCATAATCAAAATAATGAATTAATCTTCTATCGATCGGCAAATCGTTGCAGCTCTATTAAGAGTAAATAAAAACAAAGTATTTTCTTTTTTTAAATGTAGTTTATACTCCTGCTCAATAGGTGTCACCACAAAGCGGTTTTACAACTACAATAATAATAGAAGAAGTCACGCCATTTGATCAGAGACTACGAAGATGTCCCGTGATGAGAAAGCGTTAAATTCGTACATTTTTTTAATGGACTTCTGCACCAGAAGAGTTATGACAAGTTTGCTGCATGGTCACTTTGCTGCAGTTTTTGTCGTTAGTAGCTGTTACTGTCACAGCAGTGAAGAGTTGCTGCGCTGAACAGCAGAAACCAGAGATCAACAGAATCAATCTGTTTCTGTGTGAATTATAAAAATGGATTGTGGATTAACTGGATTAAAGCAGCACTGAAGTCAGACATGGACTCGGAGAACCGGGCTTCTGGAGTCGTCTCGAAGACAGGAACAGACTTTTAAAAGCCGAGGATGAGTCGTGATGTTGAAACAGGACTACAGACTGTTGCAAACACAGCCTGTTTCCACCGAGTCTTCTTCGGATCTGCGTCCCCTGCTCGACTTCCTGTGTGAAATCTACACGTCGCACTGTAGGACTTGACTGAGCGACAGCAGAGACACGCTCGTTATCTCCGGTCATGTCCAGGTCCAGTCGGCGGTACAAACCTCTGCAGCAGAGCAACGGCGGCGGCTCTGTCCCCGGCTGTGACCGGGTGCGGATGCCCCGGGCCCGGGTGCTGCTGCTCTGTCTCCTCGGGGTTCTGGTGCTGGCGGTGGTGCTGGGAGTCTACCTGTCCAACGACTCCACCAGCGGACACATGAACCGCATGCCAGCTGCAGATCTAACCAAAGACAGGGTAAGGGTTACGACTGAAAAATAAACACTGACTCTGGAAAAACAAACAAACTAGACCTCAAAAGGTGCTGCAGAGTCATAACATCTCACAATAACCAGGATAAGTGGTGGGAAATACATTTACTCAAGAACTGCCCTTATTTTACTTGAGTATTTTATTTTCTTTTACTTTATCCATCTAGTCCAGTACATTATTTTACAGCTATAGTTACTATTTACTTTGAATATTGACGTTTCACATACAAACTAAATGAGCAGATTATGAAATATGATGACACATTAAACTACTACTAGTTACTAGTTAAACATACTTTAACCAGCTATATAAAATACAGCTTATACAGCAGTGAGTCTAATAATCCAGTGACACTGACAGGTATCATTCTGCATAATGAGTACTTCTACTTTTGATACTTAAAGTATATTTTGTGCTAGTACTTCTTCTAAAGAAAGATTTTTGATTGTAGGACACTTGGTTGTAATGGAGTAATTTTATCTGTAGTTATTTCTACTTTTACTTGAATAAAAGACCTGTTTACTTCTTCCACCTCTGACCAGATATAACATGAGTTAGTGGTGACATATCCAACGGTCTCTAAACCAAATTGACCAAAAAAAAAAGGAAAGAAATAAAATCCACAAGGAAAAAAACAGTTAGATTCTGTTATTTGCAGCCACAGTAGTATTCCCCCTGTTTATTTTGGACCCATCAAAGTGTATTGAAGAGTAGAGTGGTGATAATATTCATTCAGCTACTTACAGTCACTGCAGCTGTCCAGGTGTGCCAGTTCTCGCCGATCTCGTGTCTCACTTCAACAGGGATGGTTTGGTTTTGATGTTGTTCATCCAACTCTGTGCAGTATCAGGACTAGAGCTGATTAATCTGCCAGTTATTTTCTCAATGAATCATTTTGTCTAAAAAAAAAAATGTCAGAAAACAGTGATCAATTGTCCATCAGAGCCCAGAATGATGTGTCTAACCAACAGTCCAAAAGCCAAAGACATCTACTTTATTATGGTATGTGATAGAGAACAGTTTGGTGAAACCCGATGTCGGCTGTCAAATATCAAATTAGTAAATTAATCAAATATCAAAATAGTTGAAAATAGTTTTCTTTCAATTGAGTTATTAGTTAAATGATTGTTTCAACCCTACAGAGGATATAAACCCTCGACTGAGATAAAAACAAACACAAAACAGAGCTTAAAACAAAGACAAAAGGAAGGTTATAAGGTATACAGAGTATATAGATATAACCATCATAATATGGAGTAACAGAACGACAGCATGAGGTGAATAAGGACTGAATATATGTAAAGAAAATGGATCAGAGAGGACGCCAAGTAATTCTGCACCATAAAGACCTGAAGAAAGGACACATCCTCACTTCTTTGTGCTGTTACAACACCACCTGCCTAATTTTGTGTTCACAGACCTCGCTGTTCTTCTTCCCACATCTGCGTTTTCATCATTGATCTTGTCGTCTTTCCTCCAGTTGTCCCACAAACCCAGTAAGTGCTCCCCAGCTCAAATCCGCCGTCTGGCCTCTCAGGTGGACGGGACTCGTCTGTGGGAGACTCACCTGAGGCCCATCCTGATACAGAGGCTCCCGGGGACGCAGGGCAGCCTGGTCGTACAGCAGGTGTGTGTAAAACATAAACACTTTCCTCTTCCTCAGTGCACATTTTTCCCTTCCTTCATCTTTAATCTGGTCTCTGTCACTTTACTTCAGCACATCACCTCCACTCTGTCCTCGCTGTCTGCTGGCTGGTCCATAGACCTGGACTCCTTCCAGTCTCCAACCCCTCGAGGCCAGGTCACCTTCACCAACATCATTGCCACCCTGGACCCTTCAGCCCCTCGGAGGCTGCTCCTGGCCTGCCACTATGACTCCAAGGTCCTGCCTCCAGACCCCCGGGCCCCAGAGAGGGTGTTTCTGGGGGCCAGTGACTCTGCCGTGCCCTGTGCTATGATCCTGGAGCTTGCTACATCTCTGGACGCTCAGCTTAGATCATTCAAACAGCAGGTGTGTGTTCAGTTGTGTTTTCTCACATTTGCACTGACAACCTGAGTAGGTGCTGACAGATTAGTTTCCTATTTGTTTGGTACTTTCCTGTGTTCCGTCCCATGACAAAGAGTAAAGATCTGAGATGCTGACCTGAGTATTTTTTTCTTTTTTTCTTTATTTCCTCATTTCGTCCCTCTGCCTCTGAGGCTGCGGTATAGGATAGAAAATGCTGACTCTAGCCCCCTGTATTGAGCGCAGCAGTCATCTGTATACAGTAGTGTCTCCCCAGAGGCTGTGCTTTATGTAGTTACTGTAGGAATACACACATAATGTGCATACACACACTGCGACAACACTGCAGAAACAGAGGACTCGCCTCAGCTGCTGCTTTTTGTTAAGTCTGCCTTCATAAGATTCCCTTTCTTTCCCCCCCTTTAGAGACTTCCGGTTTCCCTACAGCTCGTGTTTTTCGACGGCGAGGAGTCGTTCGAAGAGTGGACTGCCACCGACTCTCTGTACGGCTCTCGTCACCTGGCTGAGCGCATGGCCAACACGCCTCACCCCGCAGACTCCTCACACACCACCGTGCTCCAGGCCGTGGTGAGGAAACCTGTGTTTGCTCTGCACAAAAATAAACGTCCCCACATCCTGATCTGGACACATACTGAATTATGTACGACCAGGCTTAATTTAGCAGGAACACGGCCCATTTTAAACAATAGTTGGAGCTCAGTCATGCTTAATAAGCAAAATCAAGTTACTGCTTTGTCTCTCATTTGGTCGTGTAACTTAACACCACTGTCTCTGTGTACTATGTGTTTTTTCTTTACATCTTAGCAACATGTAACTAAATATTCAGCAGCAATTTCCAGCGTCTCTCCGCCCTCTTATCACCCTGAACCCTCTCCCTAGGACCTCTTTGTTTTGCTGGACCTGCTCGGCGGCCCCGATCCTCTGATTGCGAATCACTTCGACAACACGGCACGCTGGTTTGACCGTCTGATTGCCGCAGGTAAGCAGCAGCTGTAATTTTGTTGTGAATGTTTAAATTCCTCTCTGTGTCACGTGGCCCTAACTCTCTTCCCTTACCCCTCACTCACAGAGAAGAGACTCCATCGACAGGGTCTGTTGACGTCTCACCCCTCAGAGCAGACGTATTTCAGGAAGGATGTGTATCTCGGACCCGTCCAGGACGACCACATCCCCTTCCTTCACAAAGGTGAGTGATAATGTTAGGTGGTGTTTCCACACACTTGTTCTATATCCACAGCTTCAATCCGGTAAAAACTCTTACGATATCAGTTTTTAGACTTGGCTGAGGTGGAAAGGTTTGTGTATTGAGAAAAGCAAAATATGACAGAATGGAAGCAACAGATCTTTGCAGAGCGATACAGCTTTGAGTTTTCTACATTGTTTTCCACCTTTGACCAGCGCTCTTTTAACCACCTGACTGGAAACAGCGGTTTATCTCAACGAACCAACTCTTAATATTTGCATAACAGTCGTCGATGGAAACAGAGTTTCCGATTGAATTTTTCTACATTCGGATGAAAACCGAGCTATAAAACCTGCTCCTGTAGATTCCTCCTGCAGCATCAGGAGGATTCATCTATTCCTCACCAGAGAGGAAGCCCAGGCATCTGTCATCTCCTGCCTAGACTGCTGCATCTCCCTCCCCACCGTAGCTCCTGCCTCTGCAGCTGGTCCAGGATGCTTCTATATTCAGCCTCTTCAGTTCATTTACTACACTGGCTTCCATTTTGCAGCACATTCAGTTCACATTCAAGACTCTGTTGTCGCCGGCCTACAGGGCCCTGAAGAGAACTGCTCCTTCCTAACCTAAAGCCATGGTTAAACCCTACACTCCTCAACTCTTCCCTGTCCTTTTGTCATTTAGGTTGTTTTAACATTTTGATATTATGCAAAAATACCAACAGTACGAAAGTGGTATAGAAAAATAAAAAACACAATAGACTGCTGTCCAATAAATACATAAATAAAACAACCTCAGAACCCCAATCCTCCTTTATATTCTGGTTAACAAGTAGTCTGTACCCTTGTTAGATGTTGTACCCTTAACGTATTTGTTCCTGGAGTCTGCAAACTACATCACAGAGTTTGTTAGGAAATATATACGTGTTTTTCGTGGTCACACCTGCTGTCAGTCATCATCACTACCTTCCTCTTTCCTCTCCGTCGGTCCATGCAGGTGTCCCTGTGCTTCATGTCATTGCCACTCCCTTCCCACAGTTCTGGCACACGTTGGACGACACAGAGGAGAACATGCACCGGCCCACTGTAGAGAACCTGACCAAGATCTTGGCCGTGTTTCTGGCTGAGTACCTGGGCTTCTAAACATATGAAAACACTGACAGTGTGTATTTGTACTGAAGGTCCACACAGCTGTCACCTGAAAACCTCTGCTCACTATTACCCTGGACTGGAGTACGAGTGCTGTTTATCACACTGGTTATGAATAAATAACCACGTGCACAAGAAGAGACCCCAGAAAAGTGAACTAAACTTAACTGGGATACCAGCTGAACTTTACCAAAAACTTGTCCTCGCTGAACTATCCAATCTCCTTGGTTTCATGTAATGGTTGAGTTGAAGACATGTCCAAATGTCTGGGCATGTGAAGTGGATACAGAGTCTTAAATAATATTGTAATGGCACACAAGCATGGCACCTGCTGTGCAGCTGGGAAATATGTCTGTGTCTTTAAAAGCATTCTGAATTAATTGTTTTTGCTTCATTTCTGTGAAACAAAAAACAAAGCAATTATCACCTTTTCCGTTATTTACCGTTAATATGATCGTGATGCAATAATGTCTTCTTAAAGACAGACGTCACAATCGGTTAAGCTTTCTGAGCTGCTGTGAACACTGTTCATACAGTGACAGTGATCAGTGACAGTGAGGTCATATCTGTGAATAATTCCCTTCACTTTACTTTCACTTGAGTGAAGATCCTCTTGGCCTTACAACCTGTTGTTGTTAATTGCTAGCTATACTGTGTGGCTGTTCTGCACATTTTGCTCTTTTACGCCACGTGAAAGGTGTGGAGAAAAGTCTGCAATAAAGTTAAAATGGTTTATTAAGTTTCTCTCAGAATGTGATGCAGCGTTGTGAAGTCTAAAACACGGAAAAACGCTGTTACTAGAAGAATCCTGTAGCTTCTTGATACAGTGCATTTATCATTATTGTCCCATCTTATCTTTCCTTTTAACGAGTTGAAGAATCTGATGAAATAGAAATGTCTTGGTATCATGTAGGAACATAGTGGTGAAGGATGAGACTTTCCAAAGTGTAGAGTTCTGCCAGAGGGCTTTATAGCACATCTGTGAACCGGTAAGATGAACTTAATCCAGCCATATGATGCTTAATTTTAATGTCTGTCTTGTATTGTGTTCTATATATGTTTACGCAAAGGTATGATGTCTGCTGATGCTCATGTTTTGGTAATAAAACTTTACTTGGGAAATGTTTGTTTTGCTGACACCAGAAAAGAGACTTTAAATTCAAGAAGGTGCAAAACTTTGTCAAAAAGAAACTGCAGAGTGAGAGAAGTGACAAATTAGACATGTGAAGATTTGACTTAGATGAGGTCTCAGCACATGTGATGTAGAGGAGGTGGTAGGTGAGAGAGGGGTGGAGGTGGAGGCCCATGGTATTGGGGATGTGGGCTGCCTGGAGGTGAAAGATCGTTATCGGAGGAAGGGTAGACCTCTCCTGAGGGTCCTCCAGAGTCAGCTGTTTGGAAACTGAGGGGAGAGATGAGGAGCAACAGAAAAATGCAGGAGAAAGCATTACATTAATTTAACCACGAGAGGGTGCTGTAAACTGAGTAAAAGTGTACCAGGTGTACACTCAGTCAGCAGTTTATCAGGAACACCTAGGTAAAGCTGAGTTGAATTGTATTGCATTTTAATGACAGGTGTTTCTAATATTCACCAGCATCACAAACTGCATCCTCCAAAATTATTATGCAGCTGAATCAACAGCTGTATAAAACAATTTAAGTAAAAAGAGAGGGTAGGCTTTGTTGCAGGACTGTTGTATTAGACTGTATTAGTTTAATCTAGATGGACCTAATAAACTGCCAACTGAGTGTATGTGTGTAACAGAAAGTAAACAATTTTAACTTCCTTTCAGTTTTTGTATGTTTAGATTGTTGCAAGGGTGAGTTGAACTCTTGTATGTGGTTCACAGATGTTCAGGTGGCGTTAGACACCTGAACCATTATTCTTACTTCAACCTGCTCTTTTCTCAAACAGGAACCACAGAACAATGGCCAAAAAACAAAACAAAAATAATCAATGGATCACTGAGGTCTGTGCTTAAAATATGATTTTACGAACACAGCCATTGCTGTTTATTTCCACTGGGTCACCAGAAAAGGAACAGAAGTTTCTTCTAATTGGTTTGATTAACCTCCTGAGGATCCCTGGAGCAAAAATTTGTTGTTGTTCCCAGTGGATGCCCTCGAATGTGGATGTTTGATACAACAACTTTCAGCTGTTGCTGTCATTAACTTGGACCTCAGGGAACAATGATGGACCGATTATTAAAAAAAATAACTGTCAGAATGAAAATAATTGTTGGTAGCAGCTTCACAATTCTCCCATGATGAAGTACGTCCATGCCTGAGGTATTCTGTTCATTAATTACTCTTAAAGTGTTTTATCAAATTGCTTCAAACAAATGATCTTTACGTAAACCAAAACAAGGTCTGTAAACTAAATTTCCCTCAACAAGACCAGATCCACAAGATGGAGGACCTGCTAGAGTTGATATTTTACCTTAGGGGCTGTCATCTGGATCATTTGATTGTAATGTTTGATTGGCTAATCAAGTCATTTGTCAGATCACTCCAAAGATTTGACAGATTTCTGATCAGTTTATGTTAACTTCAACCATTACTCTTTTCATCTATACATGATTTAACCAAGTATTGATTTTAATTAATTCAGACAGTGTGAAAAGCGCCAGTGGTTAGTTCTGACACCACATATCCATCCATGTGAGTCAAGGTTAAGTAGCTACCTCACCACACGTACCTGTTGTCAAGTCATGTCATCTCAAAGTATAATCTAAAATAACTTGCTGTTACGTAGGGCAGTATCAAATTATCAAAATGAGATTGTTCCCCAGAGAATGAGCTATTACCCTGTCACTGACCCGGTAATGTCAGTGGTTCGATCCCTCTGCCTGCGGTTCTTGAACCAGTTGCTGACCTGTGTGGTTGTCAGGCCGGTGGCTACTGCGAGCTCCCGCTTCTCCCGTGTAGAGGGATATGGTTTATGATGGTACCACTTCCGGAGTATACTCCGGGATTTTTCCTGTTAATGAATAAATAGAGTGATATCTGAAGGTTATTACAAAGACATAGAAAACTTTAGAATAGCTCTACCAAAGCCTAAATATTAAGATTAGAGAGGTAACACCTCAGCTCACCCTAAGCCCATCAAGCAACTGTTTCACTTTCCCACCACTGTAACTTCCCCAGTGGAGGAAAAAGTCTTTAGCTACATTAAAAATAGCAATGGCAGGTGCAAGTGTGAACATTCTCCATTAGAAATAAATGTCCTGCATTCAATTTTTTTTACTGAAGTGAAAGTATGCTAGCAACAGTATCAGTAAGCAGTGAGAGCCATTATTAGTTATGTACTAATGTCAGCATTTTACAGTTGAGCCAAGTTTAACTACTTGATGTGAACCTACTTTTGAGAAACGTAATCCATATTTTAGAGGATCATTTATTTTTCCTGTAAAGTCTGAACCTGTCAAGTAACTAATTATAGCCTAATTACAGATGTCAGAAAAATACTGAGTAAAAAGTACAATATTACCCCCCAAATGTGAAGCAGCTGGGGAGCACATTTAGGATAATGTAAGATTTCGTCTACCTTGAAGCAGTAGTTGGTCTCCTCTCCGTCCCAGATGGTGTGTGGTAGAGGAAACTTTCGCCTTATGCGATACTTCCCCACAGCTCCCAGGGGTCGGCCCCTCTGCCTTTCAGCCTCTATGTAGTGGGCTCGAAGCCAGAGTTGCTGTAGCAGCGGGTGGCTGCGTGGGGAGAAGGGGAAGCCCTCCAGCAGGGTGTAGAGGTCAGCGAAGCGCCCTTGGTGAAAGGCCACCGTGGCTTTAGCCTTCAGCACGCTCTCCAGCTCCCCTGAGAAAGAGGAGAGGGAGGAGGAAGGAGGAGGAAGAGTGCGGAGGAACCCAGCAAGATGATCCATGCAGCCGCTCTGTAGTAGGACCTCGCACACACAAGCCACCTGCTCTGCTGTGAAGATCATCGCTGTGCAAACTGGATGGCGACGCAAAAAGTCCTGACGTGTAAGTAAAACCAAATTTTAGAGTGGAGATATCTTCTAACAACCTCTCTTAACATCAAGTTTGTAGTGAAGTGAGACAACGCCTCTGTGGAGCATTGTGGCTTGATTGTGTGTTTATCATTACTCATCATCATGCCCTGGTAGAATTGAATTACAGGTAACCTGAGTCCATCAGGGTTATAACAACATCCCATACATCCCTCCCTGTCTTGTACAAACAAATGGACACACATCCTCACACACATTTTGGACCATTGCTATTGTAGTGGTATTCACCCAGTGAGAGAGAGAGCGTGACGGTTTCACAGTGCAGGAAGAAAACGCATTTGAATAAAATTTTCTTGCCAAATTAGAAGCAAAGTTCCCCGACAAATAGTTTTACTGCCAACAATAATTCACACTCATAACAACCCCATAACCAGTTTGTAAATGTAGTTTATTACAATATCATATAATATAAAAAATAGAATGCATTTGAATACAAAAATGAGAAAAAACAAGAACCTGGAATGACAAACACAAACGATCCCTTTCAGAACTATAAAAACAAGTCGATCAACACACAATATCTTTGGTTAAATCTGGAGTTGTGTACGTCACGTGTCAGGTAGGAGAGTAAAAACAAATCCCATGCTACAAAGAAAACAGGGCTAAAAATGTGCATACGCCCTCACAGGCTTTAATGTCAACATACTTTGGTAAGAGACGGCTCATTTAAACAAACGCAAGCTACCATATTTTACATATATAAAGAGCACATTTCCCTTTACTCTTAATTAATTTGAATGTTCAGTAAAATTCAGACTAAAACTGATTTGTCCGAGCCATTTAATTATCGACCCAAAGGGGACTGAGAACAAATAACTTTTAAAATTTTATCATTGGGGGGTGACCTATCTCAAAATGAGTGTTAATGACCTCGACATTAATTTAATACCTGTCATCTGAGATTGCAAAACCTCAGTTTGCACTGTGATGTGACCTTCCAAGTGAAAATGAATATCATTTCCTATCAGCTTTTTCTCCCCCAAGGACTCATTTTCATTCTAAAACTAAAAACTGATTGATACATGCTTTAAATAGATTAAATGTACAAAAGAGACAAACAACAAACATACTAATAAAAAAAAAAAACACAGACCATTATTGTAACTAGATGCGACACTGAAGTATATTTTTGTGTACCATAATTGGCCAAAGATTTGACTGCTACCTGCGTTATGACAGTAGAAAGCTCATACTGAGTATTTTAGGTTTAAATTGAACAGATTTCAGTTTTCTGATATACCTCTTTAGCTGTTCTTTCAAGTGGAGATTATTACAGTCCAATTAAGAGAGAACGGGACATTTCTAAACAGAATATGAGTCCTACCACTGTCATAATGACACAGCAGCGCAGCGTAAACATTGTGTGAATGAAATGTGCAAAATATACAAAAAGAGAGGAGATAGAGCTTTGACTATGCAACCAAAACTGTCACATTATGTTTCACTGGAGATCGAACAGATACAGAAATGTGGGTATTTGTAAAATGTCAAAACCTTTCATCAGACCTGTATGCTTTAAAATAAGGCACTTATCAGTATGGATGAACAGAGATTTTGGATGCGTTTGACAATAAATGTCACTTAGTGGGATCACAGCAAATGTTTTAGTGTAATGCACTGTCACACCCCATTTAAAAGCTCAGTATGTCAAAGCTTTTCATCTCCCAAGTGCACTGGCTTTTTGACTCCACCACTGTGCCACTTAGTGTCCTATAAAGTACTTAACATGCATTGCATAGAGTATAAACCCTTTTATTTCCTGTGGTATATTTTTGCTAACGCAGGGCAGCAGGCTGCATGTTTAAACCCAGACTTCAGAAACATGTAATAATAAAACACTGTATCGCTCTCGAAGCTGTGATGTAATAATAGTTGAAGAAAACTAATTTCAGCCGAATCACATAAAGTTCAACCTACTCTGCTCACATCTGTTTGTGAGGAGTATAATCCTCACTATATTCCTGGAGTGTTGGTAGAATGTGTTCAGGCTGTGAACAAGAAAAAGAAAACCAAACCAGACTCCTGAATCTCTTTGAGCTCTGGACAGGCAGGCAACTATTTCGAGACTTGTCCCATAGCCAGATAGTCCGGTGTGTAGCCATTGCGGTGAATCCTCAACGAACTACTTCTACTGCCAGCAAAATCCCCAGACATCTTTTTCCAAGGAGCGCAGTCCAAAGAACTGCAAAGAGGAGCTGAGACTAGGCAAAGTCATGAAATCTTGTATAATATGTTTGGTTTTTTTTAAACACCAGGACCTGTAAGTGGACCAAGCTGTGTTAGTTCTTCTGTCTGGATTTGATGAAACAGGTAAGGCACATGCGGATTTTAGTTAAAAAAAAACAACAAAAAAAAAACTCTGAGACACACAATTCTCAGGCAGAAACAGGAATATTCTGGCGTTGAACAGGTGAATATCCCATATAATCTTTCCCATCCATGTGAGACAGAGTTGCAGAGGGTTTGTCTCAAAAGTGGCAGCCAAGACCATGATGGCATCAGGTCCTACTGAGAGAGTATCATTTTATGTGTTAGAACCTCAACATACTGTAAAAGACATTTATGTCTTTGAGGACTGACAATGTGGAATAAAGTCTTTTAGATTAATATAAAAACACACAGCAGAGTCTGTAACTGGCTGTGTGTTTCATTGTTTTTGTTTTTAGAGACATGGGGTTGCTACATGGGGACTACAAGCCCAGCTCGTCGTCCACAGGGACAGACTGCAGCTGAGTAAGAATCTTGGAGTCCCCATCCATCTCCTCTGGATTCCCAAGTGGTGAGCTGGCTTCCACATCCTGCTCCGGAGAGGGGCTTCCTAGAAGCAGCGACTCTCCTCCAGGGAGACCCAACAAAGCCGGGTCTACAGGTAGGTCGCCCTTGCTACGGACATCAAACAGAGTTAGACTGGCTGAGGTGGAGAGGGGCACGGGGCTCCACGCTGGCTGGGACAACTGGGCGTTGGGTGTGACTCCACTGTACATGGGACTGAGGGTGAGCATGCTCTCAGGGGTGAGAGTGTTCGGTGTTGTGGGGGTGACCGAATGGTCCAGCGTGTGAGGGGAGGGGGCGGCAGGCGTCTGGCTGGCTGCAGCCCCGGTCTCCGCAGCACAGTACGGTGGAGACGAGCTGATGAAGTTCAGAGGAGATGATGTGAGGCTCCCGGGGGTTGGGCCTGAGGTGGCTGAAGGCTGGGAGGCCACAGGAGGCGTGAGAACGGGGCTCAGCCCATTAGCAGAGATGCCTGAAGCCTCTGGGACTGGTTTCAGGGGTAAACTGGTGAGTTGAATGCCTGCTGGGATGGTCAGAATCAGCTTGCCTTGCTGTACACTCAGGTAGGGGCTTCCACCGAGGAGAAGGTTACCTACAGTGGTGACACATGATAAGTTGATAGCAATCAAAACTGTGTAACAGTGAGATGTAGCGTCTTTTTCAGCATCCACGCAGCTCTTCACTACTTATACTTAGAGGCAGCAAATTAATTTAGTATTTCAAACAATAAACCTGTGCTGGAAGGGAAATAATCAGGCATTAATAATATTGTCTGTCTACAATGAGGTCTTTTCCTTACATTTGTACTGTCACAGACACTGTTTCTATGTAAGAACGTATGTGTTATGTTATAATGTTATGGATAATAGTCTACAACATTCATAGAAAATATTTTAAAGCTGAAATGATTTGTTGATCAATCAATGGACATGAATTGGCAACTATTTGATAATCGATTAAACATTACATTATATATATTTTAAAGAAAAATTGCCAAATATTTTCTGGTTTTACTGCGTCAGCTGTGAGTGTTTTCTGGTTTTCTTTGTCTTATGTGATAGTAAACTGAATACGAGTAGATTTGGGGCCGATGGTAAAACAAAAAAATAAACATGACAACACCTTGAGCTATAGTAAACTTGATCATTTCTTATCATTTTCTGAATCCTGAATAATAATCAAATTACAAATCTTGTTCCTTTCCAACTAAATGAATATTAATATATAAAGCTGCTGGTACCGTTTAAGGAAACTATTTTGTTATCGTTTATTGTTGATGTTGTTGCCCATTATATGACAATTTCATGTTCATGTCTTCAGATTGCTTGTTTTATCTGAAGATATTTGGTTTAATATCATACATGAAAATTAAAAAAAAATTAAATCCTCACATTTGAGAGGCTGGAAGCAGTTTTGCTTGAAAATGTATTTAAATTGTTAATCATTTATTTATTAAATCAATTATTTAAAAACTATTAAAACAGTTGTTCTGCTTGCAGCATTTACAAACATCTGATGAAGTGAGTGTACCTGGAGGAGCAGAGGGTAGCTGAATGATCCCAGAGTTGAGCAGCTGCACCCCAGGGGCCATGCTGGTTGGGGGACCTACGCTCTGAATGGGTCTCAGCTGGTTTATCCTGAGAGGACTCTGTGCGACCGCTCCAGCTCCAGGGCCTGATGTCAGGATCTGTAAGGGCACTCCAGCAGAGGGGATGGAGAGGGAAGGACTGGCAGGCACCACTTGGGGGAAAGAGATGGTAGAGGAAGTTTGGATAGAAGACACTGGGACCAGCTGAGGCATGGAGAGCGGCACTAACTGTGTTGGTGTGGTGCCTTTGGCCTGGGGGACTGGGACAACTTGTGTTGGGGAGGTGATGGAGATAACCTGCTGCGGAGCCTGGATTTTGCTGGGTGTGGAGTTTGTGGTTTGTTCCCCGAGCTGGTGCACCATTCGCTGCGGCAGCTGATTGTTGTTAAGCTGTGAGATAGAGACTACGGTTGCGGCACCTTCAGGCAGAGCTGCTGAGGCGTCGTGCTGCTGTTGCGCCAGTCTGTTGCCAGCGGTCACCGTCTGGGGGCTTTGAAACGGAGGAGCTGGTGACGTGAGGGGCGATACTGGGACCAACTGGGGCACCTGGGCTCCTGAGGAGTGCTGGACCAGCTGGGACACTGGTATACCCTGGATGGAAGGCACAACCTGGGGCAAAGAGAAGACCTGAGGGGTGGCGCTGCTGGAGGAAACCACAGATTTAGGAGGATTCAACTGGGAGCTGGTGGTGGCCAAGACAATGTACTCCCCATGCTGACTGGAGAGAGGCACGGCAGAACTGGAGATACCCACACTAGCAGACGACATAGAGGCAGGGAGGGTGAGGGACTCCTGGGTGTTTTGCTTTAAAACTAGTGAAGGGAGACCGTTTGGGGAGGACAGAGTTGGAGAAGCGGGGGACAAAGATGAAGAGGAGGAAGACACTGTCTGGCTGTTGCCCTCTGACTCAGGCACATTGATGTAATCCATTGCACTGCCACTGTCTGTCCTGGTTTGCAGAGGAAGAGAGATTATGGACGGAGGGTTTGAGACCGGTGTGGTGTTGTTGCTAAGAACGACTGCTGGAAGACTGCTCGGCTTGGCCTCCATGGCTGATACCTGCTCTGCCACAGAAACTACTTGCTGCTGCTGCTGCTGCTGCTGCTGCATACTGACACTAGATTTGGTTATTACCTGAGCCCCGTTCAGTATCAAAGGAGAGCTGGCTGTGACTGGACTCAGCGTGACTGTCTGGCAATCGCCCAAGCTCAGCCCGTTAATTATGACACCTGTGCCGGTACTGGAGATCAGGGAATTCCCGTTGAGCAGTAAAGGCTGGGTGGCCGTGAGGAAGCCGCTGGACCCATTGAGGATGAGCTGGCTCCCTGTGCTACAGGGGACTGCAGAGAGAGAGATGATTGAGGCCGTGGAGCCTGAGGCCTCCTCCGGTTTATCGGGGGTGTCATCCATGGCGCTCGCCTCGTCCTCTGTGCTGTGGTTCCCGTCAGACTCACTGAAGTGGAGGAAAAACAAATGAGTTAAACCAAAAGGGGAATGTGTGCTAAATCCTTTTATCAGTGCTCAACTTTAACACATTTTCTAATCCTTTTAATGCTTTGAGCTCATGACATGAGGTGGACCAAGACCACCCTGCCCCCGTACACTTTACTCACAAGTGTAAATGGAAATTTACACTGTTATATAGATTTAGATTTCTGATAACTGTATGTTATTGGCCAACAGAATTAAGTGTCTCCATCAGGCTTTGTCTTTGTTTGGGTCTTCAACACCACTTTTGAGAATTTATTCACTTTAGATTTTGAGTTTGCTAGTATGTGTATGAAGACTAAAATTCACATCATCACGGGAAAGTTTTAACATTTGCATGTTTTTATGGTGATTTTTTACCTGCCACAAGTAACTCGTTCTCCAAAACTGGACTTCATCCATGATCTGCTGCACGTGTGAGTTACAGTTGTTTACTTCATATTTTAGTGCTTAAAATCTTGCAGCACTAACTTTCTACTCCAAAATGATAATGAAAAAATGACATTTTTTTCACCACCACACCCACCCTCAGTTCTTGAAAGTGCATGAGACATTTAAAAGTTATCATACATGATCTTTTCTGGTTTACTAAAAATAAAAAATGAGAGATTCTCCAATCCAGAGATTCTCAGACAAACAACATCCTCACTTTAAAACATGTAATGACACTCAACAGTAGCTCTGGCTAATTTTATTATGTGATAAGTGCAAAATATGTCTATATCCATTCAAAATTTTAATGGTTACTATATAAATATTGTTATATGTATATATTTAAGGGTGACTCTCTGAATCTGTTAATTGTTTTCTTTTAGCAAACTCAGCCTCATTTGCATTGTTTATAAATAAGCCCAGTCTCTGGTAAGTGAACCAATAAACCCATAAATACATATTATCAGGCTATTTAAAGATAATGACTTAAGTACTTTGTGTGACAGGATTTGCAGTAACATTTTCACTGTAACTTCCATTATTAGTCAGCAATCTATTTAAAAACAAAGGTATTAAATGTTCAATATATCACTTGTTTCAAATGGAGAAAGTCCACTAGAGAGGAAATATTTTTACATGTTTAGATTCACATTAACATTCAGACTTTTCTTCTAGTTTGTCCTCCTGTGTATTTGATAGAGTGGTTAACTTGTGGTAAGACATCAATCATTAAGTATTATTATTAATCATTTTCATCCTGTCTACAAAACCAGCCTTATTGTGCAGTGGATCAGTATAAAGCTCTCTCCTCTCTGTGCAGACAGGAAGACAAACCCGGATCAGATTCCTAGAATCTCTTTTTAGGGTCTGTACTTGGTTAATGTGTGTTGGAGAGTATATCACCCTGGTCGTTCATTCAGACTGACTCTCTGCCAGACCACCACAAACCCACAAGTCTTGATAAGATAAGTCTGCTTTATTCCCTCTTATCTCCTCACAATTTGTCTCCCCTCCCACAGTAAAACTCTGAGATATCAGCCTGTGTAAAGAGTTTTCTTGCCACCCCCACCTCCCCAATAGTTTAAGCTTTTTTTTCTTTTTTTTTAACTCTTAACCTGGGTCACCCCGGCTCTGCAGGCCCTGGGCAGCGGTGCAGGCTTTCAGGAAACTTGAGCCACGGTGGGCGCCTGGATCTCACATTTCATAACAAAGCAACATGCTCCTGATCTCAGACCTGTGTGGCTTCACTGCTGTCAAATGTCTGCTCCTCTGTCCATCTTGTTAATCAATGCAGTGTTCTTTGATGTTCGTTTTGTTACTCCATGGTTTAATATGTTTAGTCCTTTCTGTGCCGCCCTGTGCAGGCCTGCAGGCTTTGTTTACCACTAAGGTTTGGTGTGTGAGCTTCAGTGACTTTTCAGAGTGGGCTTTGTTAGAAAACACAAAATAAACTTAACAAGTCGCTCTCAGATAAACAAAGGAAGGTTGGAGGCAGCTGTCGCCCTGATTATGACTTTAAAATGTCCTGAAAACTCACAATAAGAGTCTATTTAATGCAATAACTGAAATGAGTTTCTAATGTTACTGGTCTTACCTTTTGCTGTGGGTCCCGGACGGGGTCCTGTCCCTCTGCCTGCGGTTCTTGAACCAGTTGCTGACCTGTGTGAGGGACAGTCCGGTGACTTTGGCCAGATTTTTCTTCTCATCCGGAGTGGGGTACCTGTTGCTCTTGTAACACTCCTTAAGCGCATTTCGCGACTTCTCCTTAAAACAGTACACGGTCTCCTCTCCGTCCCAGATAGTTTTGGGCAGGGGGAACTTCTTCCTGAGCCGGTACTTGTCCACTGCGCCCAGGCTGCGGCCCCGGGACCTCTCCGCCTCCTTGTAGCGGGCTTTCAGGTACAGGTCCTGTAGGAACCCATGGTTAGACGGGTGGAAGTCGTGGCTCTCTAGGATGGCGTACAGCTCCTTGAATTCCTCCCGGTGGAAAGCCACCAGTGCCTGGGCCTTCAACAGGGTCTCGTTGCCACGTAGCAGCTCGGACGAAGGAGGTATGGTGGATAGAAATCTCCACAGGCGATCCACATTGCCCGCCTGCAGAAGGGCCTCGCAGAGACATGATACTTGGTCAGTGGAAAAACTCAGAGCCGACTTTTGGAAACTTTGGAGCAATTCTTCCGAAACCTGGACTGGATCTTTCTCTTCTTTGGTCACCGGTGCCGTTGGCTCCTCTGGGCTGTTCTCAGATTGTTCTGCAGACTCCAAAGACAAGGAAGCCATTTTTACTTTAACTTTTTTCTTTCCACCAGTAGTTCCTCCTCCTCTCTCCCTCCCTCCCTCTGCAGCGCTGCTCTCGCTCCCATTCTCCACCAGCCGACCAAACCGTGAATGTGCCTGCAAACCACCAGCTGTCACGCCCCTTTTCTAACTTAATACAGTCTCTTTGTCAAAGGTTACATAGTACTACTAACACCAAACTTAATGCGGGAGAATATTATTCAGTCATTTCCTTCCTCATTTTTTCCCTTTCTACGCTGCCAATGTTCCTCTCGGTTGAACCTTTCACATTTGCAGCGGGATAAAACTTGTTCCATGTAAATAATATGACATTTTAACAAATATATGACTCATGTGGATGATGGAGCACGTGCAGAAATCCTTCAGTAAAAGAGTCAACATTCTGATAAAATACAAATAGGCTAAACGTCCTGCATTCATGATTTTACTTCAGTAAAATACACATTTTCACTTGAAGTCCAGCTGGCAGAGAAGCATGTATTTAGATGAGCAGGTGATCTTTACAGTCGCCTTTCCAGCAAAAAATGCCAGTCTCTGAGATCTGTATGATTAAGTGGCTTAATGATCTCTGTCAGATTTATTATTGCATTACTACTGGTGCATTACAGGCAGCAATTTTAAGTTGTTGCTTTTGAAGGTGGAGCTAATGGTAGCAAAGCTATAAGAGTGCATCATATTTATACACTGATATCTTTTGTATGTAAAATCCTAATCTGCAAAGTAACAGTACAAACAATGACGATGTTTTCCTTTCCTGTAGTGTAATGGAGTAGAAATATAAAGTAAATGCAGAAAATGTAAATACTCAAGTAAGTAAGTACTTCAACCTTAGCTTAAGTACTTTGTACCTCTGCAGAGCACATCTGTCCATTGTGCTCAATGTGCAAGTAATTAGACTAGAGAAGATATAATTAACAGGTGCGTTCATTATCAGCTTTATCTGCTGTTTATCATTGTGATCAATCAATGAACTGTTCAATCTGTCACTTGATCAACTGGTTAATTAACTGTTTCAGTTCTACAACAGTGTGACTTTCAAAGTTTGTGGCAGTGATGACTTTACTGTAATCTTATCCTACTTTTATTTTATTTTTAAATAATGTTCTAATAATACTCCTGACATATTTATGATGTTTACAGTTAAATACATGTCACAGATCAGAAATTCTGCTTTGACATCTCCTGTGGGATCTAATAGTATTTTAAGAGTATTCATGTGTCTTAAATTGTTAATTCAGTGTGTAAAATTTGTTTGTATTTCATTCATACAGTAGTCTTAAGTTAACATCCCTGGGACAATGTAAGAATTTTCTTTAAAAAGCGGGAGATTTGAAAATGCCTCATATGTGCTCTCAAAAAGAATAACAGTGTTAACATTGTTGTGTGTAAAGAATAAGGCCTGTGTAAGACAGTGTCTCCATGTTTGTTCAGGTAGGACTTGTTGTCATCCCAGTTCTCCAACCGGATCTCATGGCTTGGTGTGTCCGAGGTGGTTTCCCAATGCAAATACTGTTGGCACAAACGCACACAATTACATCTACGCTTAAACAGCAAGTACAGTTTGCATTTGTGACATGATCTTTTGCAATGGATGTACATCATGCTTATTAAAAGGAGAGAACATCCTAGAACTTGTGGCAACATCTCCATGTTTAATGCATAAAACCAACACTGTGATACCTTATGTGCATTAGTTAAAGGTCTCTTTTTATTAAATCTTGTATATATCTATTTTTCCTCTCCGTTACAGTGATAAAAACTCTTACACTTTGTATGTCCAGGAATCTCAGAGATTTGTGAGAAGCTGTGTGTGAGTCACACAGAAAGTAGTCTTTAAGAAATGATAAGATGTAACCTGTCGCCTGAATGAGGCCAGGCAGGTTTGCAGACCTGCATCTCCATCAACAACCACTGGAATGTAAATCTTCTCTGTGGGGCTGTGGGCTTGTCTTAGCCCCCCTCTGCTCTTCCCTGTCTGGTAATTAGCTTTCTTGTAGCTTTCTGCTTTGTTTGATCTTCTCTCCTTTTCTTTTCCAAACATGCTGTAGTTTGTTCTCTGTGGAACACTTTGTTTCACTGCAAGTCCTTGATTTAAGAAAAGGCAGGCAACACATCCTTTCAGGGAAATGACAGATCAAATAAATCATAGTTTCCAAAAAAAAATCTTTCAAATTGCAACATGTGATTAAGCAATACAGAGAATAGTCTAAAGAAATGCTTCATGTTTAGCAAATAATTTCTGGGTGATTAAAAGATATACAGAAGTGGCCTGTGGTGTGTGGTATTTCCTTCCCAGTGATGGAGATCAAGCCACTTCAAACTTGTGGAAGGCTAAAATAATGCACAGGCCTATATTTTTTTTATTGTAAAGTAAATGACTTCATGACAATAGACCAAATGTGTGAGTGATTCTCTCCTGCTTAAAATATTCCTCATTAAGAGAACATGATCAGTCTTTATGTTTAGATTGGAGGACAGTGCCACCGTGTGGCTACGGTCGATTTCACTCCTGTCTGGTGGTTGGTTTTCAATCGTGTCAATCTACTAGTAAATAGGCGGTTCCTGTGTGCCATTTTCTTACGTTTCGTAATACTATTGGTCAAAATAATTTATCCCCGATTTGATTGGTGATTTTGCATTCTGGGGGCAGGTGGAACGTTCCAGAGCTGGGCGTAGCAGGAACTGGTATTCTAATTTCTGCACCACACTGCGAGGCTGATTGTATCATCGTCACTGTTATTGTAGCGTAAAAGTGATGGATTCATCAGGTTAAATTGTGATATAGAGAATAGTCAAAGTGTTTTGTATACCATCGAAGAAAAATACACGTTTGTAAGTAACTATGGCAACCTTACCGTCTCGCCGAGGGTATCCAGCCTCAGTGTATCCAGCGTGACTGTGCTGCTGTTAGCTAACGCATCTGAACTAGCCAACATGCTAGCTAACATGAGTGAATGTGTAGTGAAAGTTAAACGAGCACAGCTGAAAAAAAAATGCTTGAAAGTGAGAGAAGAAAGGATGGCAAACATAACAGTTGATTTCAATGCCTCAACATGCTTAGTAATGTCAAAACGATGTGAGAGTAAGTGCTAGCTACTAAAACTAACTACTTGGAGGTAGGCGTAGTTCTTGTTTTTGTGGGTCATCACAGAGAGGGAATGCTTTACTACAAAACAGCTTGAATCCAAGTTAAGCTGTTGACGTGTATTTATCAGGGATGATATGTGTTTGCAGCTGTGAGACAATGCATCAGTATCAGTTCCATTGGTTAATATGTCACATTGTTTGTTTACTCTTTGCAGTTTTTGACCAGTAGCTGTATCCAAACAGTCAGGATAATGGACGGCCAAGTGACAGTCATTACCAATCCCACTGTGAATGTGCGTCTAACAAGCACCATCTCCTCCTTTGAGGTGCAGCGCAGGTTCAATAGAGGGATTAGTATTGCAGAACTGAAGGTGAGAATCATCTTACATTCAAATTATACATTACTGTACTGTTTGGTTTTGTCAGATTTAACCTGCGCTATATACTTTACAGTTGAGATTATTAGTATTTTCTGCCTTCCTTGTGTCATCACAGACATTGTTTTGTTTTTACTGTAATTAGGGTAAATTGGAGATGGTTGTGGGTGCACCTGCCTCCAGCATGGACCTGGAGTTATTCAGTGTCTCTGACAAGTTCCTACAGAAAATGGACGACAGCGAAGCTTTGCTGGGTTCCTATCCTGTGGATGATGACTGCAGAATACATGTATGTAGTTTGTCAGTGTTGTATTGTAGCAACGTTCACATAGTCACAGGACTGTAGATGATGTAGTAGATCCAAATCTAATTCTTTTTATCTTTAGTCAAACTTGCCTTATATACGATAACAACATCTTTGACACAACAAATTTTGTGAAATTAATCTAATGTGTTTTTAAAATGTGTGCTAGTGGACTTTTCTAGTGGTTTTGAGTGTGCAGAACAATGTCCTTGATTATCTTCGTGAATGTAATAAATGTTACACTTGCACTATCAATGATGAAGGTACTGAAATTTTGGAAATACTGGTTTCCTTCAGTGACCTTGTTTGAAAGTGAGAAAACTGCTGTGTAGATGGTGGATAATGTTTTATAAAATGATTATCCCATTACAAACACCTCTAAGCTCTTCGTGTTATGAACAAGCCCTATATTCCCATTATAACAAACCTCACAGCTGCGTTACCATGCAACAGTGTGATATTGCGGTGCTCACTGATTGGTTTCCTCGCTTGTGCCAGACTGAAGTGATTTATATTTATTGACTGAAACATGCTGTTGGCGTGGTCTTTTTAAAACGTGACCTTGTTTCATCTTTAATCCCATTTCCTGCTCAGGTGGTTGATAGAAGTGGAGGTCAGATGGGCGAGTTCACAGATGTTTCCAAAGTACAGAAGTTTGAACTCTCAGATGAAGCATATGATAAGAAAACAGGTACAGTCTGCCGTCTTACACTTCTCTCCAATTTTTTATTCTCATCCCATGAACTTTTTTTTACCTATGTTTTTTAAAATAAGATATATTTTCCTTATTTTATGACGTAATGGGGATATTGCAACAGCAAAGGATAACATTACAGCAGCACAAAAATATAGTAGTGAAGATTTTAGCTTAGTTAATTAGTTGATGATTAGGTCAGTGGACTGAAAATTATTCACTGAATGTTAATCAGTGGATTCAGACAATAATTGGTAGAGATATCCATAATGAAAATCAATTGGTAGTTGCAGCCATCGATAAAAAATTAAATGTCATCATCAGACAATGTCTCTAAAAAGCTTACATTTTTTGCTAACCACTGACAAATGTTGTAAAGGAGTAACTTTATTTAATAGGACAGCTTCTACGGCATTGACAGTCTGTTTTGAAGTATTCTGTGTTTAGCACAGTCCAACTTTTCTTTCCCTTAGACACGGCAAGGTCATTCATGAGGAAACAACGTATTGGTCACTTCAATGAGGAAGAAATGGCCAAGAAGAAAGCTGAGCATGCTGCTCACGAGGAGGAACAGAAGGCTGCTGCTGATGTCATTTCTGTTGGCAGCCGATGCAAAGTGCAGGTCCCAGGGCAGCCCACGAAGCTTGGCACAGTCATGTATGTCGGTGAGTGTGGATAAAGCTTAGCTAGTTTACTTTCTTCGAGACACTGGTTTAAATCCTATGCTGCTGAGGATTTTCTCTCCAACAGAGCAGACTTTGTTCTAATTCATGGTGACTAAGGCCCGTTGCAAAAGAGGAGGAATTGTAGCCATTTGTTCTACATTTTCAGATACAGATATGTTAATAATGTCCACATATATAAATAGAAAAATCTGTTCTACTTGAATACTGAGCCAAAACAATACCTGATGTCTAACAGTGACTGACAGTGTAATTCATTGTAGTTCAGGTAGTTCACACAGGGGGAAGAAGTCAAGCTTAATCATCTTCAGATTTATGGCAAATTAATCTCTGATCTTACATGTAACACAGAACAGTGGTTGAAACTATGTCATCTCACTTATGACTAGCTAAAAATGTAAATAATTAACTAAAAATGAATGTAAAATTTGTTTTTTCTTGTTATCACTTTTAGCAGTTTATGAAGACTGAGAATTCAGAGGTCGTGACTAAGCAAAGAACTATGAATAAGAGTAGGAGTACCTGGTGTAAAGAACAATGTTGTTATGTTCATTGCAGGTACAACAGATTTCAAGCCAGGCTATTGGGTGGGTGTGAAGTACGATGAGCCCCTGGGAAAGAACAATGGAACGTAAGAGCACTATCTTTATTTATTTTGTTTTATTTTATTTTTTATTAGCAGTGCACAACCTCAATTATTGATCTTGATTTTCCCTGACTTTGACCTTGCCCCTTTTTAAAAATTGTGTCTCCACAGTGTTGAAGGGAAGCAATACTTTGAATGTGAGAACAAATACGGTGCATTTGTGAAGCCCCTGAGTGTGACCGTGGGAGACTTCCCTGAGGAGGATTACGGTCTAGATGAGATGTAGGCCTGTGTAGTTTGCAGTTTTTCTGTCCCTGAAATTTAAGCATCCAGCTTAAGTTATCCATTCACCAACCGAGAGATGATGGAGAGTCTTTTTTTAATTGTTTTTTATTTTGTTTTTGTCCCATTTTGTCAGTTTTCAATGGTCAGATTCATTCTAGCCTTTTTCACTAACAAATGACAGACAAGAAATTCACAGCTCAAGAGACAAAAACAATAAATCCACATCAGCAGTTGCCTCAATAGTCCATAGTGAAGCTAGTTGCTTTTTGGGTCAGGGGGTAGCACTTTCACCTTTTTGAGCAAAAACTCTTGTTTTTATCTGTTATACTTGCAGTTATTGCTGTTTACATAGATGTACAATGCCTCGAGTAAGAGTGTTAAAGTATGCAACAGTATATAGTTCCCTTATAAAACAACTTAAAATTCCTTAAATTTCATTTTGTGTTTGTATGTTGTGTGTAAAACAGTCCCATTTTTTGGCTTCCAAGTGGATATAAGATGTAATTCACCTTTGTTTTTCTGACTGAATTCCTCTTGTTAAACATTTAATTGTCTGCACTTAAATGTATCTTGCTTATATTGAACCACTGAAATAAAAAAATAACGTTGCAAGTTTAAAGGCTCGATATTTTTTTCTGTAATTTAAATGCAGTTTATCAAATCTAATTCGTCTGCCTAATTTAAAAACATACAAATTGAATGACAAAATCCAAAAAAAAATCTTCGTTATGGAGAGAGCGTTCTCTAGTCCTTATATGTTCTTCAGAGAACTCAACCTGAACTTTTTTTTTCTATTTTCAAGTCATACCTCTCAAGTCATACCTTTTATACAATACAATTTTAAAAAATCCCTGCACTTTTTAAAAATCCCTTCAGTTCTGTGTAAGCATGACACGTTGAATTGGATGCTGTTTCAAGCAGCACAATCTCTGTTAGCATGAGTATCACACTATTTTTTGTTCAGGTGGGTGGCTTAAGTAATAGGTTGTGTAGTGGAGACATTTAAATACGAAGTTACTCTGTTAGAGTTACGGTGTAGCATGAGATGCATATTTCTGATCAGATACACATCAATAGCAGTTTGGCCATCAGCCCTAATAATTCAAAACACAAGGAACAGCAAAAACTGTAAAACTTTGATTTTATGTATTTGCCGCTCTTGTGTCTTCTGTGTCCAGACTCTGAACTGTCCAACAGTGAACAGCTACATCAATCACTCTCCAGTCAACTGCCTCTTTCTCCATTACAATCACCACAACATTTGGCTTTTGATAATGTGCATTTCAAATGAATGGTATGCCTTTTCTTTTCAATGAAATGTCATTACCACATATACAAAAATGGAGTGTTGTTTGCTTTTCTTTTTTAAAAACCTCTGTTAATCTCTAAAGTGCTAGTGTCACTTTGTGCCAAAGGGTACTCCATAATAAAAATAATTTGCCAGTACAGTAGCTTATCAAATTGAGTTGATTTCTCTTACTTTCCACTGCTGTAAATATGATACTGGGGATCTAATGCTTGCTTGAGTTTAGTGTTTATTAAGATGTCTGTAGCCATTTTAAAATCCAAGTAATACATGTTCCATTTTCCCTGAGGTAGCTTTCATTTCATAGTTCCATAACTGAAGATGCGTGACTAGGCATAGCGTTTCATGCCGTTTCATCAGCCTTGTCACAACAAGCAGCTTACAATATTTATCAGCCGCACAGGAAGTCTACTCCAGCAAATGAACCACTCGCCATGAGGTAAATTGGTTCACAGCATGGAAAACACTACACTAGTGCTTTTCTCACCAATAAAGTGAGATTTGTTGATTCGTTGACTGACTGAGAAAATGAAAATGACAAGTTTGGGAGTTGATTCATTGTTTAAGTTGTTTTTTTTTTAAAGCAAAAATGTCAAAAATTATCTGGCATTGGCCTCTCAAATGTTTTCTTTGACAGTAATCTCAACATTGTTGAGTTTTTGATTGTTGGTCATACAAAACAAGCAATTTGAATATATTCACTCGGACATCAGGAAATAATGATGGCCCTTTATTGCATCTGAATAGGTTATAGTAACTTAGTGACATTTTATAGATTCATTCTTGACTTCGTCAAATCACACTTCTTGCCTTTTCCCCTGTATTTACCATAGACTATATAAGTCTTTATTTTATCTCTCACTGTCTTCATTATGTTTTTTTTTTTTCAATGTGTCCATGTCCATGATACTAGAAGTAATTGTGTCAAGATTTATGTTACACCTATATCCTATTACTGTTGTAATGATATTGTAATGACGTCTGTGTAGTGTCTGTTCTGCATATTTTGTAATAAAATATAAAATATTAAATAAGTGCATAAAAGCCGGTTTTTATCGCACAGACTGTCAATGAGTGTTCGTCACTCCCCTGAAGCCGTACGTCATTCCAATGACGCTACAACTTACGTCTCGCGAGATTGCGCGCAGTTTCCCAGACATCGGTGTGGTGTGGCGTGTGCGCGATAGAGACAAGGAAAGATGGCGACGCAGGAGAGCGAAGCGACTAAGGCTACCGTGAGCAACGGCGAGGTAAAATGAATGACACTCCTCTCACCACATTAATTTTTTCCGTCCAGACGAAGGGGGCCGTTCGGTACGTTTGAGCGTTGGGCCCGGGACCTCTAACATACAAACGTGTTAGCGATCGTTACGCGAGCCCCAGTGACGTTGTCAGTGCCGGTTGGTTTTGAAACGACGAACCGAGAAATCCCGACCATTAGCTTGGTGGATGTGCGGAGACAGAGTAGCGTCAACGGTAAAATCTCACCCGAAGACACACGGTAACGTTGAAGCGACAAGATAATTAGTTGACTCCAGGTGTGTCGGTGTGAGCCAGCTGACTGCTGCGGGGTGTCAGTTAGACACCACAAGGCCTGAACCTGAGCGACGCAGCTTGGCTTCAGTAACCGGGCCGGTCTCCAGCAGCCCTCACACATTTCTCACCCACTGTTACATCTCTTCACCTGCCTTTTTGTTTACAGTCGCTTCAGGGAAAACTTTTGGCCCAACGTACATTTTGTAAATCTCACAGGACAGGGTTTATCTGGCAGCTCGTCTTGTTAACGTTGACAAGTGAGATGAATCAGGTGTAGCCATCGTCAGATTCTCCTAACCCTGGAAAATCCTCTCTTAAATTGATTGTGTTATCGGTTGCTGGAGGTCATTGGGGTTGTGACTAGAAATCTAGCAATTATTTTCCGCAGTGACCAATGCCTATCACAAGTTAGCAGAGGTCAAAGTGAATCATCACTCTTTGAAGGAAAACCACTGGTCTCTTATGTGCTCAGTCTACAGTCTGTCTTTGGCTAAAAAAAAAACAAACTAGTGATACAAAACATTTATGAGATAAAAACAGATTGTAAATCCTCTAGGAAAAAGCTAATATTCAACAGATTGGCTTCTTTAGGTTCCTTTATGGTTTCTATTCTAGGGTATTGTTGCCCCCAGTTTAAACCCCTCCTGTGTTATCATTATATTGAAGTGACAGAGCTAAGTATAAATGGACTGCCTAACCAGGCCAGTCTCCAGCAGCCCTCACACATTTCTCACCTACTCCTAAATCTTTTCTCCTGCTTTTTATTCCAAGAAAACTTTTGGCTCAGTGTACAATTTGTAAATCCCACAGAAAAGGGTTTATCTGATCAGGTTATCAGGTGTAGCTGTAAATATTTGGGATTTTTACTTTATAAACACCAGTAATTTTTGTAAATTGACTAATAATTGATCAATGAATCGCTTCAGGGTTAGGTATAACTATAAACTAGGTTATTCTCCAGCCCCAGTTTACGGCCTTCATTTATTATCCTTACGCTGAAGTCACAGAGCCAAGCATAGATAAAGCAAAGATTAATCCCTGACAGACCCAGAGAATTGCTAAACAATATTTACCACTGTTTTGAAAGTATTTCCAGTCTCTTACAACCATCTGGGTGTAAAGAAAACATCAAGAAATGGGTTACAAATCTTTTTTGTTTCAGCCGACAGAATGTTTTTTTTTTTTTTTGTTTGGTTTTTTACCTAGATAGTTAGAAGTGTCTATTAGGATTCTGGAAATGCCATCAAAGCATCAGTTAAATGTTTTTTACGCATTGCCAGAGATTCATCTTCCAGAAAAGCTGATGCTTAGTCCTGTGATTGAAATGTAATGGGAATACACAAGTGGCAGAAACTAGGGCAAAGCTACAATGTGTACTTAGTGTCTCTTTTCTAATAAAATTGCTCTGTCAGGGTAAATGTGCTATTAGTTTTAGATGGAGCGGTTATGTTGCTATTGAGGCCCACTGCCGGTGAATCTGTTGAGAAAAAGTTCTGTGGTATTAATCTAGGGGAAACACTAAAGGGCTAGTAGCAGATCCATTATGGTTTCATTCTGAGTACCAGTGTAACTGGAAAGTAGCACAAACAGAGAGTTTTTTACTTTATTATATGCCTTATATTGCTTCCATTTGTAAGAGAAACTGTAACCATGTGCAACAAACATTACAGGAGCAATCTCCATTTATCCGTGAAACATTGTCGTATCTGAACTTTTTGCCCTCTTCCTGCTGGACACCGTGACAATCCGGTGTGAAGTATTTACTCTGAACCCTGAATAGGTGGTTAATTGTTAATCCTTGTTCAGCCTGTAAATTGTAAATTATTATCCTAAGCTGGAACAGATACCCTGTTTCTCTTGTTGAGCATATTGGTGATCTGTCTGTGTGATGGTTATTACGCTGATCCCTCCAGGAGACAGAGATCCATGTCTCTGATAATAGAATTGCTTCTATTTTAACACAACAGGACATGTCAGCAAGGATGAAAAGCCCTATTTTGAGCCACTTCATGGCCTTGAAATGTTATGCTTATAATGTGGGGACACTGACATATCTCAAACTCATTTTCCTCCTTTGTGCCGTAATAAATGAAAATAACCAGTTAAAACAGAAAAAAGCTTTACTCTCAAGTGTTGTTTGTGTGTCGAGGCCAACTGCCGGTCTCCCTTGTGTTGGTGACAATGGGGGAGATTAGATGTTTAGATAGTGAACAAGTCTCATGACTTGGCATGTGCTTGACTATTGTGTCACTTGAATAGAGTGTGGCCTTGCTGGAGGGCTGGGGGGGTTACACAGAAACTCTGGAGCTGTCAAGGGTGAAATTACGTTAAAGAACAAACTGACAGATTTTTACTGTCTCTCTCTAATATGCAAATATGCATGCTGATGCTCATATGAAGGTGACCATGAAAAGAGTTGTTAAAACCATGTCAGACTACAAAGGCTTTATTAATATGACATACATGCGTCATGGTAGTGTAAATAATAAGTAGCCTGTCAATACCAGTTTTGCCTGATTGATTAATCTAAGCAGAACAGTTTCTTTAAATATCCTGTAATTTGTAATAATTGTAATGCTACAACAGTTTCTTTTGTTTCATGCATTAACCCACTGAGCATTCTTTCAGTTAAATGTTTAATTTATAAAATGCTATATATTAAATTTCCAATTATACAAATAAGTAGAAAACAGCAAATCTTTCATATTTTTGAAGCCGTGGTGAGAGAATATTTAGCATTTTTGATAAATAGATGACTTAAAATGTTATTACCTACTCCAAAATATTGTGTGTGTTACTCTCCAAGCATGTTTAAGTGCAAATTTCTTGCTATAATAACTGTGTGCCATAATTGCCTCACTTTAGCACATCACGGAGTGACCGGTCTGAAATTTGTGTTAATAAACTGCTTAAACACAAAGGTCATTAAGTAGTTCATCAATTATGTGAGGTCACTGCATTATAAAGTCCAGGATAAATTGTATTTTTGTCACTTCTTTTATATCTTTTAATCCTTAAAGATGTACTCTACTATATACTCCCTGCTCTGACTGGAGAATGATACTGTATCATTATATCGTCACTTCAGGATTTCATTAAAGTACATCTGACTCATGAGTACGTAAGTGACTCCTTTTGACTCTCAGTGAAGCTGCTCTCTCGTTTAATGATATACTTCATTATGCTGCCATCGCTGCCCTATCGTTGTGACATTCTTTTGTGCCATTCTTTTGTGCCATACTGACCATGTGTTGTTGTTGTGTATGCATGGTTGTAGGTGAGCAGCAATGGAACTGCTGCAGCAACAGATGGCCAGGTGCAGACGGCTGAAAATGCACAGGACCCTCAGCAGCAGCAGCAGCAGCAGCAACAAGCACCTAATGCATGGCAGGTCATTAAAGGAGTCCTCTTCAGGTGAGCTTTTCTTTAAATCTGGAAGGATCTCTCTGAGAGCCAGCCCACAGTTGAAAGCTTACAGTGAGCAGAAAGTGGCCAGTAAATATAAAATAACGTGCAGATCTGCAGCTCAGCTGGATTTCAGTTCACTACTTACAAAGATCACTCTGTTCTTCATTCTGTCCCTTTTTAAAAATCAGTTTATTTGCCTCGCTTGTTTATGCTGCAGTCTGCGCAGAAAAAATGAATAGTTTATTGATGGATTGCCATTTCTGTTTTGATACAGTTGCACATGAAATTTTGTTCTTGCTAGACTTGGTGGGTCCACAAAGGTCAGATCTCTGAATGGATCTCTAATTATGGTCTACTTAATGTTGAGCTGTTGTCTGCTGTCTCTAGTCAGTTGTTCTGGTTCTTTCACAGTCAGTTTGTGATCTAGCACATCTGTCTATTGTGTAAGAGCTTAGTTTACAGTAAGTGTTACCTTATTCTTGTGTTCAGGGCATTTTAACACTTAATTTCTAAGATTCAGGAATCAGTTAACTTCTAAGTTATATATTTCCGTATAACAACATGTACAACACCTTAGAAGCAAGGGTTATTTTGAACTAGAAGTGCTCATGCAAAGCACATCATGTTTGGAGCTGGTACCAGCGTAGTATTTTTTTGGCACCTAGTTTGAATAACTGCCTATGGTTGTTTTTCCTCCTTTAGGCAAGCAGTTACTTTGCAAACCACTCAGCAAAAGAACAGGTTCATTTATTAGAGCACATTGCATTATCCATTTAAAAATCCCAGTCTTTGGCAACAAACAATTCAACACATGTCAGTATCATGATCTGGAAAATTAGATGTGTTAGAAAAATGTATTTTTATTTGTACCTATCCTTGTTTCCAACATCTAAAAGGTGAAATTGCCCTCATACACATAATATTCAGCCAGTTCATTAAAATAATAATTCTAGCATTATTGTTTACACATCCATAAAACTGCTGCACCTAATGTAACTGATTCTTCATTATTTGTATGTCAGTTTAAACCAAGATATGTCAGCAATGTTTTTTTTTTTATTTGCCACAGAGCACTGTGTTCTTCTTTCAGTTTGAAGTTTGCCTCTTCTGACCTATGACTGATTTATGATACAAGGAAGGCGTCTCTCTCTTAAAGTCTGAGTGTAATGCAGTTTGACTGGATACAGTTTAATCAGATTAGTCCCCCTTTGGTTTCACTCTCCTGAAGCAGCTCTTTAGATGTCAAGGGGAAAAGTCAAAACTAAATTATTTGTTTCTGAGTTTTTAAATTAATGTACCAAGTATTTATCCATTTACAAACAAGATTAAGACTTAATGTAACTCACAAGCCCCTTCTGCTTTCCTCTTTTTATGTATTTTCCTTTGTCTTATCTTTGAATTCCTGGAATTCCTTTTATACTCAATTTTCTTTTCCTCTGGCTCTGTTTGCTCTCGTTTCTCCAGAATCTTCATAATCTGGGCGATCAGTAGCTGGTTCCGCCGAGGGCCGTCCACACCTGACCCCAACACGCCAGCAGGGGCACCCAGGGTACCCAGCAGGAACCTCTTCCCCAAGGACACCCTCATGGTATCACACCTGTTCCCTCTTTAGAAAATTCCCATTGCCTTATCTGAACAGCCAGCTGTTTTATTAAACATTTTTTAATTAAATTAAAGCTATTCATTGTAATACACCCCATATACTCTGATCCCCTTAAGTATCTGGACAGAAAACCAGCATTAATTCTCCCAGTCAGAGTAGCTGACTCACTCTCCCCTGACTCTGTAATATCATAAACACCTTTTATTTTCTCACCGTGCCTACAGGACCTGTACGTGTACGTGTCCCAGGAGGAGGTCTTCACTGACTTCAACAACACAGAGTCCCTGTTCTGGTTCCACAGGGACCTGGTCTACGGAGACTGGAACATGGGAGAGAACGGGGACGGCTGCTACCAGCATAATACGGAGATGGACATCCCAGAGGTGGGGTTGACTGAGGATGGAGGGGAGGTGCTGTGTGAGAGGAGGGGCAGGTGTAGCAGAGGGAGTTGTATGGTGAGAGGGAATGGGTGTTAGACAGGAAAGATGAGTGGGTAATGAACTTGATAGATTTGTAACAGGGATGTGTTTTTACCTGAAACTAATACTTCTGTGTTGGTGGTGTGTGTTTGCAGAAAGTACAGCAGAACGGTTCCCTTTACATTCACGTCTACTTCACTAAAAGTGGATTCCACCCAGACCCCAAACGCAAGGGGCAGTATCGCAGACTAGCAACAGTTCACGCAACACGAAGTAAGCACATATGCAAAACACACATTTTGTAAACTTAAAACAAAAGTTCAAATAAAATAATTATATGTTCATTATATCTAAATGTTCTGTAATCTTTTTTTTTTTTTTTTTACTCTGTCAGTGCTGAATAAATTTAAACGAAGAAAGTTTCTGAAGACCAAGAATCTGCTAACAGGAGAAACAGAAGCAGATCCAGAAATGATCAAGGTTGGTGTATTTTTATAGTATTATTTGTACACTGTAGAGTTTGACTGATTAATCAGCTGATATTATCTTATTGCAGATATATTGCATTTATATATTGGCATCTGTGTATATGTCAGCTGAGAGAAATTGCCGTACAGAAATGTCAAACTAGGTATGAAGCAATTTAGTCTCATAAATGTTAACTGTCAAATGATTCTGAGAGCAATTGACTTGCTACAATAACTCAGTCAGTTGCCAGTAAAAAAAAAAGAAAAAAAAGACCTGCCTGCAGACGTTAGAGTGAATAGAAAGTTTATAAGTTGCCTAGTGCTGTTACATTGTGAAATGGCAATGAAAGGATGAGAATATAAGCTTGTATGTTTTACCAGTGTTAACCCTCCACAAACCTTGGGAAAACCGTAAAATGTGTTTTGTTGACAGCGAGCAGAGAGCCACGGTCCAGTGGAGATCATCTCTCATTGGCACCCCAACCTCACCATCAACATGGTAGATGACCACACGGCCTGGGTCAAAGGCTCTGTGCCCCCTCCTCTAGATCAACGTAAGTTCAACTCACTAACTTTTTTGCCATTACTGCACTATGCTGAAAATGTTTAAATGTTTGTTTTTTTTAAAGGTCTCAGCTCTAACAGAAGTTTAATCTTCCCGAAGTTATAGTTTTGTTTTCAACCATCTGTGACATTTCTACCCTCTTTTCCACCCTGTCTATCACTAGATGTTAAGTTTGATGCTGTAAGTGGCGACTACTACCCCATTGTGTACTTCAATGACTACTGGAACCTTCAGAGGGATTACTATCCCATCAACGAGACCCTGACAAAACTCCCACTGCGCCTCACCTACTGCCCACTGTCGCTGTGGCGCTGGCAGCTTTATGCTGCCCAGAATGCTCGCTCACCCTGGAATTTCCTGCCTGAGGACACCTACGAGCAGTCTGATGAGGACCAAGACTCTGTCAAGGTAAGAGGTCAAGGGTCACAGAGACAGAAAATACAATAATAACAATAAAATTGTCTAGTATTTTTGGTTCTTTGACACAGGTTTGCTTTGGGTTTCTTCAAGCTGAGTTGCAATGACTGTGGCTCTTCTTTAGATATTTATATTAGTATAGTGATCATGTTTCATAGAGGTTGAAAAGATTTGACAGGCAGGTGTATCCTAACAACAGACACTTTTGTATGAAATGCCATGAACTGTGTGAAATATGAATACTCTGCAATACACCTTTACTCACATCTCAGCCATCCACAAACACTTAATAATGCAGTAACTCCTGCTCTTCAGTCACACATCACGTAGTATTATATTTGATTGTTTGACAAAATAATGCACCTTCTGCAATAGCCTGTATTGGGACACATCATTTTTGTTGGCATCTCCTCTAAAGATGCAACAATTTGATTCATCAATCAACAGAAAATTTACTGGCTAATTATTTTGTCCTTTTTTTTAAGCAAATGTCAAATATTTGCTGTTCTCTAGCTTCACAAATGTAAAGGTTTGATGCTTTTCTTTATCACACATGATAGAAAAGTAAATATCTTTGAATTTTGGGGTATTGAAGGCATCACCTTGGTCTGTGGGAGATAATAACATTTGCAGCCTTTTTCAGTATTAATTGGCATTTATTACCAATCACAAAAATAATCAGCAGATTAATCAATAATCATTGGTTGCAGTTCTAATCATATTACAGGAGTATTGTACTATAGAGAGTTACTCATGATTCTCAAATACCTGGACTAGTGTACTTTTTTTAGAATCTGAAAACTACTGTGTGGGTGCTGCTGCAGCTAAACGTGAAGTTTTTGGTTAAATATAAAAACTGAGATTGTCTTACATCTGTAACATGAGATGAAAAACACTCTCTGTGTAGGTGGCCCTTTTGGAAACCAACCCATACCTGCTTGGACTCACCATTGTTGTCTCCATTGTGCACAGCATCTTCGAGTTTCTTGCCTTCAAGAACGGTAAGGTCACAGCAGCCAGTCGGGATTCAGGATTTTTTTTTTTTTAACAACCTAAGGAATGGTTTGTACAGTGTCTGTCTACCTCCAGCTTCACCTCAGCACCATCTCCTCCTCAGATATCCAGTTCTGGAACAGCAGACAGTCTCTAGAAGGTCTGTCTGTGCGCTCCATCATATTTGGAGTTTTCCAGTCTCTGGTCGTGCTGCTGTATATACTCGACAACGAAACCAACTTTGTTGTGCAGGTCAGCGTCTTCATTGGCCTCCTTATTGACCTGTGGAAAATCACCAAGGTCATGGATGTCAGAGTAAGTCAGAGCAACATTCATGTTTTTTTTTTTTTTCATGCACAGCGAACCTTTTATATTAATACATGACATTTCTTCTTCTTCTTATGCCACTATTACCATGTTCCAGTAACCACTTACTTTTGTCTTTTAATAGTTGGACAGAGAGAACAAAATCGCAGGGGTATTCCCAAGATTGGTATTCACAGACAAGTCAACATATGTGGAGTCTTCAACCAAAATCTATGACGATGTGAGTTTAACCAATACTCAACACAAATGCAACACATTAAACACTGACCACATTCAGAAGATGCTGCTACATCAAATTCTTACTCATTTCTGTGATTGTCTGAATCTTAAATATATATTTTGTGATTGTCTGAATCTTAAATACATATTTTTCTGTTGGGATCAATAAAACAGCTCAAGCATGTTGTATGAAAGCAAACGACTGAGCAATATTTTGTACAAGTGAATTTGTTGTTATTTTTATTTTTTATTTTTTTAAGAAACAAGTTGAATGACAATTCTTTGCTCTCTTGCCTTGTGAACAGATGGCCTTCAAGTACTTGTCGTGGCTGCTCTACCCACTGTTTGGCTGCTATGCGGTCTACAGTTTATTGTACGTAGAGCACAAAGGCTGGTACTCGTGGGTACTCAGCATGCTCTATGGCTTCTTGTTAACCTTTGGTAAGTCTGTCTGAAGCATTTCTATACTACCACAGTTAAGAGGAGGAAATATTGAATGTCAGGTGTAGAAACTTGATACATAGACTGATGGCACATGGGGAGGATTTAATACACAAATATAATGCAGTGCAAAACAACATATTAGTATATCAGTGAGCAACAGGTAACCAAGTTAGACACATGGTGCATAATCCAAGTAAAATAAGAAAAAAATATAATAAATAAAACACCACATAACTACAACCTTAATTGAGTAGCACATTTTCACTATTCAAAAAAAGTAAGGATATAACTTAGTTCTGTTGTTGTATACATTAAGCAAACTTAACACTTTATTTTAAGAGTAAAAAAAAAACAGGTTGGAAAAGGAGAAAATCGTGGACAGGTGTTCACCTATTTGAAATAACCTTGATTTTTATGTGTGCAATGTAACTGCTTGTGAATTAACGAATATACATGAAACGACGCAGTAAACACAGGTTAGCATACAGAATTCATAGTGCTCACCTTTTTATTGATTTTTATTCTCTGGGGACACGTATGTCCAGCAGGTTTTGGTCCTGCTGATGTGAATGTATTTTAAAGGCCAGAGATACGGCTGATTATTACTGTAGTGGATGTACCCACAGCTAATGTTTTCATACTTGCATCATGGTTACGTACCCAATTCCCAGGAGCCTCTGCCAATGTGCTGTGTATTAATAGACTTTGTGAGGGTGCGCGCAGTCATGTTGCCTGCAGTCTAATTTACTGCCTCTGGTGTAAAAGTGTTTATATCATCTAACGTGCCTCCTTCCTCTCTGTTTTTCTTTTTTTTTGGTTTCTTTCTCTGTCTTAGGTTTCATTACGATGACGCCGCAGCTATTCATCAACTACAAAATGAAGTCTGTGGCCCACCTCCCATGGAGGATGCTCACCTACAAGGCTCTCAATACCTTTATTGATGACCTGTTTGCCTTTGTCATCAAGATGCCCATGATGTACAGGATAGGATGCCTCAGAGATGGTATGTCTTCTCCGGTTGTTAAATAATCACCTAAATCAACCAGTGGGAGGAGAAGCTGTTTGTCAACTTCCTCTGCCCTCTCTATTCGAGAGGAACCATTTTAAGTTTGTAGCTCGATGAAGATGAGCTCAGAAGTGCTGTGTTTTGCCGGAGGTGGTCTCAGATTTGACTCATTACTCAGCATGGTGGTAGATAAAACAGGCGCACAATTTATCCACCAAGATTTGCTGTTTGTTTAAAGGAAAGGCTGCTCTCCCCTGTGGTCCTTCTATTTTGACTTGAGCACGCTGACTTCAGAGGAAAGGGCTCTGTGTTTGTGGTCGCAGACCAACTGTCCAAATCCACGTCAACCTCTGATGTCCATCACAGCAGCAGGTTGTAAATGATCCTCTAACTCCACCTAGTGTCAGGTCACTAGATCTCACCCATAATTCCCATAATGCCTTCTCCTGTTGCCAGATTATTTATGATGGACTGTTAAGTATAATTAAATATAAAGACTCATTATTTTTAACCAAGCTCAGAGGTTGGCACTAAATACAACTGTGTGGAGTAATTTACATTATGTAGGTGAAATAACCAGAGATCTACTTTATTGAAATCAGTTACACCAGGTTTTGAGTTTTCAGCTGATCATCTGATCCCTAAATGTATCACAAGCGCTTTTCTTTAACACAGTGGTCACTGAAATATGCATCGGTCTTGATGATGGCAAATGACAATGTAATTATTTATTTTTCTCACTGGATCTGGATGAACTAATCTGTCTTTCCTCTCTTGTAGATGTGGTGTTCTTCATCTACCTTTACCAGCGCTGGATCTATCGGGTCGATCCCAACAGGGTCAACGAGTTTGGCACCAGTGGAGTAGACCATGACCAGAACAACACAACAGCGGGAGACTCCCCTCCTGCCGCGGCCGCCGCCATCACAGAAAAACCAAAGGGGGAGAAGAAGAACGATTAAGCAAGACCACGCCCTTAACTGCCTCCCTGGCCCTCACTGCTGGGGCTAAGAGGACTTGTGGAATTTTTAGGCAGGGAGGGAAGTTGTCGTTTAGCTGTCACGGACGCCGCTACAGAAAAAAAAAAAATTATAATGCAGTTCAACTGTTCCCTCTGATTTCTGTGTGGATCCACAGAGACTCATGTTCAGTGTAGACTTGGTAAATTCTTCTTTCTGTTTCCTGCCCATTCCCGCCCTCTCGTTTTGCAGTTCAAGTGAAGTAAAACAAAACGTGATGTACTGTATTCTGTATGATTTCTCAGAGGGTAACAGTGTCTTGGAATAGAGGTTGGGAGGGGAACGGGTCGCAATTATACTATATCTTTTTTTTTAATACAGGGAAGAAAGAGGCCAAGTGCAACTTTTGTTCTTTGTGTAGATTCCTTGTGAAATTTTCTTTTCATTCCATGTGAGCACCGTGTTTCGGGTTGCCTGGAAACTGGTGAGTAGTGATGGAGGAAACTGGAAAGGTCCTGAGCCACGACGGAGTATGAAGAAGAGAGGTGATGACTGGAGATGAGATGGATGAACGTGCAAGACAGTGACTGCTACCCTCAATTTTAAACAAATGGTTAATGTTCTAAACTTGAACATAAAAAATAACAGCCTTGTTGGTATTAATATAAATATATTAATATTGTCAATGACTTAATTTTTGTTTTTCAGTCACTGAAACATTCTTTTGTATGTCCTCAGACTGTACAGAATCTCAGCTTGTCATGTTAATAATACAGATGTCAAAACTGTCTAGCAATAGCTAATCTGCAAGTCTAATTTTTATTCCCCCCAGTCCCCACCCCCCCCCCTTGGCCAGATGTTTGATTTTCAAATTGTGTCATGCTCCAAGCCAAATCACCTTGACAGACACAGATGGTCAGGTGTGTGCTGGAAGAATTACAGTGTCTCTTGTTTTTATTTTGAGTGCTGTAAATCCTAAAACAAAGAGGGTTCCATGTTGGCACATATTAAATTTTGAGCATTCATGTTTATAGTAAAACTTAAGTGTGATTTAAAATGTCTATGCAAAGCTTTTTTTTTCAATTTTACTCTTTTTACTTACTATGCTGGGTCCAAGAACAATATTTTTGCATGAAACCTTTAAATTTTTATTGATTTCACAGGGGATGCAGTTTATGCAGCATGCACATTATTTAGGTCGCTGTAATCTTTCACACTGAAGACTTGAGAAGATGTGTATCAGCTGCAACTGATACACATCTTCATTATCATTTTCCTGATGCCTTGTTTTTGTCTAAAAGATGATAGGAATTTAGGAATGTTCATCATAGTTTCCCATAGCCCAAGTTGATTACTTCAGATTACTCAGATTGCTGTAAAATAGTCAGTTTTCTTTTAAGTCATTCCAGCTGAACTGTACTTTATTAATTTGACGGAGGCGTGGTCAGTATCTCTTTCTAATGCATGTGTGGACAGACGAACAAGTTTCTGGTACAAAATACTAAATACAGTACATGTGTATGTAATGCAAACCTTTTTTGATCCTCAACTAGCCCTTTTTGGAAATCATAACTTGTTGTTTGTTGTAGTATGTTTCAGTCGTTAAGCACAAATGATGGCAGTTTATTCTGGTCATCAAGCTGGAGGGTTGAGTGATAGGCCAAATTAGAGTGTTTGCTTTGCCCTCACAAAATGATGCATTTACCAGTTTAGTAAGGCGCTGATGTTCAAGATGGTTTGATTTTCCTTCTTGAAGAAACCTCAGTGACACTCTGATGACCCGATCTTTACCCAAGCCTGATACTGGGTCTAACTCTGAATCCACTTAATTTGGGACAAAAGGCCCCCAACTCTCCTACAGCGCACCCAGACTGAAAAAGAAACACATAACTACAAATGGCTCAGCATTTTGTCATTTCGTAGTATTTTTGCTTCTCTTTGTGGTTGTTTTCTATCTCCTTATAGTCCGTTTTTGTGTGTTTAGATGTCATTTCAGATCTCTTGGTGGTTTTGGGTGCTGTTTTGGTCTTGCTGGACCTCCTTGTGGTTGATCTGAGACTGTTTTCATTTTCTGTCTTTTTATGGTCACATTGTGTGTCTGCAGCCTTTTTTGCATCTCTCTAGTCAGTTGAAATACTTTCTTACTTGAACTGTTAACAATCAGTTCAGACAGAGTCTCTGGTCCCGAAGCCCCTTGACCCTTGAGGCCCTGGTGCTCATCAGTATTTCATCCATGCTTATGGCACTTAATAGCAAAGCAACGGCTCCTTTTGAACTGTAGGTTGTGAACAGTTTGATGTGCTTACAGTCCTGAGGAGATGCATCCTCAGTATTTCATACGAAAGGTTATAGCACTGTGTCGCAGAAATGTTTTTCTTCTTTCCTATCTTGTGAACCATCCTCTTAATCCTCAACATCTCCTAAAGATTCACTCAGACTTTTACAGAAGGAAGTTGAGAAACCAGTCTGTCCTATCAGTTTTCTCACGGCTTTAGCGCACTTACCGGCAACACCCTGCGGCTGAGATCATTATCTATGTATTTAGTTGTTTTTCTTTAACTTTGACTCGCTGCTTCTTCGAAATGCCTCAACTTTCGCTTTCCGTTTTCTTTAAATCGCCTGTCCTGTCTCTGTGTGAGCAGCAGGTGTCACTGCCGAGCCTCAGAACTTCACAAAACAGTCAAAAGTTTTGAAACACTTTTTAAGGGCAGCTACTAAACGTGCCTGGGGGTTATTGGTGCAGTTTCAAAACTATAATTTATCATAAAATTAGGATTTCTCCCGCTTCTGCCTCAGTTTGTTTGAGACGCAGCAGGATAGTGGCATGATGCAACCAGGAGCAATCCGAAATATCTGTAGCTGGGAAAAGCTGGATCTGGCGTGTAGGTACATGGTTAAATAGGTGGTGTCGCTTGAACTGGGATGGAGGCTCATTTGAATATTGCCAGGTTGTTTTGTATGTACAGCAGAGCTGCGTAAAAACAAGCGCCGGGTCGTGCGGTTAGATTACCTAATGGAAAAACATCTAATTTTTGAGGTCACGATGTTGTTTTTCAAATGGTTTTGAATATTCAAATTAGCAAAACCTCGCGTTTAGCTTTACAAGGCTTCAACAGGGTACCTGACGCCCCGGTGGGGGGGGTTTCCCGTCTGTGAGGTGACGTGACGCCACGCCGAGGGGATTTCCACGCCCCGAATCAGCCAATCAGCGCCGAGGCTGCTGCGGAAACACAAAAGTGAAGCAAAGTGAGCTTCAGACTTCACTCGAGACATAATGCCAAGTCGATGTAGCACCTCTTCACGTGTTGGTACAAACATTCAGAGCTGACGCCTCGTCCCATGGGTATTTAGCTGTTGTTTTTTTTTAAGTAAAGGGAGAAGATTTGACCGAGAAGAGACGTCTAATACCAGGAATTATCCGGCCTGGAAAGAATTCAAGGAAACGACAGTTCATGGTCTTAAAGGACTCCTCACATGCGATGAAAGACATGGACGTCTTCAGCGGTGCCTCTGGTGGGTTTTAAGTGTTAATTTTAAGTTTGTGAATGTGTGTGAGAGAGAGCGACAGAGAAGGGGTGAGAGAAAGAGAGCGAGAGAGAGCTGACATCATCCTCAGGCATGTGATTTGTCAGAGCTGAGGAGCCAACACCCATTCCCGGGATCACAGCAGCTCCTGCCCGGCTCCCTCGCTCCCACTGTTCCCTCTCTGCCGCTCTGCAAGTTTAACACGAACAACCACAGCCATGTTTTATTGACCTCTCTGACACTATGCTTTCTGTTTGTCCTGCAGACCGAGGGCCATCAGACTTCGGTGAGTATGGACTCTTTGTTTTGCCTTTTATATTTACGCTCAAGAGGGTCATGCATGTGTGGGATGTAGGGCATTATTGCAGAGTGTGACCTGAAATGACCTTATGCAGAAGCAGAAGTAAACCATCATTGGTATTTCTGCTTCCTTATCTCGTGCTGTAATGTTTCACACGCTGCCTCTGGTTAGGAAGGTGCAAAACATCTCAGAAAAACAAACCAACAAGACAAAATAACTTTTCAGATAAGTTAACGGCATTATAAAGCATTAATTTAAATATATGAGGTGCGTTTAAAGCTGAAACTAACTTTATTCATCCATTACACATTCATTGTCTATATACAGTATACGTCTATAGTATATGTTTGTATATTCAGATTGCCTGTATTTGTTGCAATTGCAGCTCAAAACCTAGAGATATTCAGTAACTGTCACGTTAAGTTCGAGGAAATCAGTAGCTAATAATAGGAACCATTTGTTTTCTTAAAAATGACTTAAATGATTGCTTGATTATCAAAATGTTTCTGCTCTAATTGCATTTGACAAGTTTTACGACTGCTTTGTTTGTATTTTGTGTGGCACTGCTGCTGGAAACTCTAGTTTCTGTGTGGTTTGTTAGTGTTAAACGCAGTAGGCTTCAACCACAGGTCTAAATCAGACCACAAGGTAAATTTAACTGCAGGTAACCATGGCAACAAGACATGGTTAACTGGTTAACCTTCACTGGTGCGTTCAGCAGCGGTGGAAAGTTAATAGGCGCATTTACTCGAGTCCTGTACTTTAGTAAAATATAGATATTTTGAAACTGTACTTGGGTTTTTCCATTTTTATTTTATTTTATACTCCTACCCCACTACATCTCAGCAAATAAGGCTAATGTGATATTATTAAAAATGACAAAGGTTATTTATGATGTTAGTGGAGGTGGTCTTTGTTTCAAGCAGGGTGGTCCACCTACAGTATAAACATTCACTAAAGCAGATGTTGTCATAGAGATCCACCTGTAGAGATCATATTTGTCTGTTATATTGGATTTAGGTCTATCATCTGATAACTCTTTATTTTACAGGTCCGTAAATCCCAATTTATTTCCAAATAATCTCCCAAGAAGTTTCCTGGAAATTGATGACAGGTAATAGAAAGTGATCCGTTGGTGAACTTCTAGTTATTTCTAAATGCTAGGCTAACAGACTTTAATTAAGAGGACAGCAGATGAGCTAAACATTCAAAATGTATCTACAAACAAGTATATATAAGTGAAGAATGAAAAATAAAGTTTCTAGTGAGAGATAAGTATTCACTTGGGTTTAAATGGGGCAACGTCTTTCATGGAAATTCAGCTGGAAATTAATAATAAACTCAACACAAGTGAACAAACTGTGTTTTTCCTGCAGTTTGAACCAGTACACGGTTCTTTCCAGGAAACTTTCAGGAAATTATTACGAAATACTGGGCCTGTAAAATGATGTGTTATCTATCATTTTATATCCTTGTGTATTTTTAGCCAATTTTTTTCTATTAGTATAGTTTTTTGGCTTGTTTTCTATTCATAAAGTGTTCTTGTGTAACACGCATACTCTGTTCCCCATCATTGGTTCAGTGCTGATATGCTATTTGTTTGTCAACAATGTTTTTTTTAATAGATCTTATTCAGGAAATCATAACAGAGTACGTTGAGCAGCCAAGTGCCCCCTTCCCTAGACCTGGTCCCCCTCCTGCCGACCTCCTCGACCAGCTGCCGTGCAGCCAGCACCCCAGGATGCACCAGCAGAGCTCGTCGCAGCCGGTGCTGGTGGCGAGAGGCACTGCACACCAGGTGAGTGGGAGCAAAGACATCTTTGAGGTGCAGCCTCTTCCAGTGTTGTATGTTTGAATCAGTGTGGTCATTTGTGTAGTTGTGTCTGTCTGGTTTCTACCTCAGTTAGCGGTTTCCTGATTGTTGGAAACACCCAACAGTCAAGCATGAAGGTGTTTGTTTCAGGTGTGGGCGGTGAGCTAAAGTGGCCTGTTGTGGGAAACTGGGGCACCACAAGGCAGTGATAAATACAAGGAATGGTTTAATACAGGGTCTCTGCAGGTCTTGGAAAGTTAGTTTTTATTTTTAGCAAAAAACTGTCCAAAAGAAATTATTGTTCCAGACCGCCAACCATCTGTCCATCCATTTTTTGCCGCTTATCCAGGTCCAGGTTGTATTTATTGATTAATTAATGATATATACTATGATGTGGTAATTATTTTTGTAGACTGGAAGGAGGAAGGAAGTCCAAGCAAAAAATCTGACATAAATTTCAGTGAACTCATGCACTTGGTTAATAATCTTGGGCCTTTTCATCCCTACTGGTCGATACTGATGATATTAGAGGTATTAAATTGTGTTCTGTGTGGTATTAAACATGTCTTAAACTTTGACCCGACAGAAACCTTGTTAGTTATACATAATACTGGACTGCTGGTTGGACAGAGCAGCCACTCAGTCAAGCATGTTGAGGATGTTACCGCAGCCTCTGGGAACCTGCGGTCAGCATTTCTCAAGATTTTTTTGACATTTTACAGTTTCATGAGTAGCAGCTCTTGACTACATACAACTTTGCTGTCAAGGTAATTGAGTACTTGATCTGTTGCAGGTACAGATGTTCACATATCGGTGTGACTCAGTCAGTTATTGCCTTCATATTGCTGCTGTAAGCTTATTAATATTATTCTCTACAGCAGAGGAAGCTTCTGTTGGGCTTCCTCTCTGATTTAGTGAGGAGGTTTTTTGAAGGATTAAATGATGGTGGAATAAACTGCAGTGTGGAGCGTGTGCAGCCTGCAGATGGTTGGATCTTTTGTTGTTGTGCAGAGCAGTAGTAGTGAGGCAGGTCAGACTCTTACCATAAAGCACGTGATTTACAGACATCAGAGATCAGAAGCGCTGTAATCTGATAAGACCGTAGTGACGCTGTAGGCCACACAGACGGGTGCAAATAATGTAGGACATCAGAACACAGCTTTAACTCTTTATTAGGAAATGATCTGCCAGTGTGTGATTACAACATTTTGTTTTTTTTGGGGGTGGGGGGTGGGGTAAATACAGTTTGTTTAAACAGTTCTGGGTCTCTACGGCCTGTGAGAAAGGCTGACACACCTCCCCAGCATGCTTTTCTGTGGGAGGAGGCTGAGAGGGAGGAGGAGGAGGAGGAGGAGGAGGAGGAGCGGGTGGACGACTTGGAAGAACTGTAAGCTGACTCCTACTTTCAGTTTGCGGTCCTCTCTGTTTACAAGCCAAACCCACCGGTGGAGGTTAGAGGTTACATTCTTCGCGCCACACTGCTTCTTCCATTGGTTGGTCTGCGTCAGGTCTAGCTTACTTCCTATTTCCTGTTCGCTGGCTCAGTCTGCCTGGCTTTTGTTTGGCTTCACTGTTTAAAGGCGAACAGGTATGCCCAGATAAACATGGTAACAGTGCAGCGGACATATGTTGCTCGACAGGATATTGTGAAACATGATCTCATGCAGAGGCAGCATCCAGATCTCTGAGGCAACGGTTTAATGAGCCCTGAGGCTGATTTTACTGCCACACGGGTGCGACAGGAGTCAACCTCTTCACTTCTTTGTTCCCTGCAGGTTTGATTATTTATATTTTGTTCAACTCTACTGCCACACATAGACTAAAACTTAAGTGTGTTTTGTGATACTTTTGCTTTGTTTTACGTTACGGCCACTGAAGGCCTCACTGGAGACAAACTGGTGATTGATGACAGGGACAATTGCAGATAGAGAAAGTAAAAGCAGCAGAGAGAGAGAGAGAGAGAGAGACTAAACACAGAGTGTGTGAGAGCGGAAAAGCTTCATGGCCTGTGGTGTAACGGAAAAAATAAGACTTCAAAATGCAAGAGGAGGAGTCGAAGAGCACATGGTTAACTCTGTGCACTGATAAAAAGCACATGTATGAAGGAAAAACATGCAGTGACTCAGTCTTGCTGTTTGGTTTCACCTACGCTGTCGCCTGCTGTTATGGATCACAGACATCTGGTTCTCTGTTATATACTTCAAGAACATGACTGTGACTTTCTCTGATTGTAAGTTGATGTTTTCTAATGTTACGAGAAAGCCTATAACATGTTTTTATTGTACCGTTTTGGACTTTTATCTGATGTTGATATTTTGGCTTTTCTTTGTCTTTTTGTTTTCTACAAAATGTCAAAAAAATATCAAAAAAAATGATGAACTAAAGGTAGCATCTTCAAATGTTTTGTTTTGTATGCCGAAAAGTCCAAAAAACCCAGCCTGCCAAATATTTGGTTTACAATGATACAAGGAAAGACAAATCCTCTCTAATGAGAGGCTTAAAAAATGACTGAAATGATTACTCAAATAGCTGCCAACTATTTCTGTTGGTTGACGGTTTGACCAACGAGTCATTAACCTGACTCAACTCGAAATGTAACTAATGAAAATGATAATTCAGTCAGAATTAAAGTCCACTGTGGTTAATGACTTCCTCCTTCATGCTGTCTGTTCTCAGCCTTAAACCTTTTGTATTGTTTTATCCAAATTTAGTTATTTTTTTGCGGCGGTTGTGGCAAGGTGTTTGTTGCAAAATAGGTTTCCGACCTCAGTGGGACATGGTTGAATAATGTTGTCAATAACGTCATGTTGATATTTTTCTTTCCACAGCCAAACTGCACCTTTCCTCAGCCTCAGCTGCGGTTAGGCAATTCCAATGAGATGGCGTCAGCTCCTCCGTCCCGGCCTGGCACCTCACTATCAAATCCCTCTCGCCGCGGTCAAGGCTTGTGTTTGCCTGCCTCCAGGAAATCCGTCGGTGTTTCCTCTCAGAGCCGAAGCGACACAGAGATGCTGGAGCGGATTCTGGACAACCCCAAACTGGTGGTAGTGGAGGAGCCCAAGGACAGAGGCATGAGGTTTCGGTATGAGTGTGAAGGACGCTCGGCCGGCAGCATCTTGGGGGTGTCCAGCACTGACACCAACAAGACTCAGCCTGCGATAGAGGTACAGCCACCGTCGAGTCGATCTCCTCTTACTTAAAATTGGTTTTAGTTTTTTACCTCAAAGGGGGGTTTACTAGCTCTCGGAGACGGTTAGGCAGGTTTTAACCACAAATTATTTAGTTTGGTGTGTACACCTAAACCCCCTGTGCAGACAGAGTAGATGGGTGGAGCTGGAGGATGTGGGTTGTTGGAGTCAATTAGAAAGTCCCCACAAATCCCATCTCATGTGTGGTCAAAGACAGGCGGTTTATCCCCTGCCTGCATACTAACAAACACTCCTACATATTCACCACCTCCTCATGCAAACAGAAAGACATTGTGAGGGGATTTTAACAGCAAAAAAATTTCATATTTTGTCTATTTGAATTGTAATTATTCAAGATTAATATTTAGGGCAATATGGCAGATTAGATTTGTTTTTGGCATTACTGCCTTTTTTCCCATCTTTTATTCTTGATTTGAAATTGGGACCATAGACACCAGTGATCACATTTAGGGGGAAAAAGACTTTCCAAATGGGTCAGTGATAACACATGAGGGAGCCTAAAAAGTAAGAACATTTAATATGAACAAATACAGGCACTCAGCAGCACAGAGAACACTGGATTAGAGCTGCAATGATTAGTCGATTGTCATGTTGTGTGTGTGAAGGTGGAATTCCTGCTGTCCGTATGGCCCAGATGTCACAGATTTAACTTTTTGCCATAATGACAGATGGCAACAGGATGTTTGTTGAGGCCACATCAGCTGTGGGGGACGATGTGTTTACTCATTAATTTATCTTCCTGTTTTGTATCCTCTTTCAGATACAGGGTCCCATTGACCACATAAAGAGGGTCACAGTCACCGTCTCCTTGGTGACCAAAGACCCCCCACACCGGCCTCACCCCCACTGCCTTGTGGGTAAAGACTGCCCTCCTGGTTCAGGAATCTGTGTGGTCACGTTCAACCCTCACACCAACCGGCGGCACAGGTGCACATCTCCCAACAACATAATATGTATAAAATAAGTTTCTTTCTTACCTTAGACTCTACTGTCACCATTTATTTTTAGCTTTTTCATTCATTGTCCTGACAAAAGGTGTTTTTGTTTTAATACCTGTTTGAACTTGCAGCTTTGCTAACCTTGGTATTCAGTGTGTGAGGAGGAAAGAGCTTGACATGTCACTTCAGAAAAGAAGAAGCCAAAATATCGAGCCCTTTCAAAGTGAGTGACATGCTAACATATACACAGACACACACCACATCAGAGCTTTCTATACATCCATGTATTTACATAGATACGATTTCAATTCCTTTTGCATCTTTTTATCCCTCAGATGGTCACTCGAAGGGCATTGAAGACTTGGACATGAACGCAGTGCGTCTCTGTTTCCAGTGTGAGCTCGAGTGGGAGGACGGCTGAAAGGACAGTCTCAGCCCAGTGGTGTCCAGTACCATCTATGACAAGAGTAAGACACACATCACATGCTAATCACACACACACACTTATGACTCTACCACAATATGACCAGCTGCACAAAAAATGTACTTCCTACTGCGGTGGATGTATTGTGGAATTACTACATATTTCACATAATCTGTGCTGTACCGGGCTGTTATAATTTTGAAAATGTTCAATAAAAAGAATGTTAAAAAAAAATAAAAAATTACTTCCTGATTCTCATGTATTGTTGTTTTGTATTGTTTTGTATGTAGTGTATTTCTTTCCCAGAGGCCACGACTACATCACAGTTGAAGATCCACCTGTTTGAACCAGTATAGAGGTCCCTGCACAGGCAAGACGGAGATCTACATGCTGTGTGACAAAGTGCAGAAAGGTGTGAGAAAAACCCTGAGTCGTGCAGTTTTTATTTATGGTCTATTTATTTAAAAAAAATAAAATAAAAACAGGCTGGACAAAATTAGGTGGACACAACAGAGTACATTAAATAAGCTCTGTCTGTGGTTTTCAGTGGTAAATCAGCATCTTATTGGCCTCTCTCCACTTCTACAGTATATGGTTACAGTAAAAGAGGATATAAATGGCAGTGCTGCTGGTTTCAATACTGTTGTTCATAGTTAAAACCAGGAAAAAAAAACAGGGTTCGCAAAGTTACATTTCAGAATTTTTCAGACATTTTTAATACCACATAAAATGACATTTAACACCTGTTTCTCACTCATACTGGCCAAAGAATGAAAGATAAAAACCAGTGCGTGAATTTATTGGCATTTATATCACATTTTTGTCAGTACCTCCCAGGGGTATATAATAATAATTCGTGATAATATAGTTAAACGCACCCTGGATAAGCAGCAGGAAACTGATTGATGGATTTAAAAAATAAAAATGAATGATTTACATTCTCATTTCTCATTTACCTTGACAAACATGGCTCTGCATGTTGTTGCTCATCCACAGATGACATAGAGATCAGATTCAGTCGAGGGTCGTGGAAGGCGAACGGCGAGTTTGCCCAGACGGACGTGCACCGGCAGATCGCCATCGTGTTTAAGACTCCGCCCTACCAGGACCAGAACATCACAGAGGAGGTTGACGTCAATGTCTTCCTGCGTCGCATCTCAGATCAGATGGAGAGTGAGCCCGTCACCTTCACGTACCTGCCGGACAACCCAGGTCAGTCAGAACTGTGTGACGCTCAACCGTCTGGTCTTTGGAATCCTTTTGCTCCTGTCATTGTTTTAAATCAGTCTAGATGGCAGTGTCAGTTAAAGGGTTTAAATTTAACCAGGTGCAGCTGATTGTTTCTGGGCATAAACAATAACAGGGAGGTTAATTTAAGTATTTCCAAACTGTTTTCCATTTCAGATCCATACGAGGTGAAGCGGAAGAGTAGGATAAAAACGGACATCAGTTTCAGAGAGAAATCTTGTTTGACAGGTGACGGGCCTGGATCTCATCCTTTTCTGTCTTTCGATTTTTATGATTTCTTATTCATGTTTACTTGTCCTGGTATGTTGAAGCAGTTAAGGGGTGGCCTGCCTTTGACATTATGGGATTGCCTGTTTCACAGCAGACATTTTGAATTACATTACAATTCTCTACCATCACCATGTGAATGAGTAGGCAGAGAATTGTAATCATATGATAACATGACATTTGCCACAGCTGCCCAAACAGGCTGTTGGAATGTACAGAAATATGAATGAAGACTGTCACATATACAGTTAATGTGACTCTCTATAATGAGTATGGTAGGTTAATAACAAAAACATTAAACAAGAAACTCTTATAGGAAACTTTTATGTAGTGACCGAAGTGGACATAGATACTACATACAAAGTCAAATCAAATATATATCGAAGTAGAATTAAATAGAGGTACAAATAAAGTGCAGTGCATTAATAGTACCAGTTACAATTTTCCAAGTTACAAACAATGAATTTAACTGTACAGAGAGGTACATTTACACTCAGTTGTCAGTTTATTAGGTACACCTAATTAAAACTAAAGCAGTGTAATACAGCAGTCATGCAATAAATCCTACCTTCATGAAGGTTGTAATGTGTTTTTATTGGAATTGCTTTAGAGCAGTGTTGATTTATTACAGGACTGTTGTGTTAGAGTGCATTTGTTTTAGCTAAGTGTACCTAATAAACTGAATATATGTCTCTGTATTTATGTTAACATCTTGCATGTTAAGTTGGTTTTTGCTGTCACACACACATTTTGTTCTCACACCACCATCAGAAAACTTCTAATGATGCAGAGCAGTCATATATTGCCAATAGTCAAATAATATCAAGATTCAAACAGCAAGAATCACAAATCATGATCCATGTATTAAGTTCACTACCTAATAACTGACCTTGCATCATATTTCTCACAGGTATTTATTCAGTCTGTAACACAATCTGCTTCCTCTCCCACAGCCGAGTGTGCACCTGCAACAGAGCAGACCTTCCACTTCCCGCCGCCTCAAGCCATGATGTCTCCAGATAAGAGGCTTTGCGGTGCCCAGCCTGTGGTGCCCGCTGTAGGGGAGGCGTGTTACAATGTACCCCAGGACTCAAACAGCGAAGACACGGCCATCCTTAATCAGCTGCTAGACAATCCTGCATTATGGGAAATGATTTGCAACCCCAACCTCGACCTGTCCTGTGACTTAGAGGAGTTGCCCGATGGCAACTCCACGTTTGCCAACGTGGATATGAACTTTAACCAGAACTTCGGCTCATACCCGCAGGACTTTTCCCAGTTCAATGACTTGCAGTTCAACATGCTCGTCAATGAGAACCAGACTCCGCAGTCAGAGCCACAGGACAGTCTGTCCAATGTGGTTCAGGTGAAGAAAGAAGAGGCACTATGAGGACGGGATCTTCATTAACATTCAGCATCATTAACACACACTCTCTCTCGCTCTCTCTCTCTCTCTCGCTCTCTTTATTCTGTAAAGGAATAGTTTGACATTTTGAGAAATGTGCTTATTCGTTTTCCTTAGATGAGAAGATTGATACCTCTCATGTTCTGGATGTTAAACTACAGCCAGTGGATGGTTAGCTTAGCTTAGATTAAAGAGTAGAAGCAGGGTGAAACAGCTGGCCTGGCTCAGTCTGAAGGTAACAAAATCTTGATACCAGCTCCTCTAAAGTTCTGTAATTAAAGCATAACTCTCTGCAAGGAAGAGAATAAGTGCACTTCCTGAAATGCCAACCTACATTTTTAACCTTTCAGAGCCAGATGAGATTATGTTGTCCCAAATCTAAGATGAAGCTAAATGCTTCATTTGCTCCAGCTGCTTGCGCTCTGTAATGTGTTTGTAAAGTAATTTAGTTTCACAGCTCTGCTCTGTTGCCCTCTCTTTAGCCCTGCATCAAAGCCTCGCTGGTCAAGGCTTTAGCAAGGTTAACATTTCTAAATATTTGTCCAAAAATGCTGCTAGCATTAACTTAATGGCTTAAGGTGAAAAGAAGGTGACTCTCGCAGTACGAGTGGAGCTTAAAAAGAGAACTCATGAACTTCTCCCCTGTAACTTGGAAACAGCAAAAACCCTTCTGTAAATTGCTGTCTATTGTAGTTAATTGTTGGTAAGACTGAAATACCTGTCGTGTAGTGTTTTTGTGAGATCTGTTTTGCTTACTCCAAAAAAAAAAAAAAAAAAAAAAAAGAATGGTGTCAGCAGTATGAAAGGATTTTAGTTTTACATCACAAAAAGTCTCCAGTACAGTAGTCTCAGATCTTTACAATATTCTTGTTTGCTATTGCTCTTTGTTGTTGCACCAGCCGGCTTGTTTAATATTTAATCAACACAAATGCAATAGAAACCAGTCCGTGTTGTATTCATAGTTCTCTTTGTGTCAGTTCCTTTTGTTCTGCAGTTTCACTCTCGTGCTAATTCAAACATGTCCAACCCCGCCCCACCCCCTCACCCCTTCGCTGTGGCACTCAACTGTAAATATAGCAAATAAAACGTAAACATGTTATTTTTGTCACATCATTACTTCCTCTGAAACTGACAACTGCTTTTGTAATGATTTGTTAGACGCTGAAAAGAAATGATTGCAGATAGAAAGGGACAAAAGGACACTTGAAGGTGACCTGTATTTATCTGCCTGCCCACACACATTCCCAACCTGCTCGCTCAGTTATAAAAACAATGAAACTTGGCAACAACATGTAGAAGATGGTTTTATGCTTTTCACACCTTGGCTCTAAATGTCAGCAGTGTCACGACAGAGACGCTCAGGGTGACAATGGTCCTTTGTTGTTTATGACTATTGAACACCTCAGTAACAGCGTCTTAACCTCACAAAAGCATTAATGCCTTTTTTATTCTCAAAAACTAAGCCTGTCACATCTTCCAGTAATCCAGGCTAAGAGGAGTCTCTTATTTCTCCTTCCCCCTTCAGTTTTTGTGGTCTCTGCTGAGTCACCCAGTCTTTTGTAAGGCCACATGTTTTTAGGGAAACTTTTAACACCACTTTAGAAATATTTTACAGATTGAGACATATTGGGAAATTAGCACCATTCTTCTTCAAACTGCCATTTCAAAAAGTCATGTGTAAAGTTACTCATAATTTACACCTCCTCTCCATTACAGAGGCAAATGTACTTTTTACTTCACTACATTTATTTGATAACTTCAGTTACTTTCCAGATTAAGATTAATATTGCAAAACATAATCAGTAAATAAAACATTATATATATTGTAGATAAGGTTTTATAGAGGATGAAATTCTCAGGCTACCCAAAGGTACATAAAGTTATTAAAATTATCCCCATATTTATCTGTATTATCACATTAATAGATCAATAATTTTAAACCACAATACAATACAATTACACATTATTCTAAAAGTGGCCATTCTGTACACTGAGTACTTTTACTTTTGGGGCTTTAAGTATATTTTGATGTGAATACTTAAATACTTAATATTTAGGTACCATTTGAGAGCTTCTACTTGTAACATAGAATATTTCTATACAGTTGTGTTGCTACTTTTACTTAAGTAAAAGATCTAAGTCTTCCACTACTGCTGTGTACATAGATTCATTTAGCAAAGACTAATGATTGTTTTCCGCATCTGTTCATTGTTTAGTCTATACAACATCATAAATCAGTGAAAAATGTCCCATCACTAGAGTCCAAGGTGACATTGTATGTCATAACAAGGGTAACAGATGAGTAATTTTAATTCAGCGTCGTCAGACTTGCTTCTGTGCGCCTGGTTACTTAATCTGCTGCTGTTGGGAGTGTGTTGGAGCAGGTGTTACCTTTTCTGGCTATGCCCGTCACTGCTGATTTGACCTGAACGCAGATGGCTTACAGCGACTGGGAAAGTCCACACTGGGCTCGTTTCCAAGACCTTTGATTTAGTGCACACACACACAGATACACATTATTTCCTGTGAAATGGTACCATCATATCCAGCTGCTAAGACTTGTTTAGACATGTTCATACTATCATTTTTAACACATGGTCATCCTCTCTGTTAAAGCCAGAAAATGGTGGTTTAATAAAGACATCAAGTGTGTATTTTTATTGTTTTTATAGTTGTAGCTCGGCTCTAATGGACTTGTAACAGCCACATTAAATATTGACATACTTCTTTCAGGTTCACAGCTGACAAAGACACGTGTCAAGCTCACAGCTGTGAACATGACACGTCTTTGTTATTAAAAAGATTATTTCCATGTGAGTCGTGTGAAATCTGAAAAAGGCAGCTATTACAATGGATATTATAATGATCAATTAGTTTTCACATTATTTTCCCTATTTATTGATAATTGATTAACTGTTTGTCAATAAAATGAAAAATAAATAAATAAATAAATTTAAATGCTCATTACAGTTTCCTAGAACCCAAAGAGACATCTTCAAAAATCTTATGGAACCAGAGAACCAGATAATTAAAAATATATATTGTAACCTATTCATCAATTCTCTAAACAGTTGTTGATTAAGTCATTATTATGATAATGATTTTGTCATATTTCTCAACATAATGAAATACCAGTTTCAGACTGCAGGCATAAAAGTGTCGTGGTCAGGCTCAAACTTTCAGTTTTATGATTTATGCAGGTGTCTGTTGGTCTGTGGAGACTCTGGGGAATACTGAGCTCAGAGGATGAGTCATTTGTGGTGGAAACAATCAAATATAGAAATGATAGTATGGAGTACACATCATGCTACGGCAGCAATTTTATGGGGGAGTATTTTACACACATTTTATGGAGGGCATTTTTTGCCTATGACAGGGTTTTTTTGTTTTGTTTTTTTGTTTGCCTTTGACAGTGGTATTTAAAATTCTTAAGTTGTTTACCTTATGTGTGATAGCTTATGTGACCTGTGCAGTGTCTCATATTTTTTATATACAGTCTATGGTGACTTAAGTTCATCAAACCTGTCATCTGTTCATATTTATCTATTTATTGAAGGCTTTAACTGTCTCATTGTGGTAAATCCTCGTCATGTAGTAGATCACGGATGGAGTTGGTCGCGGTGATGAAGCGGGACCTGCAGTACCTCCACCTGAAGTTTCCGGGAATGCTGATCATCCTCTCCTCCGTCGCCCACAGGCGCCAGTGATGGACTGTTAAATAAATCGAGTAACAAAGTATATTTTATACCCTTAAACCCACCATCAAGAGCAATAAAGCTGCTGTAACTAACTACAGAATACATACATGTTACAGAAGCATGCTCATTAGCTTGGCTATTACAAATTACATGAGGCTCACTTTTAGTTTGTCAGAAAACAGTCACAAATAAAGGAGTTTCACCTTCAGATTTTGTGCACTGACGATGCGTCTGGCGCATGGCTTTAAGTCAGATTTTATAATACATCTACGGCCTCTCTCCGTCTTTACAGTGGGTGACGTATGTCGTCATTGACAGCGACGTGGCTCGTCATTGGCTATGACTTTTTTGGAGGGGCGTAGAGAGGCGGAGAAACGAAGTAGGAAAACTGATTTAAAACCAAGTTTGAACTCTTGCTTCGGTTTGTCAGTACTGTGAGAAAACGTCGTAAACGTAGAGGTCTGGATGCTAAAACAAACTCTGGACCTGTTTTTACTCGTTAATGAAGAGGTCTGGAAGCTAAAAAAAAAACTCTAGAGCTGCTTTTTACTCGTTAATGAAGAGATCTGGATGCTAAAACAAACTCTGGAGCTGCTTTTTTGTCGAACACGAGTGAGGCTGGACGCTGAACACACCTGCAGCGCGAAGGTAAGGAAAACAGCAGCTAGCGTTAGCATTAGCATTACCTTGTGATGATATCGTTTAATTCTATTATCAGTCGTTTATATCGCGTGGGTAAGAGTATGTTTGTGTTTCTGTGACTGAGGCGTCCCTGACATGAGTTGTGGACCCCCAACGTAGACAGATGATAGCATAAAGGACTTTTAGTAAATTCCCGTTTGTTTTCACTTTACCGACATTTTGCGTCTCTTTGTTATTTTGTGTTTCATCCTGGTCATTTTAACTCAGTTTATTGTGGTTTATCATGTCGTTGTCACTAGTTTGTGGCTATCTGTGCTCATTTTATATCACTGTGCATCTCTACCTGGCTATTTTACCCCTGGGTGTTAGCATTAGCATAAATGGCGAGCATTAGCATCAGCGTCAAACGTTAGCATTAGCCTTATCCTTAAGTGATGTCTTTGGGGTTGTTTCCTTTTTGGGGTCGTTTTTATTTGCATAGGTTAAAAATGTGTTTGTGTTTCTGTGACTAAAGCGTCCCTGACATGAGTTGTGGAGGGTGGTAACTGTTTAGTAGTCAGTTTGTCTGTTTTGCTTGTATTTGCATTTCTTTACAATTATTCTGCAGACATTTTACTGCTTCTTTATAATTTTGTGCTCCATCTTGGCCATTTTTTGGCGGATTAACATGTCCATGTGATCATTTACATCTATTTATAGTCAGCTTCTTTGTGGTTGTTTTGCATAGTATTGTGTCTTTGTAGTTCTGTGGTCCTCCACAAGTTTTACGGTTCAAGAGTAGGTCATAATGTATGAGTTGAGATTACTGTTCAAAATCATTATAAAATTATTTAAAAAATTGCTTTTCTCTCTTAGATCAATTAAGTCATATTCTATTAACATTATTAATTTATTCACCTCAAAACTCAAAGTGTGATTGTCAAGGATCTAGTGTTAAGTTTTCAGTGTTGTATTCTTCTACACTGTTCAAGGTTTGGAGGTGAACTGTTCTTTATTAATGAGGTTATTTGTTTTTCAGGTGTTGTACCTGTTCAGCTGCTGCAGTCTGGACAGAAATACCAGCTCTCACCTTACAAACCAAACAGGCATGTGTTCTTAAGATTTACCCAGTCTGAAAAAATGTGTTGATGTTAATGATGGTGTTAATGTTAGTAATAGTGTTATAGTTTAAATTCTTGGTATTTATTAAGTTTAATATAGAATATAATAATAACTGATTAATCGTGTCTATGAATTGTCAGAAAATAGTACTAGTTATAATAATTTTTAAAAACTCAAAATTGTCAAAATTCAAAGTTGTCAGATAGATTTTCTGCCTGTGGACTAAAGTATAATTAAAAAATAGCACAAGTTAAAACCTTGCTTTCAGAAATGTAGTTATGTGAAAGTTTTTATTATGCAGTTCATAGTAATATACATGATTCCTCCAGTGATTAGTTGACAGACGATTAATATAGAAGTTTAAGGTTTAAGATAATAATTTTAGTTAAAATTTCCCAAATATTTATTGTTATTGATTCCTAAAGATATGATGCTTTTTCTTGTCATTTGTGACAGTAAACAGCCCATTTTCTTAGACACTCCTGTAATGTTTGGAAAATGTTGTGTTTAGCTGTAATGTTGAATATTTATCTGTGTTTTGGGGTTAAACTGTTGATGAGGGGTGGGTCATAGTGTATTGATCTTTCTCCTTTGTATGTTTTTCTTTTTATTGTCCAGGTGTCACCACTTCATCCACGATCGCAGAGAGTCTTTGTACAGTGAGGAAGTTCTTTGAAACCAGGACTGAGGCCTCCAGGTAATTCACAAACAGCTTTACGTCAACTGTCCAACACAGAGCACTGACATTAATTAGTTATCTCTTTCTGTCTCTCTCTCCCCCTCCCTCCCTCCCTCCCTCACTCTTGCTCCTTCTCACTCTCTCTGCCCCCTTTTCTGTCTCTCTCTCTCTCCATCTCACTCCCTCGCTCTCTTAAACCTGGCACACACTAAAAGATTTTTTAAATCCTACCCGATGTAGAAAATGTGAGAGACCATACACATGACACATAATGTCAGAGTTCACAGTTTTCCAACAACCAGAGTCTGGACTCTTGGAACTCCAAATCTCACAACTTGAGAGTAAACAAACATGGCGGACAACAATGTCTCCTGTTTGTTGTGCTTCTGTCTTCAGTCAGCTTGCTTCCTCATTGGCTATTGTTCTGTTCCACATGACAATCCACAGAGCGCATGCTCAGCTTTCCTTGGTGTAGTCCCCAATACAAGATTTTCGATCGTAAATATTGATCATGTTTAATATCGATCTGATCATCTTCAGAGCAGATCAGGGAGGGTAAAATCACTCTTAACACACCTCACACCTCAGGAAAATCAGACAAAATCAATTTTAAAACCAAACGATAATCGGGCCTTTGCTTACTTGGATCAGGAGGGGGGATTTGGCCAATAATCTGCCCTATTATCTTTTGGTGTATACCCTGCTTTACTCTTTCTAATTCTGTCTGTCTCCTTCCCCCCTCTCTCTCTGCCTCCTGTCTCTTCCTTGCTCTCTTACTCTCTTACTCACTCTCATGCTTTCTGTCTATCTCTGCCCCCTCCCACTTTCTTTCTTTCTCCCTGTGTCTCATTCTCTCTCTTCCTCTCTCTCTCTCTTCCACTCCCTGTCTTTCTCATTAGTACAGTAAATTATAAAAATGTGAAGAACTTATCCAGTTCAGTGTCACACTAGAAACACTGTCATTTTGCTTCATATTGGTTTCTATCAATCAAATTTAGACCAAATTTTAACTGACTTTGGAGAAAAAAAAACATTTCTCTCCACTGCTGTTGTGTGAATATCAGGAACTGGTGTTCAGTTCTCCAGTCAGAGCAGCTTCCTCAGTCATTGTGTATAAAGCATTTCTTGGACTAGTTCTGATTAGTCCAGAACCAGTTAGTCCACACTCTGGTTTCTTTATAGTCTTTTACTTCTCTATCTTTTGACAGTTTGAAGTTCAATACTCAGGAACTCTTAGTGCCTTTATTTTGACGTGTTAAAAGTCACATATTTATATTAAAGTTTGTTGCATTTTTCTCCACAGGATTCAAACTCCAACCATTAAATCACAGAGAGAAGAGACAGACGTGAAGACATTTCCAGAAGGTGAGTGTTAGTTTATTCTTTTCAGTCTGACTCTGTCATTATCTCAGCTACAAAAAACAAAGTCTAACAAAATATATTTTTACACAGACACAGAAAATATAAAACCTTAATTTAGAATAGAACAGAAACCCTTTTAATATATAGGTTTTAATAAAATAAATTGAAAACCGTTAAATGTTAAGTATAAAACCTTCAAAAATATGTCTAAATTAAATATAAAACATTTAAAAAACCTTATAAAAAGGTTTAATAAAGAAGGTTAAAACCTTTAAATATTCAACCTTTAAAAATAATTTAAGAATTAAGCATGAAACCTGTGAAAAATGTCACAACAATAAGTATCAAACCCATAAAAAGTTTAGTACAATAAAACAAGTATAAAGTCTGAAAGATGTCTTAATAATGAGTATAAAAAAATATATTTTCAAAATGTTAAAAAATGGATCTAAAAAATTTAAAATGAGAATCATGACATTTTTCTTAAAGTACAATGCAGTAAAATGATTTGTGTAGCATCAGTTTCAAATCAGAGAAATGCAACTCAAAAGTTTAAAAAGGAACTTTCATGGATTTTATTCCAGACATTTAACAAAGCAAACAGCAAAGATAATGACAGACATTTGACCACAAGGAAACGCTTGTTAGAGCTGGTTAGGGTTAATGTAGTTATGAGCACATTTTCCTGCTTGTGATACAACTATTAATTAAATAGTTGTATCATAAGTAGTTTCATGTTCTCACAGGTGTTTCATAAAGACACATTAGTCTTTGGAAAATTTGCCCATGACTACATTATAGATGGTACGGAAACCAACACTGTTTACAGCTTTGTAACACTTTTGTTTTCTTTCATCCACTTCAGGTCTTCAGCTGCTGTCATCTTCTCCTCCTGCAGAGACAAGAACACGTGTTAATCACAGAAACTGATCAGTAAATAAACTGACCTTATTCATTGTTGATACCTAAATATGGTGATTTAAACTAAACTCATTCAGTATCACATATTTTAGTGTGTTGTTATTCTTATTATTACAGTCACAGTAATGACTAGAAATAGTGAAACTCTGTTACATAGTTATCTCTCAAATTTCATCATTTCAATAGATAAACATGAACCATGTAATGAATACAGGAAAACAATTTAAAATGTACTATTACTAAAATGATGTTATTTAATAATAAGTTACTTTAATAAATTACTTTGTTATTTTTCATGACATATGCTGCTGTATTTTTTTAACAACGTAATATCCTGTGGCATCTTTTAATGACCAGAGGCCAGTTGTAGACAGAGGTTGGGGTTAGGGTTACATTTTTTTTTTTTAGCCACTTGTAGCTAGAGTTCAGGGTTAGGATTACAGCTTTTAGCCCCTGCTAGCCAGAGGTTTGGGTACGGCGTTTTTGATGCCATACTATGACATTTTTTAACCATTTCCGACGCCATAGTATACTATGACACTTTTTGATGGTTTTTGACGTCTTTATATATTATGACATTTTTGGATCATTTCTGGCGCCATACTATTTCGCAGCATTTTCCTGATGGTTTTTTAACGCCTGTACTACTAACATTTTCCTTTCCAACACCATATTATTATACTATGACATTTTTCTCACATTTTTTCATGCCTTACTGTACTATGACATTTTTGAACCATTTTTGATGGCATACTATGACATTTTTTGATGGGTTTTGATGGTTTTTGATGCTATACTATACTATAGAAATTTTTTTATGGTTTTTGACATCTTACTATACTATGACAGTTTTGAACCATTTTTGACGCCATACTACATTATGACATTTTATGATGGTTTTTCATGCCTTACTATACTATGACATTTTTTAACCATTTCCGACACCATATTATACTATGACATTTTTTGAACATTTTTTCATGCCTTACTGTACTATGACAGCTTTGGAGACCTTATTTTTGGACTATTTTTCGCCATACTATACTATGAAATTTTTTGATGGTTTTTGATGCCATACTATACTATGACATTTTTTGATGGTTTTTGACGTCTTAATGTTTTGATCGTTTTTGATACCTTAGTATACTATGACATTTTTGGATCATTTCTGACGCCATACTGTACTATGATATTTTCTGATGGTTTTTTATGCCTTACTATACTATAACATTTTTTAACCATTTCCAACACCATATTATACTATGACATTTTTCTCACATTTTTTCATGCCTTACTGTACTATGACAGCTTTGGAACATTTTTGACACCATACTATACTATGACATTTTTTGATGGTTTTTGACATCTTATTATACTATGACAGTTTTGGACCATTTCTGATGCCGTACTATACTCTGACATTTTTTTATGCCTTACTGTACTATGACAGTTTTGGACCATTTTTGACGACATACTACATTATGACATTTTATGATGGTTTTTCATGACTTACTATACTATGACATTTTTGACGCCATACTACATTATGACATTTTTTGATGGTTTTTGATGCCATACTATACTATGACATTTTTTGACCACTTTTTCATGCTTTACTGTACTTTGACAGTTTTGGACCATTTTGTGCGTACTATACTGCAGCATTTTTGCCTTACTATGCTATGACAGTTTGGACCATTTTAGCGCCCTTTTACGTCTACATTTTGTAGTAGTTTTCCTTGCCTTACTATACTATGACATTTTTGACGCCATACTACGTGTAACCATTTTTTGATGGTTTGTTCAGCCTATACTAAGAAATTTTTTTTTATAGTTTTGACATCTTATATACTATAGCCAGTTTAAGACATTTTGGCCTTCATACTACATTGACATTTTATAGTAGTTTTTCATGCCTTACTATACTAAAGGCTTTGATCTTTTGTCCATCATACTGTATTTTCTCACATTTTTCATGCCTTACTGTACTATAACATTTTGATGGTTTTTTGACATCTTACTGTCTATTGATTTTGGACCATTTCTGATGCCCTTTTCATAGTAGCATTTTATGCTATTTCTGGCATTTTTAACGCCATTTCAGTAGCCATAGTATGCTATGACATTTTGATGGGTTTGATGGTTTTTTTTGATGCCCGCCACTATACTATGACATTTTGACCATTTTCATGCCTTCCTATACTTTTGACAGTTTGGACCATTTTGATGCCGTACTATTACTATGACATTTTTAGGCCTTACTGTACTATGACAGTTTTGGACCATTTTTGACGCCATACTACATTATGACATTTTATAATGGTTTTTCATGCCTTACTATATTATGACATTTTTGGATCATTTTTGATGACGTACTATACTATGACATTTTTTGATGGGTTTTGATGGTTTTTGACGTCTTAATATACTATGACATGTTTTGATCGTTTTTGATACCTTAGTATACTATGACATTTTTCTCACATTTTTTCATGTCTTACTATACTATGACATTTTTTGATGGGTTTTGACATCTTACTATAATATGGCATGTTCTGATGGTTTTTGACGCCATACTAGACTATGACATGTTTTGATGGTTTTTTACGACATACTATATTATGACATTTTTTGGTGGTGTTTTAACGTCTTACTATACTGTGACAGTTTTTGATCATTTTTGACGCCATACTATACTATAGAATTTTTTAAAATAGTTTTTGACATCTTACTATACTATGGCATTTTATAATGGTTTTTGATGCCTTACAGTTTTGGACCATTTTTGACGCCATACTATCCTATGACATTTTTTGATGGTTTTTGATGCCATACTATAGTATGATATTTTTCTCATTTTCATACCCTATTTCTGGACTGTTTCTGGCATACTTCCTTCTCATGACATTTTTGAACATTTTCATTCCCTTACTATACTATGACATTTTTAGACATTTTGATACCTTACTAAACAGTGCTCTCTATGTTGGACCCAGTTGATATAAAAGCGGTTTTATGTAGATTACAGGAAGACCTCTGTCTTGGTCTAGAGAACTTCTTCATTGTCACGAAGACTCTCTAGATCTGGACTGCATCTCTGTGATAAGTGGACTCATCTCTGTGATACACATGAGACCAGTGTCTCTGGGGATTATGGCAATGTCTCTGCGATCATAGTTTTATGTCTTTGTGATCGTGGGCCGATATCTCTGGATCATAGGTAGTGTCTGTAGTGTGACAATGTCCTGATAAGCGGGCAATGCCCGTCAAATCAGTGACCCCGTCTCCGCTTGTTGATTCTATGTAAAAGGTCTCTCACAGAAGCATGGACAATGATGTCTCTGATCACGGACAACGTCTCTCTCTCATCTTTGACAAGGTCTCCTGCGATCACATGGACAATGTCTCTGATGCGTGGGCGATGTCTCCCTCATCTCAACCAATGTCTCTCCGATCATGGACGATGTTGTGGACGATGTTGTGGACGAAGTGGTGACACCTGGAGGAAATCAAAGAGAAACATACAAAGGAAAATGATTAATACACTACTACCTATTCCTCATCAACAGTTTAACCATGAAAACACGGATAAATATTCAACATTACAGCTGAGCCTGAAAATGTAACATTTTTTGACGTCTTACTATATACTATGACATGTTATGATGGTTTTTGACGCCTTACTATACTATGACATTTTTTGATGGTTTACTATACTATGACATTTTTTGATGGTTTTTGACACTATGCTGTGACATTTTTCTCACATTTTTTCATGCCATACTATACTATGGCATGTTCTGATGGTTTTTGACACCATACTATATTATGACATTTTGTGATGGTTTTTGATGCCTTACTGTACTATGACATTTTTTAACCATTTCCGACGCCATACTATACTTGACATTTTTTCATGCCTTACTGTACTATGACATTTTTGGACCATTTCTAATGCCATACTATACTATGACATTTTTGGACCATTTTTGTCGCCATACTATACTATGAAATTTTTTGACCATTTTTGACGCCGTACTATACGATGACATTTTGATGGTTTTTGACATCTTACTATACTACAGTCATGGAAAAAATTACTAGACCACCCTTGTTTTCTTCAATTTCTTGTTCATTTTAATGCCTGGTACCACTAAAGGTACATTTGTTTGGACAAATATAATGATAACAACAAAAATAGCTCATAAGAGTTTAATTTAAGAGCTGATATCTAGCCATTTTCCATGGTTTTCTTGATAATAACCAAAATCGCTTAAGTTCTTACATCAATAGCTATGGCATTGTACTGCCAAAAACAGTGCTTTTAGGCATTCCATGTTTTCTTTTCTGTCTCTTTTAGTCACATGATACACACAGGAGTTAGTACTTGATTGCATAACCATTGTTTTTGATGACTGCAGCCATGCGTCTTGGCATGCTCTCCACCAGCTTCTGACATTGTTCTGCTGTCACAGCAGCCCATTCCTGTTGCACAAATTCAAACAAATTTGCTTTGTTTTTGGGCTTGTGGTTCTCCATTTTGAGTTTGATGACTTTCTACAGGTTTTCCATTGGATTTAGATCTGGTGATTGAGCAGGCCAAGGCGTGGTTTGAATGTTCTGGTTCTCCATCCAGGCTTTAACTGACCTTGCCGTGTGGCAAAGGGCATTGTCTTGTTGGAAAATCCATCATTCGAGGCAGGAAAGAGTTTTCCAGCTGATGGAAGAAGACTGTTTTCAAGAGTAGCCCTGTACATGACCTGGTTCATTCGCCCTTCACACAATTGCATTTGCCCTGTTCCACCCATACTGAAACAACCCCAGATCATCACTGATCCACCCCCATGTTTTACTGTAGGGGCAAGACAGTCTGGTTTGTAGGCTTCTCCAGGCTTCCTCCTAACCAGTAAGTTGGCTGGAGTGGGCATCAACTCAAAATTGGATTCATCACTGAAGAGAACCTTAGCCCAATCATCAACAGTCCAATCCTTGTGATCCCTAGCAAAGAGTAACCGGGCCTTCCGCTGCCTTTCGTTGATGAAGGGCTTCTTCCGTGCCCTGTGTGACTTCAGACCAGCTTCAAGAAGTCGGTTTCGAACTGTCCTTGCTGAACAAGTCACATTTCTCGACAGTGCCCACTCATTTTTAAGGTCCCTGGAGGTCTGACGAAGATTCCTGACACAGGAACGGATGAGTGCACGGTCATCTCGTGGGGTAGAAAGACGTTTCCTGCCTCGACCAGCTAGCAATTTGGTAGTACCATGTTCGGCTTGTTTTTTCTTGGTGTAATGAACGGCTGTCTCGGAGATCTTCAGTTTTTGGCTACCTGTCTCTCACTCATGCCACTTTCCAGCAGTGCCAAGATGGCTGCCTTTGGCAGCTTCACTGAATTCTTTTGTTTTAGGCATTATGTGAGGCTGACAGCTTCTGAGTTCGTGCCTTTCACCTGACAGATATAAGCGAGCCACTCCCGGGCCTTTGCATGTGCAGTGCCTTGCTGACAGCAGAGTGCCTCTTATATACCCTGGGGAACCAATTCCAGCTTAAGCATGTCAAATAGGACATAAGTATTATGTAATCAGCTGCATTTTTGTACGTGTTACATTGTATTCTTTAAGGTAATATACCTTTGGTAGTACCAGGCATTAAAATGAACAAGAATTGGAAAACAATTGGTCTACTAGTTTTCCATGACTGTATGACAGTTTTGGACCATTTCAGACGCCATACTATAGTATGACATTTTTTTATGCCTTACTGTACTATAACATTTTTTAACCATTTCTGACACCATATTATACTATTACATTTTTATTACATTTTTTCATGCCTTACTATGCTATGACATTTTTTGATGGTTTTTGACATCTTACTATACTATGACAGTTTTGGACCATTTCTGATGCCATACTATAGTATGACATTTTTTTATGCCTTACTGTACTATGACATTCTTTAACCATTTCCGACGCCATACAATACTATGACATTTTTTGATGGTTTTTGATGCCATACTATAGTATGATATTTTTCTCACATTTTTTCATGCCTCTTTCTGGACTGTTTCTGACGCTATACTATACTATGACATTTTTTGATGCCATACTATACTATGACATTTTTTGATGGTTTTTGACACCATACTATACTATGACATTTTTTGCACATTTTTTCATTCCTTACTATACTACCTGACATTTTTTGGAACATTTTTGATGCCTTACTAAACGAGGAGAATTACTCTGTGTTGGACAGTTGATGTCTAAGCGGTTTGTGAATTACATAGGCCTGTCTTGAGATCTGAAAGAACGCGCTATCCCATTGTCGAGACTCTCTGTGATCTTGGACTGCATCTCTGTGATGCGTGGACTACGTCTCTCTGTGATCGCGGACAATGTCTCTAAGTTATGGTTAATGTCTCGATCATGGACTATGTCTTTTGTGATACGTGGGCCGATGTCTCTGAGATCATAGGCGGTGTCTCTGTGGTCGTAGCAATGTCTCCTGATCATGAGCCCAATGCCGTCAAATGGTGACCCCACGTCTCCTTGATTCTCATAAAGGTCTCACGAAGCATGGACAATGATCTGATCACGGACAGCGTCTCTCTCATCTTTGACAAAGTCTCTCTGCGATCATGGACAATGCTCTCCTGATCGTGGGCGATGTCTCCTCATCCTCAACAATATCTCTCCGATCATGGACCCATGTCTCTACGATTGTGGGCGATGTTGTGGGCGAAGTGAAGTGACGCACCTGCAGAGGAAATCAAGGAAACATACAAAGGAAATGATTAATGCACTACTACCTATTCCTCATCAACGGTTTAACCATAAACACAGATAAATATTAAATGACAGCTGAACCTGAACATTTAACATTTCCAGCCATTTCTGGTAGCCTTACTATACTACCAAACTGTCTCTTATGATGATTTTTGATGCCTTACTATAATATGACATTTTGATAGTTTTTTGACATCACCACTATACTATGACAGTTTGGACCATTTCTGGCGTATACTATGATATGACGTTTTTATGCATACTGTACTATGACATTTTAACCATTTTCCGGCGCCATAGTATACTGACATTTTTGATAGTTTGATGCCATACTGTACTATGACATTTTTGATGGTTTTGGCCATATACTATACTGTGACATTTTGAACATTTTCATGTATTATACTATGACGTTTTAAAACCCATTTTGACGTATTATACTATGACATTTTGAACATTTTGATGCCTTCTAAACGTGCTCCGTGTTGGACAGTTGATGTAAAGCTGTTTGTGAATTGCCTAGGCCTCTGTCTTGGTCTGGAAAGAACTTCTTCATTGTCTGAGACTCTGTGATCTTGGACTGCATCTCTGTGATCGTGGACCTACTAGTCTCTGTGATACATGAGGACAGTATCTCTGAGATTATGGACAATGTCTCTGTGATCATGTGGACTGTCTTTGTGATGCGTGGGCGATGTCTCTGAGATCATAGGCCAATTCTCTGTAGTCATTGACAATGTCCCTGATGCCGGACAATGCAAATCAATCGGTGACCCCGTCTCACCATGGGATTCCTCGCAGAGTCTCTGAAGCATGGACAATATCTCTGATCACGGACAGCGTCTCCCTCTCATCTTCGGCAAAGTCTCTCGGTCTTGGACAATGTCTCCTGATAGGCAAAGTGATATCTCCCTCATCCTCAACAATATCTCTCTCCGATCATGGATATCTCTCGCGATTATGGGCGATGTTGTGGACTGATAAATTGACACCCTGGAGGAAATCAAAGAAACATCTAGAAATAGTTAATACACTGCTACCTATTCCTCATCAACAGTTTAACCATGAAAACACAGATAAATATTCAACATGACAGCTGAACCTGAACATTTAACATTTTCTGACGTCTTACTATACTAGGTCATTTTTTGACCATGTATGACGCCTTACTATACTATGTCATGTTTTCACACCTTGCTATACTATGACATTTTTTGCTGGTTTTTGACACCATACTATACTATGCCATTTTTTTATGCTTTACTGTACTATAACATTTTTTAACCATTTCCGACGCCATATTATGGTATGACATTTTTCTCACATTTTTTCATGCCTTACTATGCTATGACATTTTTGGCCATTTTTGATGCCATACTATACTATGACATTTTGATGGATTTTGATCTATTATACTGACATGTTTTGATCGTTTTGATACCTTAGTATACTATGACATTTTTGGAATCATTTCTGACGACATACTTGATGGTTTTTGATGTCTTACTATACTAGGACATTTTTTCATGGTTTTTGATGCCATACTATAGTATGACATTTTTTTATGCCTTACTGTATCCTATGACATTTATTAACCATTTCCGACGCCATACTTGATGGTTTTTGATGTCTTACTATACTAGGACATGTTTTGATGGTTTTTGATGCCTCACTATACTATGACATTTTTCTCACACTTTTTCATGCCTTACTATACTATGACACCCTTGGACCATTTCTGACGCCATACTATACTATGACATTTTTTTATGGTTTTTGACGCCTTACTATATTGTGACATTTTGTCACATTTTTGTGACATTTTTGATGCCTTACTATACTGTGACGTCTTTTGACATTATTGACCACATGCTATACTGCGACATTTTCTTTTGTCTTAATATAACAGGACATTTTTACTTCTGTTTTGGATTATTATTACTTCTGCATTGCTTTTATATTACAGACTACTATTACCTCTAATATTAGCTTACTTTAACCATTACATTTTACTTTTCTTGTTACATATTACTTCTTGATTTACAGATAATGTTTACTGTTTCCAACTACATTTACATACACTTTTATGATTTACTGAATACTGCACATAAACAATTTAATGTCAGTGCTCTGTAAATCTGTTTATATAAGTTGTAAAGCTGTTTGTGAATTACCTGGAGGCGTATGGTCTCAAGGAACTTGTATGAAGACTTTCTGTGATCATGGACGATGTCTCTCTGATTGTGGACGATGTCTCTGTGATCGTGGGCTACGTCTCTGTGATCGCCTACAATGTCTCTGAGATTATGGACAAAGTCGCTGTGGTCATCGACAACGTCTCTCTGATCGCGGACGATGCTGTCGAATCGGGGAATTCCGTCTCTGCGAGTCATGGACAATATCCCCCTCATCCTCAACAATGTCTCTCCGATCATGGACCATGTCTCTGCGATCGTGGACGACGTCTCAGCGATCGTGGACGATTTTGTGGACGAAGTGGTGACACCTGGAGGAAATCAAAGATGATGAAAATGATCAGTACACTACTACCTGTGAAGCTACACAGATACACACACACATAGAGGGAGAGAGCCCGGGGAATAAAGAGATTAGATGTAGAAAATGCTCAAATTGATTAGACCAAGAAATCCTGAGAAGCTTTTATCAAGCACCAAAAAACGACAAAACAAAAAATGTCGTCAAAACACACAGGCTTCAACTTCACCTGCGTTTGGAGCAGAGTCCAATAGGGCCAGTGCTCAAGTTGCGTGTGGCCACTTCCTGTATGGTAAACATAACTTATGTGGCAATGTTTTTGTAGAGAGAGTTATTGTTTTTTTTCTTTGCGGTATCGAGGTTTCTTCCCCTGCAACTGAACAACAATAGGCAACAGCTAGATAAAGACAAAGCGTTTTGCATGGTGCAATTTTGTCCACTCTCTTTTCTCCTTAATAATTTATTTGTTTTCATTGTTTGAATTGTGCTTGCTTATGTTGTAATATAGTAAGAAAGCAAATTAGTCCGCATTGTAGTAAGTAAGTAAGTAATGTAGTGTCTAATAGTTATTTCAACTTAAAAAACAAAAAACATAAACAAAACAACAACAAAATTTCAAGTTCAGTTTGTTTTTCCGTCTTTTCCCGCCTGGGGTCTCTGGGGCGCAGGTGGCACACTAGTCTAACAGTAGCCTATGTGTATTCATGTTATCTGCATCCTTGTCTATCCTCACTCCTCTAATTTGCCTCCCACCAGGTTGCTGAGGGGGGTAAGGTGGCAAGATTGAAGTGGAGGCAGGTGACAAGCATCGGGTCATAACTCTGACTAATACACCTCACTCCATGTTTTTTGGTTATTGTTTCAGTAATAAACTTGTATGTCTTTCAGTTTTAAAACAGTGTCTCTCCACATCTTGTCCATGTGAGGCAAAATTCTTTCAACATACAACAATTGCAATACTCAGCATCCAAAATGTGAAGCTGTGCCTGGATGTAGTAAGTAATCTGGACCAAAGTATTAAAATGACACCAATAGTGTGGCTAAAAATCTATTTGGTTTTCCAGTCTGTAAGGATCAAGGACAACTTTTTTTTTTTTTTTTATAACCGACTGTGTCCCTTTTGAAGTTTGATACACCTGACAGTAAACATTACGTAATATGAAAACAATATTTGGCCAAAGGTGGACTGGAGAGGAGACTGATAAGGAGGCATCTGTCATAATAAATATTTAGACAAGTAATGACAATCAGTGATGGGCAAGAAAAGATATGGAAGAGGAGAGAGCAGCTGCAGCCATGATCAATGTCAACCTCTACTGACACCTCTACCCCTCCTCAAATCAAAATTATTGGCAAAGGATTTATTGGGAAAATGTAACACAGACAGTTTCAGAAAAACTAGTCAGATTTAATAATGGTTGATCTTCAAGACCTGGTTTTAAATGGGGTTGGACATCTTTCAATTTTAAGCCTTATTTAGCTCAGTGGAGTGAAGATGAACCAGCCAGATGTTCTTCTATGATCTGTCTGCCAAAAAAGGAAAAAAATCACCATATTTGGCACTTGGTCTGTCAGTTTCAGAGTTTGTTTGTGTTCATATGGACGAATTTGATCATGTGCACAATATGAAAGGGAAATTCCAAGCTGTGATTGTATCTATATATGGAGTGAATCTGTCTGTTTACAGGTGCCAGGTATCATTTTTGTTCTCTGTTGCCTAAGTTACACACCCACGGGAGTCCCCAGCTCAGTAGGGACTCCCCATCTTACCATAATAGCATGCTGCAACCACAAGTGACAAAACACCAATACAACTGACACAGATCATACCAGAAGTGCTGAAAGTGAAACCAGGCGAGAAACGGCTTTTTTATGTTTTCATAAACCTCCGTCTTTTTCCTCCCATTTGTCAACTGGAGTACCATATAAGGATCTTTACTTCATTTGGGCAGACGTGTGGTTTATTATGACACCATTTGTTTTTATGATAGCACCACTCATTATCTCTAACAAGGAAATGCTGACAAATACAGAAGTTTTGAAGATTGAAGACATTTACTGGCTGTTTGGGGGTTGACGTGGCGTCATATGGTTTCATGGATGAGCTCGATTAATTGAAGTTCATTGGATGTCACTTGATTTATAATAAAAGACTCATTTGGCTCCATCATCTCTCTTCTCTTAAATGGCGACGTGTATATTCTTTTAATTTAAAGCATTTTGGCTCCATCTGGTGGACAAACACTAACAAAACAAGTTCTGATTTCACATCCTCACAGTGGTTGCGTAACACATACTCAGCTTGTTCTTTAAAAGCTTGGGAAATACACTTATTCATTTTATTGCAGAGAGCTGATGAAAGTTACATAATGTAAAAGTACTCCATTACCAGTAAAAAATATGTTGTCAGCAAAATTTACTTCAAGTATCAAAAGAAAAAGTACATATTATGCAGTGGAATGGTTCTTTTCAGTCATATTCTTGCATACTGCATAATATTATGCTGCAACTAATGATTATTTTCACTACTGATCAATCTGCCAATTGCTTTCTTAATAAATCAACTGTTTGGTATATAAGATGAAAGAAAAGAGTGAAAAGTGTCTCAAAGATTCCTAAAGCCCAAATTGTTAAATTGTTGGCAAATTTTTGTCACCAACGAACATACATGCTGAGCTAAGCTAATGAGCTGCTGTGTCCAGCTCCATATTCACAGCACGTGAATTATATACTTGAACTGAAATGCTTTAACAATGATTGGACAACAGATGAGCAGAAACAAGGTTAAAGAAAGTAGGGATTATTTTATTTTTGGATATCCCACACAAGGACCTTATATCTCAGCTGGTTGGAGAGTATTTACACTGATGTAGGCTTTTCCCTTATTTCCTAAATGCCTCATGCATGGGTCTTAAATGCAAGGGAAAAAAGAGAACTGAAATAAATAAGCATTAATCCAACATGACCTCGTCCTCTGTGTTGCTCTCAGATGGAAACACAAGTGGAAACTGCAGGAAGTTCTCCCAGGTGTGCACTCAGTACGAAAGATGTTTCAGAAGCAGAAACTTGGTGACTCAAAATCCCACCACCATCTGGAGAAGCTTGACAGTTCAACCTACTCAATTTTTCAGTCTGAAAAGCTGCATCTGTCCCACTTAGACGGTTGTGTGTTGTCACTTCTTCTCCATGACGTGCGGCTCTGTGAGTTTTTGGGCATTCAGCTCTTCCACCAGCTGGTCCACGCAGACCTTAAACAGAGGCTCAGGCTCCTAGAAGACAAGAGTCAGAACAAAACAGGGTCAGAATGCACAGAACACACAATGTATATGGTGTTATGATTACAAAAAGAAAGCATTTCAGCCTGAAACAAGTGTTTTTAAGCATCTTTCAAGAATCTCTGATCTGGGTAAGGTGGGATAGAGAAGGGCCAAATACTGTAGATTTCCAGGTCATGTGAGGACTGAGGGGCAAAGAACAATCAAATAAGGAAATTACAGAAAAGTTATACACATGCAAAGAATTACAAAAATTCTGAAAGGGCCAAATTTAAAAAAATTGTAACTAAAAAGGGTATTTTGAGTAGAACTACAGGATTTTGCAAGGTCTCATGAATTTAGTGGAAGTTTTTAAATGAATTCTTTTCAAGAAAATCCATGACATGAACTGGGAAAAGTTCTGAATTCTAGGTTGTTGAATGAAATTTAGGCTGTTTGAGGACAGTGTTACCTTGTGCTCCAGCTGCCTCTGTTTCTCCATAGCCTCCTCCAGACTCAGACCGACCCACTCTGCCTCCTCCTCCGGAATCTCAAACTGCTGCTCACACAGACAGAAATACAAGAACATGTAATTATTTTTAAATCACAGCTCCATCTTCTGTGCATTAATTAGAAAACACCAAGGTTAGTTGTAACTGCTGTGCCAGAAACCACTCAACACATTCAGAACCAACAAGAAGACTAAAACACACCTGACTGACCTTGTATTTGTTGTAGACCTTCTCTCTCTTGACAGGGTCGTTGGGGTAAAGCTCTGAGTTTCTGCGTGCCAGGCGAAGCAACATGGCCCTCTTCAGGTCCATGCCCAGCTTGGAGTTCAGGTCTTCCTTCGGTGTCTAACAGGAGATGGACAATGGAGTCATATAAAAAGACCTTTGGAAAATGTTACTTTGTTACATAGGAGGTAGCGTTCTCTTACTTTGAGAATGTAAAAGTCAAAGCCATAGACGGCATCAATGAGGTCCAGAGTTCGGGCTGTGACGGTGATGGTGAACTTGTGATTGAGGATTTCACTGTACAGTTGTCTTTTAAACAGCTGAGGTTTCCAGACCTTCCTCAGACGTGTGGACATCTACGGGAAGAGACAATTCAGAGATCAGTGAGACGGTATGATGTCTGGAGCTAAATGTGTCAAAAAAATAAAATAAATAAAGTGCCATGAAGCCATATTGTTTTCTGAGCTTTAATGCCACATTATTACCTCTAAATAACACGAAAAAGTAAAACTGAGGGGAAACGATTAATTATAGCATAATGTGATATTTTTTTTACTTCGCTTTTTCAATCATAGTTTCATTTAGTCACTGATTACAGTTTGTAATTTGGACTTTTGTGCTGAGCTGATTGTAAAAATTACACGAATAAAAAAAGATGAAATGAAAATACATTTTGAGAACGTTTTCCTTTGGAGATTATGCACTCAAAACACCACATTAAATTGCAATGTATCACTGGAATAATCAGAATACTGCATGTCCTAAAGGTAGTGCTATGGATCGAGTATGGTTCAAGTAAACTGTAGATTATTTCTCAATTAGCCAATTAATAATTTGTTGTATATATTGTCTGAAAGTAGTGATAAATGCCTGTAATAATTTGCCATGGCTCAAATGTGTTGTTTTTTACAACCAACAGTCAAAAACCCAAAGATATTCAGTTTACTATCATATATGACAAAAGGGCATCAAATCTCACTTTGTCATTGTTGGCGTATCTGTAGCCTCTTATCCAGCCCTCTCCACCCCACAGACCGTTCTGGGACTCTGGAGGGTAGTAGATGGGTATCGGGACATCCTGCACCCGTTCCTTCTGCCCGGTCTTCGGGTTGGCTCGGTACTGGACTCCCAGGGGTCTCCAGTGGACAGGGGTGGGCTCCTTCGGCTCAAGAGACTTGAGGTAGTGTTTGGGGAGACGAGTGTAGATGCCCTCCTTCAGCTTCATGGCTTCCCAGACTTTGTGGGAATATTTAAGAAGAGGCATGATGGACTGTCTTTTTAAGTCAAATCTGGAAGACAGAATAGAGAGAAGATGAAACATCATCACACTGGATGTGGGTCAAATGCAGCCAGTGCAAAAAAATAAAATCGAAACTTTAGAGGAGGTTTTTCTGCACATCAACTCTTAGCTCTAGACCAGCTTAAAATATTTTAAAAATATATATTTAAACATTTGACTGGTAGCATAGTAGCTCTTCCATTTTACTTCCACTTGCAGACGACAACCGAAAAATTTAAATCATCCAGAGCTGAAACTGAGAGCCCTTTCTGTACTTGTACAAAATTCATAGACTCAAGTGAAACCACTAACAAACTTAGCAGACAAAAAACAATCAATCCAGTTTTGATATTAAGTTGTTCTACTCATTTGTTTGGCAAGATTTCTGGTCACTGTCTGGACTACATCAGTCCAGCTCTCGATAGAGACCCACTCTACCTAGACTTGCTGGTGGTTCTTGGTGCAGGGTGTCTTTTCTAAAACAAATTTATTATTATTTATTTATTAATTAATTTTCAGAGCCTAAAAGCCACAGGTGAGTAACTTCAATACCGTTTCACGTTAGCAGGACACTGACTGACACAGGCTAACAACACAAGACTAACTCGGTTTATTTGACCATACAAGGTCTCTACGAGTCTGATACAAGGCCAGGAATAAGTTCAAAAGTCTGTCTTACCAGGTGACAAGAAAAAAGTGACCTACATCCACCAAAATGTGAGTTTTTAATCCACGTTACTGCTAAATCAAACGAGCAAGGACAACATGAGTCCCTTCGCTGCACCCGGTTTCCGCCTGTGATCGCCCGCCCACACAGAGGAGGGACGTGATTGGATGTTGGAAAGGAAATTCTCGAAGATGATTGGCTTGTCAATCAATACCTTTTTCGTTCCGGGTACACCGGAAGTAGAAAATGCATTGCTACTATTTACAATTCATTACTTGACGTAAAAAGTCCTTTTAGTTAAACATGTTAATGGCTAAATGTTCTCCACTTAAAAGTATTTATTATGCAGAAAGGCCCCTTTCAGAGTGTTATATTATTATGTTACATTATGAGGGATACATTATGTGAGCAGTATTTAAATGTTGCTTATGAAGATGCAGCTTATTTTACCAGCTTTATATAACGTTGGATAGCTTAACTTGTGATAATATTTGGTAACACAACCACGTTTTAATAATAATCATCATATATATGTTTACTGACATGTTATAATTATATTTATCATATTATACATATTCATTCATTGTTTATTTAACAGGTACACTGCACAATATATCTTTTTTTTTTTCTTTTTTTTTTTTACCAGATATTGGAAAAACTTTTTCATCCGTAGTCTCTGAGCGGAGCCCACAAGTGAAGCGCAGGTTGTAGAAATAAAACATAGTGGTCAGTTGTAGTGGTTTAAAACCTTACTATTTGAAAGTAAACAAAATCCACTCAAGATGAACTGAAGAAAGAACTGAAGAAGAAAGAAAATGTGACGCTTCCTTTTAATGAATGGACCTTTATTGTGAAATGCAAGGTTAAAGCTCGACGGGAAGTTGACTCGTGAAATTTTATAATACAGATATATCCCACGACGATGTTGTCAATTAACATACATTAACAGATTACTAAGGTTAATCATTACGGTTTATCGCCCGAAAGGTGGAATTGAACCACTCTGCCGCTAAGCAGCTACAGGTTTGAAGCCTGCACCCCGGACCACCGAGGCTCATCCGGGCATTTGAACTTTGTCATCCACGTCTATATATACTTCCTACTACTCATTCCTGTCTCAGTCAGGGTGTCATCAAAAATGACATTGGCGTTAGTGCGTGTTTATCAAAGAGAGATTGTGTATACATAAAGAAACCATATACTAGATACTTCACAGCGATATTTACTTCGAATAAACACAAAAGGGGGGATGTAGTTGAGTCTGTGCTGTTTTATGCAAAGTATAAGCCTTTTGATTGGCTGTGCGGACTTAAAAAGGCGGAGCCAAAATGCCTCATCTCAGGTAAGAGATACTGTATGTTGAGGACTACAAATAAACACAAATCCATATTGGTATGTCATGGTAGGAAAGGCACAGGTGTAACTGATGACATTAATAATGACTGCATCCCACTTAAGTGTGCCATTTATTGTTCATGTTTAAAGTTCTAATACCATACTGTAAACACACTCCATTACAAGTAAATGGAAATGGTAAATGGACTGTACTTATATAGCGCTTTTCTAGTCTTTTCGACCACTCAAAGCGCTTCACACTACAGATCACATTCACCCCATTCACACACACATTCATACAGCACTTGTCTATACAATAATGCTTTCTAACACAGACACACACATTCGCACACCGATGGCACACATCGGAGACAATTTTGGGGTTCAGTATCTTGCCCAAGGATACTTCGGCATGCAGACTGGAGGTAAAAGTAAAAGACCTGCATTGAAAATGTCACTTCAACAAAAGTATTTCAGTATAGTCATCATAGTGCTTATATATCTTTGTATTATTATTAACAATGCATTTATGTGTAAGCAAAATTTTACTGCTGTAGTTAAAGTGCAGCTAATTTTCAGTTATTATATATTGGACTGCAACTAGTAATTGAATTAATTTGGTGACTATAGTCTCAATTAAGAAGTCGATTGATTGGTTTGTAAAATGTCAGAAAATGGTGAGAAATGTCATCACTATTGCAAAGAGTGAGAGTGTCACCTTCAGATTGCAGATCAGATTTTTTGGGGTCAAACTAATAGTCCAAACCCCAAAATTATTCAGCAATTAAATGTTTACTGTAATTTACAACAAGCAAAATCAGCTTCTCCTCATTTTTGAGATGCTGGAACCTGAGAGATCTTTGACATTTTTGCATGAGGAAATGACTTTTCTGTTGAACTAACTACTTGACCAATTGACTAACCATTTCAGCTCTAATTTTATACACTGTTGGAATGTTTAATCTGAACAATTCATCATATTTTATAAAGTCTTCATATGTTCTGTGAGTAAAATCTTAATCGTAAAGTAACTGGTAACTACAGCTGAGTATTAACTTGCTTATTCACAAGCATTTGTTGTACATCCTTTTCCTGCTGTGACACTTCAATTTCACCATGCAGAATCAAACAGTTTGAAATTAAAAGTGATACACTTAGGTGTTACTATTTATTTTATTTCAGTACAGACATGAGAGAAAATACAAATGGCCCCAATGCCCCCATAAGGCAAGACTTCTTTTGATTTTACACAAAAATCTTTGGTGAAGCACCTTGTTAATATCATAAAACTAACACTTCAATATAATGTGCAGGCAGCATTTTCTTTTATTTTCCTCCAATCCACTGTAATTCTTTGGTTAAAACTACTGGTCAGAGGAAGGTATTCTCTATGACAAGTGTCTGAGGCTCTTCCTTTGTTTCCCCAGCTGGTGGTGCCAACAGGCTCCTGGTCTCCTCTTCTGGGGAAGAGCAGCACATGCTCCCAGAACAGGCCTTCCCACAGGAGAGGCTGCAGGTCAAGAGAGGAGGCAGGGAGGGGTCTTCTCTGTGGACAACAGCAGAGGCATCACCCCCACTTCCTGCAGAGCTGCCAGAGCATGAAGCGAACTCTGGTTGAACAGTGCAGCAGCTCACTCCTACACTCTTCAGCACCTTAGTGACCCCCGACATCATATCAGCACACCTGGACATATGTGAAATCATTCTGCATTAATATAATACAGTTTTCAATCTGGGCCAAAACCAGCGTAAGATAAACAGTCAGTAAGCCTTTTTTTCTGTGAGAAAGCTCTAAAACTCACTGTAATCTACTGTGTTTATCTAGTCGATAAAGAACCAGATATCTTTCTCATGAGTTGATGAAGATCAAAAACTGAGCTGAAAGGTAACCTATGAGAGAATAGATCATTATTGTCACTGTTCCAAAACAATGAAACACCATAAACAGTAATGTCTAGTGGATGTGTAAATGCACAACTGTTTGCTATGATGTTCACTGAGCTTGTTGCTCTACCCCCAAGTGGCCCAAAAAAGAATTATTGCAGGTTTAAATTAAAGAGACATATCTTATTAAACTGGCAGTGAGAATGTGTTTGTGTGTGCATGGGTAAATGAGAGGCTTTGGTAAAGTACTACACAGGTTTAAAACTGTTAATTTAAATGTTGTTTAAATTAAATATCTAGTTGGAGTGGCAACAAAGAGAAGCATCCCTAAAATCTAAAAACTACATTGATTGTCAAACTTGTCCATGTTCACCTGTGTGCTGGAAACCCAGCGTGGCAGTGCACATGGACAGTGGCCACCACCATGAATGACTCAGTTAACTGCCAGACGTGGAGATCGTGCACAGCCTGCACTCCAGGGACACTCGCAATCCTTCGTCCAAGATCAGTCACACAAATGTGTGGCGGTGTAGCCTGTAGCAGCAGCAATCCATACCTGCACACCTGGAGGGGAAATGTATCAGTGAAACAGGAGAAACAGTCACTACAGATTTGGATACAGCTGCAGCAAATATGATCAATATTAATGAATACTTACTGGATACCCATTGGTACAACATTTCATTTTCAAGCCCAGTATTTAATCATCATTAAACACAACCTGTGAAACTGTTTTGTGGTTAGAGCGATAAAAACACACCCTTCTTCTGGGGGTTGAACTCTTAACTTGGTCTTGAAACTAAATGACATATGACATGAACACACAGAACCCGACCTCTGGTTTAGCTATGGCGATCAACACAATCACAGCTGGCAGAGTGAGACAGGTATCCAGGTAGTCCAGGATGCTACAGGCTCCAGAGCCGTGCAGGCAGTGTGGGTCGACCAGCAGCATCACCAGGCTGTTGATCAGGACCAGGAGTGGGGTAAAAAGACCCTGAGCGACGAGGAGGAATGACAGGAGGCAGACTGGCCACCGGCTGCTTGGTACAGGGCTCTTAGTGTGATGTGAAGACTTGCAGACTGGGGAGGTTTTAGATACATTTTTACTGTCTGAAATGGAAGAAAACACATTTTCCCCCACCTTAACTTTGCTGCCATCAAGTGACTTATTTGAAATATGGATGTCGAAATTCATGGTTAATCATTTCTTTTTTCAAATAAACTATTTTCTCTCTCATATACAAACAATATTTATTTTAACGTAAAAACTCATCCTTGGAGGTGAAAACAGCAATTGGTGAAACCAACACAATTTCCACTAATGGCTTTTGTTTTGTTTAGCCAATAGTTACTTCATATAAAAAAGTAATTCCTCCTCCAAAAATACGCCCCACCCATACATATTTGGTCACATATGAAAAAAAAAAATGTCCAAGGAGCTAAACTCTCTTACCACGATGTCCCATGCTGGTATTGTCTTCAAAAATCTCTGTGATGTCTTTTGAATGACTCTCACACTTCCAAGTCTTCAGATCTGCAAAACCGCTCACGACATCACAGTCCCAGCTGTCCTGTGGGGCTGCTGCATGCAGGTGAACAGGGGTTTGAGAGTCAGTGTCAGGGAAGCTGGAGGTTCCTGGGTTACAGAGGACAAGTGTCCCGTTGTGGAGCGAGTTGTCCACAGCAGATTGGACGTGGCTGACATCATCCAGGACTTGCCCCGGCTCAGCCAGGCCTCTGGTTCCCTTCTCAGCCAAGACTGTGGGAATCGAACAGAGGAATGAAAAACAAACATGGACGCTGTTTAATGTTCCTTACAGCTGAATATACACTTGGAAGCTACTTCAAAGTGAAATCTGTCAGAGCAATAGTATCACCTGGACAGGCACACTAATTCTTCTGTAGTAGAGGATTATTATTACATAACGCAAGTGTAAGTACATGCTTTAGACTTTGTGGCTTTCACACTGAGTGACTTAAACCTGACAGAATTTCATAGCATCTTAGTTCTGTTACATATTTCAGCTTTATGCATCATTGTGAGCTGCTACAAATTCCACAATGAATTACCTCCAGCCACCAAAATCACAGCAACGAGTCTTAGGCAACATTAGACTTAAAAATCTTTTAAGTACACTGGTTATCACACATTAAAGACACTTAGGCTTTTCTACAAAAATGAATTATAATGTGTTAATTGGTGATCTTTGGATGGAGTCCTGGTAGCTGTTTCCCCATATCTTTACGCTAAACTATGCTAAGCTAAGCTAAGCTAAGCTAACCGGCTGTAGCTTCATATTTAACATATAAACACAAGAGCGGGATCATTTTGCATCTACCTCTTGGCAAAAAGGGTGTTTCCCAAAATGTCAAACTGTTCCTTTAAGGTCAAATCAAGGCTACAAACCCTGATTAAAATAGTAGTCTGCAGTTTGTTACATTGTTACAAAGCTGTGAATGTGCAGGATTCATACAACCTCCCATGGATTTATTGTTAGGGATTCATAAGGGGCACAGTATACATTTTTCATCATCCTGAATGGAAGTGATACCACATAATGTTGAACTGCATGTTTGTGCATTAGAATATGGACAATCAGCTCACAACGTTAACGTGGAATCTAGAGGTAATGTCACCTTTATGGTTCACCTCAAGGTGAGATTCGGTCTCTGGTTGCCTGCTGGCCCCTGTCATTTCCTCCTGCAGCTGATCCCAGTTCAGCCAAAGCACCAGCATCTTATGGAACAGACTGACAACTCCGATCACTACAAGCAGCAGGGGGCGCTGTACTGACCGTGGCTCCAGGAAAAAGTTGATGATCATTATTAAGTAAGAGATACTCAGAGAGACCAGGATGAGACTGGAAAGGAAAGCCCCCATAACCTGAATCCTGCTGCTGCCGTAGGAAACACTGCAGTCGAGAGCTGGAGGAGAGACTGTTGGGGGGCAGGAGTCATGAGAGCTAAAGGGCAAGGTTGTGTCATGGTTAGGCTGAGGGGCATGAGGTTCATCTGGGGTGGATGACCCACCGGTGGCAGCGTGGGTGCCAGGTAGAGTTTTGATCAATGACTCTGCAGGCAGGGTGGAAGGAGCTGCAACTAAGGAGGAGGAAGCGTGTGGAGACCCAGGGGAGTCCAAGGAGGAGGGCCAAGGTTTTATTAAGCCTGCAGTTTGAGGAAGAGGAAGAGCCATGTGCATGAGGATGAAGAGCGTGTGGAAACCGTCCACCAGGGTGATGAGGGACTTGCACAACTGACTGATGGTGACCTCGCACACCAGCAGCAGGATGGTCACTCCCAGCATGCACCAGTGTAGCACCCTCATTCCTGCAACTGAGAGTATAAAGTGCACACAAATTTAATTTACACATTAACCCCACATAAACACAAGACAACGTGAAGATTCCCAGTCATCCAAGTTAGGGTTATCCTAGAGGGTTTGAATTGAGGGCAACTGGACTTGGTAGTAGATACTAGAAGACATGTTCAGCTCTGACTGACTGGTGGGGAAACAAAGGTATTTAACCTCTGTGGAGTCGTTATCAAAGCCATTAATGTCACTTAGTCCCTGGCTTTTGTAATGACAATCGTCAGAGTTAATGGGGTCACCTGAGAGTGTTGTTGTCTGTCATCCTTCAGGTGTAAGGGTTTGGAGTATTGGTTGAACAAAACAAGACATTTAAAGACTTCACCCTGGGATCTGGGAAACTTGTGATGGACATTTTCACAATTTTCTGACATTATATAGACCAACCAACTAATCAGTTACCCAAGTAAATAACTGGGAGTATTTGTTTTTAAAAGTTTGAAAAGAACTTAAATAATTCTCTAAGATACTATTTTGTATCTGCTGTAAGCTGTTGTGTAAATGAATCAGATCCTAACCTTTCTAAAAATTTGTGCTGCGAAGTTGCATTTTCATCTGTTTCATCCAAGGCCGAGATGTTTGCTACATGTTCTCACACAGTTCACGCATACCACTGTGTTGTCTTAGCTTATCTGATACCAAGTTACAGAGCACTCATGCATTCAGTCATTAATAACACAAAACATAATCAACAAATAAATCAGGGTGTATTATTATACAGTAGGTTAAGATAAGATTTATTGATCCTTTGGAGTGATTGGAGGTAAATAATGTAACTAAAATTAGCCCCACATTTACCAGCATTACCATATTAATGCATCAGTAATTATAATCCAATAATACAACATACATTACTCTGAAATAAACCATTCTGCATAATGAAGACTTTTACTTTTGGTACTTTGGGACTTTTTCTGCACTGTGGTAAAAGATCTCCATACTTGTTCCCCCACTGACTTTAAGTCTTGAATAAAACAGCATGTACATATAACACACAACAAACTATTCGCACAAGCAGAAAAATGCAACAAGTGCAGACAGTCGACACTGTTTTTCAGTCTAAGGTCTATTTACCCCACAAAAGTGGACAATCCTCAGCCAGCAGTCAAAGGCAAATCAGGTCCTCGGATGTGATCTGTGCGACGAAATCAGAAAAATGTCATTCATCCTGCTCACCATCTCTCCCCCGTCTCTGTCCCGACACACTCCTCCTCTGCTCTAATCGTAGTCATGTGAGCTGGGGAGGGTGTGGGTGGGTGTGGGTGGTATCGTCCTCTCCTCAGTTATCCCTGTTTGCATTCCCCTCGCACCCACCCCCACTGCTCAGCTTTATGGTGGGAGAAAATACCTTCAGCGGTTTCAACGATCACACAGCCCACCCACCCTTCATGCATTCTCTGAGCAGACTGAGTGAAGTTAATTTGCACTAATTAAATCCCCATTGTGTTGTCAGGATTACATTACCAGATCACATCATAAGGTGAGACCTTCTCAGCTGTATTAGCCCTCAAAAGCATTTGGGATATTTGCACATTTGCATTATACTGGAAACCTCAGACTGCTTCACACTTCCCAGTAATGCACAATATATAAAATAATAATCACACCACAGAAGAATAGCCTACCACAAAGTTTCCAATGTTCTTATTCATGTTCATGCCAGGAGTTAGACAGGAATATTAATATAATGGATTTTGGATTATGTCTATTTATGCATTTATTAGCACTATGTTGAGGTGGTACTCCCTCTCTGTTTCCTTCTCGGCACTCATGATCCCACGAATGATGCTGCAGCCCCTGCTCATGTGTGCCAGCACGCTGGGGTTTGTTGCAGTCCACTGGGCTGCGAATCAACAGGCCAGATAGGGGCTGACACCACGGATAAATCCCTACTGTTCCACCGGCATGCCAGCACATTCCTGAGGCAGAGCTAAGCCCAAGGAAAGACCCAGCGAGGAAGCATTTGATCACTTATCGCCACTGTCCTCACTAATGCTGTAGACCTGGCATCCTGGCTAAAGCTTTAGCACCTACAAAGCTGTTGTTCAGTTCTGTGGCCCTGCCTGCTCCTTTATCTTTGGAGACTCTCTTTAAAGCTGCTATGATGGATTTTTTTTTGTGTGGACATTTGAAAGCAGTGGAATGATCTGAAAAGGCAACTCTGACATATCATCATGTTAAGTTGTTCCTGTATACACATGCAGCAGGCATGAAGTGACGTAGCACTTATTTGTAATGTGATTAGGTGATGAAGTCCAATATTTGCTCTCTGTTTTGCATTCAGAATTAACTTATCTGAACATTTGAAGCATCAGCCAGGACACTGTGTAGTCTGCAACCAGTTCACCTTCATGGAACAACATACCAGATCCAGGTCCAGTTTGACTCCCAGCTGAGAACAGGCGTCAATCGGTATCAAATAAATCCCAGCTCCTTCTTGCTGTCAGCTGAGGAAACTAAACTGTCTCGCTGTCCGCCATCTGTGGATTTAACAAAAACACTTTGACACAGAGAGAAAACTTCATGTTGATGCACTCCTCAACCGTTCACCCTGAGGTGCACAATCACATGTTTCATACCATTGTGGACAGAGACAGCACCGCAGGAGTTTCTCTGGCCATATGATGAGTCACGGAAATAAAAAACACAGAAACCAGGAGGCCAGCAGAACATTAGGAGGTTTTATTTCAACCAGAATTTTACAGGATCCCCCATCGCTGCAATAAAACCAAAATTCTCACGGGAATTGTTATGAGTTTAAAGAGGCCACAGAGGTGCTACAATGTTTCTGTGTCCAAACAGAGAGAATCCAGACTGAACAGAAAGTCTTCAAAAGCCACACTCAACAAACTACACTCACTGTACGGCAGGTTTGTGTGTGTGACTGTTATGGTATACTGAATGTAAACCATATTATATTGTGAATGCTCATGATTAACAAAGGCTAAACGTTTGTGTGTGAATATGTGTGAATCAGGCCTACGTGCAGGAATTTGTGAAGCAGAGAGAGGACAACGTGCAAACAACAGCTCGTGGGCATGATAATAACAGAAGTAATCAACTGGGCTCTACATTCACATTCACACTTGGCCTGCAGGTGACTCCATTTGAGGCATGAGACACTCTGTGTTTACTTTATTAACATTTAACAGAAACACAGTCTTTTCATAACCTTGACTTAAGCGCCTTTGTTGCCTTCGCTCACCAGGAAAAAACACTGCAGGGGAACATAATCCAGGCAACAATTACTTTTCTCTTCAAAAAGTAATTGGCAAAACAAACTAGTGGCTAGATACTAGCTAGATACTACTTCATTTTGACAGGTCATAAGACATAGTGGCTGGGAACAGCTGATTTAGGCTTCACATGCAGACAAAAGACAGTTGCTGCTTTAGTTCTAAAAACAAAGGACCCTGTTACATTTGACTCATTGGGGGTCATCTGTAAAGGTCATCTGAAAGGTCATTAAAAATCACATTTTAATAACTTCTGACTTTCTCACGATCCCCTGCATTATTGGAGTATTTTAGTGCGGGAGTGGATTAGTGCAGTCTGGAATTCCTTCAGAGGGGAATTACAGTAAGATGTACAGAGCAGAGCTCCCACCCTGTACTCAACCCCCTGCCACTGCTACACACCCTCAACCCAGGAGACGTGGACTCCCTCACCCCTCACCACCACGTCACACCAGCTGAGGGGAAGTTTCTGCAAAATCTTCTCTCTCCAGAATCAGTCCATCCTCTCTGGTACTCAATTTTTTTTTTTTTGGCTTGTGACCCCGTAAAACGAAGTTCAACCAAAAGGTAACATTTGATTTTTTTCACAAATAAGAAAAGCAAAAATCAGAGGAACATCTGAAAAATAAACTGAATTTTGGATGGCTTTTCTTATCCTTAGTAATATTTGCACAATTTCTCAGATTAAAGTAGTGATCCTTTGTGGGGTCCCGATCCACAGGTTGGGAACCACTTTCTTCAGAGAGATGTTACTTTTGAAAACATACATGTGGTGTGCCTCTGTGGCAGCATAAACTCACCCAGTCTGAATTATCTCAACAACTATTGGAGGGACTGGCATGAAATTTACAGACATTGACGCTGACGATGAATCCTGATGATTTTGGTTATCCACTGACTTTTCCCTCCAGCGCCACCAGCAGGGCAAAATGATCCATTTATGCACTGGTTTATGACCAAATACTTGCTAAACTCATGACATTTCTGTCAGCCTCATTTGTACTTCTACAGCTTATCATACTAACTAAGATGTTGAAAATGTCAAACATTATACCTGTTAAACATCAATATGTACACATACTGGTGTCAACATTCAGATCTTCTTTAGGACAAGGAGGATATGGGTTAAATGAACAAATCAGACCTTAGCTATATTCTTTGGGAATGTAAACAAAGGTTTTCCCAGCTGAAATCCAAACACTCTCCTCTTACTTTGGTATAGTTCAGCTAGCTACCCACAGGCTCATGGCCAAGTGTGACTTAAGATGTTGGATGGGGTTAATCAATCATCCCAAATCACACATCTGAAAAAGAACCACCAGCTGCGTCCAAATATCACAACCAAACCCGAGCTGTACACATTTCTTCTCCCGATATTCATGCATTCTTCTGCAGTGCTCAGAGGTCCCACGCTGAGTAATTTCATTGAATCATTCAGTCATACTGTATCATTAGTCATTACATGCATTTATTTGAGAGGAACAAATTTCGCCATACATATCTTTGTGATTACCAGCACATTTCAATTAAGTTAACAAATTATTATTAAAAATTTCTAAAAATTAAAGCATTACAAACAGTGGGGGCAAACTATCTGTTGGGTGGAGAAGAGCAAGAGGGTCGAAATATGCTCCTTTTAGGAAGGGGGGAAAAAGAACAAACAACACACCTGCCTGTATTTGTCTCAGGAAAAAAATAAAATAAAATAAATCAAAGCAGAGCAAACCACCTCTCTTCACATTCATGAAGTTTGTAGTTCAGGTAAAGTTTAAGTCTGCCTTGCTCTGGAGAAATCACAGACAGGAGTTGGATTTGAACAGAGACGTCAGCGCCTGCAGTGTGTTGTATGTGATGCTGTGATATCCTTTTGTTCTAGCTCCACTGGGGGAAAAATTAAAAAAACCATAACCACCTGCGCCCCCTTGTGGCCACAGCTTCATCCAGCAGAGTAACAAAGCAACAGGGATTTTGATTATGTTTGCTGCGTCACTGTAATTGCTGTCTTTACTGCACCCCGACTGCTACCAATAGTCAACCATTCAATCATATTTACCTCTCCCCCCAACACAGATTGTCCACCCCACCCCCACCCCAAAAAACAAAACTAAATATTTGCTCTAGTTTGAATCAGAAATATACATCACAGAAAGGAGGGTAACCTTTTAAAGCAACCCCCAAATGGAAAAGAAAAGATAAAATGAGTAGGGGGTGAAGAGGGAAAGGGCAAAAATATATCAGAAAAAGGCTCATATAGCTACAAAATAAATACAAAATAAAAGATTTCTCCAAGCAGCCAAAAGAAGAGAAAAAAAGAAAACAGAAGCTGAATCTGAAGTGGTGAGTTTGAAGGCAACATGAACAGCGAGCTGGACCAGAGATGTGAGATGGCACAAAGTACCAATGGAAGACTGAGGGACAGGAGGAAGGAGAGGGGAGATGACGACAGAGAGAGCGACCTGCTTCTGTTGAAAGAGTTTTCACACAACAACAATGACTGGTCTAACAAAGCAATAATAGTGTCTGAAGTTGCAGAGAATTGAGGACAAATGACTATTTTTTTCTTTCTAAACTGTAAATAACCAAAAGCAGACAGCATTGCTTTCAGACATTCGCAGAAGTTCCGGGTTTTCAGCTTTGTGATTTTCAAAAAAGCGGTTTTGTTGTAGCGGAGGCAGGCGAGGGAGACAGTTGCAGCTCCTCCGCATCAGATCTGAGGAGACTTGATGGGAGGGGGTAGGGTTGGGGGTAGAGATGGGGGACACTGATTCCTGAGGGGCCAAAGTGAGCAGAGGACAGAGAAAACAGACAAGAGGGAAGTCACTTTGGCAGAGGTCCCTTAGAGTTGTGTGTTTTTTTTTCTTTTCCAAAGGGGGAGAATGACTGGGAGTGGGGGCCATAAGACATAAAACGTTGACATTTAAACAGACACGTTAACATCTTCAGCTTCCGTGGATATAAAAGCCTTTTGACTGTGACCTACTTCCACCTCCAGAACACGTGTTTTAAAGCCAGCAGGTCCACTCAGCGGGATCCGTCACCGCCATTTTGTCTTCTGAGTGTGCCATGGCCGCATTTTTCTCACCACCATCGTTACGTCTTTGTGTTTGTGTGTAATGAAAAACCTTTAATTGCTAGTTTTCTCCCCAACTACAGTGCAAATCTACACGAGAGAGCAAGTATGGGCTGTGAGAAAGGTCTGTGTTCTGTCTTTGGTTAGTGTTTTATCCCCCATCCCTCTTCTCTCTCTCTCTCTCTCTCTCTCTCTCTCTCTCTCTCTAGGTGGTTGCTCTGTGTGTAGAGACTGCAGATAGACAAAATGTAGTGATAACAGGGTGATTTTATTTCTCTCCCATCACCCTTTCCTCATACTCAGTGTGCATATGTATGTCTGTTTCAGTGGTTGATGTAGTGTGGATGTACAGGATTCCTTATTTGTCACGGCCAAGCTTGAGAGGTTGATTTTGTCCTTTTGAGTCTTTTCCATAATTTTGCTTATATTTTTGAGCTTCGACTGTAACACCAGGTCTTCTGTCCTTTATGGAAAGGTCATGTTGGTGGTAAAGTCAAAGAAATGACAAAAACATTGTATGGTAAACAGTCACATAATATAGCCAGACAAACTATCTGAGTGCTGTTTTCTCCTGTCCTTACGGTCCCTGTGGAAGGAGAAGAGAGGAAATACATGAGTCTTAAATTAGTCTTAATCCTGGAAAATATTTTTAAACCAAATTCGATATCATATCAAGTTATCCATGTCATTTATATTTGAAAGTATTTTAAGGTTAAATAGACCATGAGGATGTGAATTCTTAAATTATGGCTAAAAATGTGTTCATGGTCCCAGTGAACTTTGACCTTTGGCCACCAAAATCCATTCAGTTCATACTTGAGTCCAAGTGAATGTTTGTACCAAATTTTGAGAAATTCACTCAAAGTGTTATGGATATCCCGTTCACGAGAATGGGATGACAACCTGAAAACATAAAAACGATCTTAACTAGAAAAAGTCAAATTCCAGCGTCGTTGACCGTAAGAGTAAACTTTGTCAAAAACACTAAAAACTCTGTCTTCCCTCTTTAAAGTAAAACATTTTTGCTCAATTATGCTGTGCACACCGTCGTGTCTGAAGCCATTACAACATATTAGCAGCGTTAAATTGCCATAGTGTGCATAGTCATTAAAATGGCACTTTGGTTGTGCAAACACTGACAATACCCCCAGCATTACACCTTATCTACATCTGCCACCTGGTAAAAAAATAGCATGTCACAGAATCAGTGTCTATACTTGTGTTCAGCAGTAGTACTGCTGTGCAACTGATAATATAAAATCAATGAAAATGGGCAGGAAACTGACTCTAAAGGTGCTTTCAGACAATCAGCTTTTGCTGCGTCATGTTTTTCACAGATGACAGCAGCCAGCAAGGAGCAGGAGGGCGTCTGCCACTCTAGTGAAGGTGCATAGCTTCTTGCTGATGCCGTTGAGTCTCTGATGGTTCAACTTTTTTGTTCAACTTGCTGCTGTGGCTCGTTGTGTAACCATGGCAACCACAGAAACCACAAAGAGCTGATTTTATTATCTGAGCTCTCTGAATTACATACCTCCTCCTCAGCAAAGAGCAGAAAGATCAATCAAGAGCAACATTACTGGAGCAACATCAGCTTCAAAGTTTGATTATTTAGTCAGTGTTTATGATACTAGTCAGCAAAACGTAACATATTAATCATATCATACTGCCACCCAATTTCACTATTTCAGGCTACAACCCACTCTATTAATCTGCGTGATGATATTATAGTGGGCGGACAGCAGCCTGTGGCGTGCAGGCTGGTAGGACTGGAGGTGCTTGCAGTGGTGTTGTGCCCTGCTGTTGCAGATTGAAGCAACAGAGCACCGATATTGCTGGGCAGGTAGTTTTCCTTTAAATCATCCATATTTTTTACATCCATAATGTGATGTAAAATATCAGGACCAAACACAGTGAGTGATCATTGTGAAATACAGCTTAGTGGGATATTGTTTAAGAAAAGAAAGTCAGTTTAATTATAGGAGGCAAGAAGTGATTTGTATTGAGGTTATAGTTTTATATTCAGACCTACTTCTTGAGCATAAAGTGCTTTTAAAGAAGTAAGTTGAAATCCTTGTTTCATGGAAACTTTACAGTACATCAATCTGTGTCTACTTTTGATTTCCATTGCACATATATATTGACAAATGTTTACCTCACAACCTCATGGTGCATCTCTCCCTGTATCCAAACTGGCTTCTAGCAGCAGCTCCTCCAGGTCCTGTCCACAGCTGACACTCACTACACAAGTAGAACACAGGACACATTAACAAACAGGTTTTTTACACCCGAAAACAAACTGCACGTAACTTTAGCAAAGCAAAGATCAGTGGTCACTGCGACTCACCGTGCTCCATCACACAGCTGCCTGGCTTGGGGCTTTCAGCATCGAGAAGATGGAGGGAGAACTCTGGCTTCAGGCCATTGGGTAGAGTTGAACCAACTACCTCTCCCTCGAGAGCCTCAGCGAAACACTCCACCTCGTCTGCAGAGCTCTCGTCAGGCGATTCCTCCACTTCTACCGGGGAGACGGACCCAGTCATGGCAGATACGGGACTCTTTGAGGCCTCTTCTGCTCGAGGATTTGTCTCCTGTGCTCCACTCTGAGTGACAGATGATGCCTGTTGATCAGTCTGGACAGAGAGAACAGACTCTACTCTCTGTTCATCTGCCTCTGTTTGCTGCTTTGGACTTGGTTCCTCTTGGTTTGGCTGGCTGTTTTCTTTCTCTGTTACATTGGGTTTTTTGATTTCTGACAAACTCATTGGTGCCTCCTGCTTCTCCTCTTGTGGGAGTGACTCCACTTTGTCCCCTTCCTCTGTTTGGTTTGGTGACTGGGTCTCCTCTGACGCAGATGCTAGCTCATTCTGTAGCTGTTCAAGTGCAGATGTTAACTGTTGCTGTTGTGTGTCTGCTGCAGGGATACTAGCCTGGGTTTGACTCAGTTTCTCTAACTGCTGCAACTCCCCTGTGCTATCAGGGGACAACACTACTCTCTCATCTTCTATAGGACCTTCCTTCTCCTCCTCTTCTTTCTTCTCTCCTTCTACACAAATGGGCTCAAGCTGGGGGCTTTTGGTGCTCTCTATTACCTCCTCACCAAGCTGAAATGCTACAGCCTGCACCAGTGAGGAATCTGAAGGCAGGGCTGGTGCTTGTGGATTTGGATTTGTCAGTTCTAGGTCTAGAGTACTAGCGGTTACATCCTCTGCAGTTTGACATGTAGACTTTGTATCTAGTGTGTGGGTCTGTGAAGTATTTAGTGCACACTCTGAGTGTGCTACAGGCCTCTGCTCTGTCAGTTTACAGTCTGTTGACAGAGCAGGAGAGTGCTCCTTTGCGTCCTCCTGTGTCAGTTGTGTTTGTGTAGGTGTTTGAGGTGGAGGCTGTGGCTGCGTCTGCTGTGTCATAGGCTGTGTGTTCGCGTCTACCGGCTTCTTTGAGACCTCCTTAGCTTGGCAGGGAACTGCCGGTGCACTAATCAGGAGTTGTAGCTGCTGCTCAGGGGGGCTCTCCACCCGGGTCACCATGAAGATCTTATGACCCCTCCCCGGGCTTGAGACTGATATGCAGCGACCGGGAGATGGAGGGGTGCCGGGAGGAGCTGTGGATTCTGTGACAGTGATGCTGGAAATGACACTTGGCCCTCCAGCGGGTGAAGCAGATGGGGACGAGGACGTACGTGAGGCACTGAGGGGGGGGCTGTGCAGCCCCTGTCTGGGTCTGAGGAGCAGTCTGGTTTGAGCGAATGGAAGAATCTGATGTGGAGGAGGACTTTGTTACTACCTCCTCTTCCTCCTCATCCTCAGTGTCTGAGTCTGACTCCAGGTTCACTTGGGGAACATTTGTCTCAGAGCTCGCTCCTGACTGGCTGCTTGTCTGTCCTTCATTTCCTGTTGTGTCACCCTCTTCATCTCCCTCTTTCCCTGCTGTGTTACTTCTCTCCTCTGATGCTGGTTCTTCCTCCTCCTCTTCCTCTGTGGTTCCATCCTCTGTGGCGATTTCAGCCATGGAGGCTGACTGCCTCATCTTCTGCTCAGTTTCTTCCTTCTCTTTAGCCAGGATGAAGTTCCTCTTGCAGCCGTTCTGGATCTCAGCCAGCAGGGCGCGCTGGGTCTCAATGAAGCTCTTCACCTGAAAGACAAAGAATATGTCTCAATAATGCAACAATAACCTCAAGGATATCAGAGCCATTCCTACAGTTTATTTTGAGCCAGTACCTTCCTTCCTTCAAACCACAATTTTCTTTTAAAGGAATCTCTCCACTGCCAGAAATCTGATATAGGAATAAAGTACCCCCAAAAATAATATTAATATATAATTCTATATTGTATATATTGTCAACCAGTCGAATTGACAAGACCAAAACAAAAGTTCTTAGTATTTTCTAAAACAGCTGGACACCGTTGTTTTTATCAAATGTTTTTCAAACAGGAGTAAACAGTGCTTTTGTTGGGGATTAAATTGAACTGTGGATTTGGTTCTCTACTGAGTATTTACAGCAGCAGGATGGTGTATGTGGGATTGTCTCAAAATAAACTACAGTGCCTGTATTCATCAAAATAATGGAACACGTCACCTAGTGCAACAGTGTGACTCATTGATTTCTTCTTAATAGTTTTTGTACAACAATGGAGCTCTGTGGCACAGAGGAATAAACTCTACTAGGCTTCGGATAACCAGACAATACTTGTCGGGAGGATCGGTTCATTGATGGTTTTGGACCTTTAATGGGATTTGTTGACAACAAGAAAAATAGAGAATATTGCAAGACTTATTCCTTAAGCCCAGAATTCAACATCTGTCTGGAAGGGTCAATTTGACATAAATTTTGTCCATAAGGGACAAAGATCTGGGTCTGCTCAAACTGCCCACGTGTAGCGTGTAGCCTCTGTTTAGGCTATATCTGGCCCTTTACCTCCTCTCCCCTTCCCCCTATCCCCATGCTCACAGTTTCTTTCTTGGGCTCCCGGTCGAGATCGAGACGCAGCAGAGAGGTGTTGACTTTTAGGGCGAGTGACAGGGCCATCAGTCCGCCTGTCTTTATCTCATTCTCCCGAAGGTCCAGGCGCAGCAATCTGGGGCTCTCAGCGATGAATTCAGCCACAGCCACAGCTCCTACAGCACAGATGACAGAAAGAAAGAGGAGTCAAAAGGTGCAAGACAGCAAAAAACCTCAGCAGACACTGAGCCAGGAGCACACAGGCACAAATACCCACCTTCGCAGGACAGTTTGGTGGAGGCGAGGCCCAGTCTGAGCACAGAGCGGTTGGCAATCAGTCCGTCTTTCAGCTTGTGGACCCCTTCGTTACCCACTGAGTTATGGCCAAGATTCAGAGTCTCAAGACTCTGGGTGCATGGCTGAGGGAAAGAACAGAAGATAATGAAAAGCTTGCATAAGAAATCTCTATTTGTTTGTTAATTCTGTCAGTGCACAGGCTTATTGGTTACTCTTAAATGCCCAATATTACCATTTCATTGCATTAGGGCAACCAGCTACATCATGGTTATCTCCAGGGTTATGAATCAGCAGTCAGGACAGTCATGAGACGTACTTTATCAGCACAGTTGGAGGTTTTAGGCCATTTTGTGTGTCCTGTTACATCTTACAAAGCTTAGTAATAAACATTATCAGACAGATTTTTTGGAAGAGCTCAAAAATGCAGTATTTCATGTTCTAAAAGTAAAACAATCATGTGCCTCTAAGAATGAGTGGACTGCTGTGTTATAATTCTCCTCTCATAATAACATGTGAGAGGTTGAGGACATTCTGTAGTCTATAGATCTCAGATTGAATACTTTTATTTGGTCAAATCTTCCTGATCTTAAGTAATTACTTCACTTGAGTCACTCTCCTATAATTAATGTTATATCCATTAAGTACTGAAATGAAATTAATTTCACTTGAAGCTTCAAGTCCTGCCAATAAACAACTATTTTCATCTGCATAATCTGTCACTGTAATAAAGATTTGTTGTACAGATAAACTATTTAGTACTGGCAACTGTTTTCTGCATCAGGGACAAATTAGATGAATTAAACAGAAAGATATGTAAGTGGACATAAGTGGTAAATGATGTAAACAGACATACATAAACATTAAGGGGAAATACAACAATAGCTATATGACCAATTAACAGTTAATAAACAAAAAGAAAAACTTCACTGATCTCACTTAATCATTAATCACTGTTTCTTATTTAAACCTGTAATAACTGATTTTTTTGGCCACTTGGGGGCAGCAGGAAAAAGTTGTCAACACAGCACAGACTCATACAGTATCATTACCTTTTAAGTTGATAGGGAGAACATTATCATTCATTTGTAGCTGAGCTTCTGAATGCCTGGCGAATCTAAGTGAAATACTCTCTTAGCTCTGTTTGGCTCGTCACCTGCTTTATGCTCCAATATGTTCGCCAACTAGTTGCTGTTTGGTGCTGGGAAGGTTTGTGGGTTTTTATTGCTTTGCTGCTGAAAACTGTATTATGAGAGCGGAGAGAGTGAACCAAAATGGTACATTTATGGACCAGACAGCCAAAGAAAGGGCTGAAGCTTAATATAAAGCACGTGTTGGGTGATACTTCTCTTCTTTCACATGGTTTTAACATTGTCATTTGCTACACTGTTCTAATAAAACTACTGATTATAGTGACTTTAAAGGCCAATCTTGTTTGTGAAAAGGGATGTGATTAAAATGAAATATATCACTAAAATCTGGCAATGTTCAAACTTCAATATCACATTGTTCATGATGAACAAAAGGGAGTTTTTGTAGCCACTGCACTGGGTCAACAAAATAAATATCATCTCATAAAACAATAGAAAATGATATGAGAATAATATGAGCAAGAATCATGCTGCAGTTGCTGCATTATAGTAATTCAATAATGTTATTTATGCCATGTTTGTAAAATGTTGTTTTGTTTACACAACAAAACTGCAACAAAACATGTGAACAAGCAGAAAAAAGTTTATCTAACTCTGACGAGGCTGTAATGACTCAGCAGTGTGGAAATGTAAATGCTGTAATTCTAACAATACACTGATGTCCCAAAAGGAAAACAGAGTGGAGGAGATAATGACGCTATCACTCAACAGCAGAAATGCGACAAGGCAATGACTTTAGTAATGGATAATCTATAATAGACTTGCTGTGAAATCAAACCAAGCTGAATTGTGGGAAATGGTGTGGCACTAAGGCCTGAGCTCGCATCTGTTCACAAGAAGTGACTGCAAAAAACGCCAGGTGTATTAATATGTGGAAATGTCCAATCCGACGTCATAACAACTATTTACACAGCACATTAATATCTCAGCTGCACACCTGTCACTCTCAAGTTTATGCAAACAAATCAGGTTGCGGTTTCTCTACTGAAATGCAAATATGAGTCACCCATTTAACTACGTAACAAATACAAAGGTCTTAATCATATTTGTTTTAAACAAGATCCTGCAGGTACAGCTACAGGTGTGTGTGCATGCTGCTGGTGTTGGTTGGATTGCTACCTGTCATTATTCCAGTGAAATGGACTTTTTTCATGAGTAAACTCTATCCATTAAACAAACAAAACTTAAACCTGGTGTAGGCAAGACTGAGCTACTGAGCTGTGCTCCAGCTGTTGAACATGAACAGATATGAGAAGAAGAGAGGTATAACAAACAGCAGAGTTCTATCATGACCACTTGTCTGATAGAGTAATGAGGAGAAAATTGAATTCTGCCTGCCTGAGCTACACAGACAGACAGACAGTGTTTTCCTCTTAAAACCTCTGATATGTGTGTGTACAGACTGGCTTTATTGTCACTGTGTGTGTGTGTGTGTGTGTGTTTGTACCAGTGCAGCAGCGAGGTAGCCCATGCCGTTGTGTGTGAGCTGGTTGTTCCATAGCACCAAAGTGACAAGGCCTTTCCTCTGCTCTTTTAGTCCTTCACACACGTAGGCCAGACCTGTGATGACAAAAAAAAAAGACATGAAAGAGAGACAGAGTTAGGTAGATGTTGCAGGAGGACACACTACATATTTGGATACGTGGGGACATAAAATCTGGTTAAGAAACACTTTAAAGTATTCTGTTTGGGGTATTTCTCCTTGAAAACCACAAAGATACACATCACATCTTGTGTATCAGATCTTGTAGTGCTCAGTCAGCACTAGTCAAAAACTGCAGCAGTATAAATTTGGCTTGGAAAGCCAAAATGAAGTTATTATTGTGTGTGCTGTTAACCAAGTACAGATGACAAATTATGTTTGGTGGGAAGCATTGCCAAAAAAATATTTTTATCAGTAAGACTGGAACATTATTATTAGCTCATTATCAGGTCTGTTTTGCAGAACCACCAACAGGGATATCTGAGAGTGTTTGGCAACACAATGCTGTAAATCCCAAATAAACAACACAGCGATAACAACTAAACAATCTGCAACAGAACAATTACAAACAACAAAAAGGACAAGGTGTAATACTTCCACTAACTTCTGTTTATTTCATAGCTTTAATAATAATTTTCTCCATTTAACTGAAACCAAATCATTAAACTTAATAAGACCGGGAAGCAGATTAAAACAGCTATTCTGAGAAGCCTGTCTTATCATACCAAAACAACAATGTGAACAGATGATAAAAATCATCATTGCCTTTAAACACCTCTGTCCTGCAGCTGGTAAATACACAGAAGACACATTCTGAAGATATAAGATCTCACCCCCGGTGCTTTACTGGTTTGTACTTGGCACCATGCCACAGTACTTTATGTACATTATATACACATGTCTATAAGCAGATGACTTAATGACTGTTTAATGCACCTCTGCACAATACGTACATTGCTTATATTCTATTCTTTGCTTTACTGTGCTGTACTACTTTTGCTGCCCTGACCTTATTTCCTCACAGGGATCAATAAACTCTCATTTTATATTAGATGTACACACAATATAGACAAATCTTTTTAACAAAACAATCCCACCTTGAGAAAACATACACAGCTATAAAACAGTAATGCCACTGTTAAGTGTTTGTGTTCTATCACTGCTGCGTACCAGAGTCTAGGATGTGGTTGTTACGCAGGTCCAGGATCTGGATGTTGTAGTTGAACTTGAGCAAGTTGCCAAGTTGGGCTGAGTCCTGCAGGCCGTTGAGCTTGTTGTCTGCAAGGTACAACTCCCGCAGGTTCATATTCATCTTGAGAGCCGTAGCTGACCAGAAAAATAAAACACACATGAAAGGTGAGGGAAAATAGGGAGATAGGAGGGAGAGAAGAAAAACAAAAATCTCAAGGATAGGTAATAGATAAATTCAGGGATCAGGATTCTCTGACACTGAAGGTGTGGCTGGAGAGAGAAAACCCCTCCTGTTCACCCTTGTACGTCCTCTCCCATCACCTCTCTGGCACTTTGCCTGTCTTACCCAGTAACATGAGTGGTCTGCCAGACAGGCCAGCATTCTCCAGGTGGAGGACTGCCAGGCTGCCACTGATCCTGAGCGCTCGCGCAACAAAGGGAGCTGAGTGGTCCAGCAGAGGAGTGTTGCGTGCATCAAGATACTGCAGAGAGCTCGTCTGAGGGGGAAACACCAACAGAGATACAATCAATTTGGTATGCACAAATAAAAGTGCCAATATCAGGAATCACAGTCCTGTGTGAAGTGCAATAAAATAACACCACTACAGAGGCCAGGCAATTATACAAGTTAATTGCAGATCTTGAGGTAAGGTGTCTAGCACACACATTTTCCACCTCTGCATCCTCTACCCTCTAGTTGTATGCCTTTATCCTAATCCAGTAACCTCTCATTATTCATCATTATAGCTGCTGTAGTACACTGACGACAACTCCTGCTAAGAGCTTCATCAGACTTGATACATAAAACATTATCCTTAAATGACAAGGATGTGGTGAATGCACAGTGAAGCCCAGATAAAGGCAATGACTTGCTGTTTTTTCATCTGTAATCCAAGGTCTCACCTGAGGGATTCAAGGACAAGCTGCTGTCAAAGCATTAGTGCATTAAGGTCTATTGGACTTTGCTGAAATGAGCAATGACTTTTTTTTATCAACAAGATACGACACAAACGAGCTGGAAGACGCGTGTGCTGTCTCAAAGTGGTGTTTCATCAATCATCAGACACTTGGTGTTTGTAGACAGGGGAATTAGCTTCTTGCACAGTCATAGCTGTGATTACTGTGGTGCTCATAACATTTGGTGTTATTGTGTCATTAGTAACTGTGATTAAGAATTTGTTGTTTTCCCCTCTAGGATGGTGAGTAATGAACTGAATCTTTAAAAACTAATAAATTGGCCACAATATTAATAAGACTGCAAAGTAATTTGTGGTTTAGCAAACAGATTGGTGTTGTTCACTGCTGGGACAAGCTACAGCACAGTGAACTTGAGTCAACTCCGCAATCCAGTGAAACAGACTGATCCTCTCACACTTTCTCTTACACCTTAAACTACTGTACAGTATAAAATGATAAATAAAACTGTATAAAGTCTGTTTTTGTAGACTGGTTGTACTCTTCCTGTTCCTCAGACACACAATCAACAGTTCTCTGACATTTGTTTGATTTAAAAAAACACACTGTGCAAACTAAGCAGCAGCTGTTTGTATACATGTGTTTCTCACATATTCAGCTTGAAAGGTGATATTTTAATGAGTGTGCGCGACCACCCATTTGTATTCTTAATAGTAATAAGTGATGACTGACGTCAAAGTGCACTGTAAAGGGCAAGAGCTTGACTTTAGAGGAGCAAGCAAAGGCCAACTGTCATGTCTGAGTACTGACAGAAAACAGAAGCGCTGCACCACACAAACTCAGCCAGTGATGAAGAACAGTGGAAATATTGGTTTTCTCCCCATGGGCATGAAGCAACAATTACAAAAGTAGAGGAAAAAACTTAACTGTGAAGTCAGCAAACACCCTCTTAGAAATACTGAACAGAATTTGGTCTTGAGGCTGAAGGCAACAAACACACTCAGACCAGTGCAGTCAATCAAACCCTTTTTTTTTTTTTTTTTTACAAACGATTACTTTTGTGGTCCCTCCTCTAAGCTTCTGTTTTGTATTGTTGTTGTTGTTGTATTTGTTGTTTGTATTTTGACAGTTATTTATTTAATGACTTACACTAATGTGGTTTTGTATGAAAAACTCTATTAATTAATTTTATGTTAAATGTTTTATGTAATTTTTTTTCCTCTGCAGATGATGCTATCCACTGCAGGGGAGGATGAACTCTCACCTTTCTCATCATGTGAGCTGCGGCCTGCCATCCCCGTGTGCCGATGTGCTTGTTGAAGGAGATGTTGAGATGCGTGGCTGACTCATAATACTCTATCATGTCAAAAAGAGCAGATGCACCCTGAAAAGCAAAAAGAAAAGATAAATATATATTAACTTTTAAACAGTTTACACAAATCTCACAGTCAAAGCCCTGAAAGAGATGTTACAAGATACAGTCTGGAGTAGCTGTTGTTGCCACGGTAACAGTCCCTCAGGATAATTGAGACCTGCTGAGGTGTTTCCATGAGGGTGAAGAGGCACCTGTCTGGGCTACTGTCTACTGTTGCAAATAAAAAAATGAAAATGGACAGTATAACAGAAGAATTCAGATCCTTTACTTAAGTGAAAACAAATATACATCATCTATCAATTGACTTGTCTGACATATTATATCACAGATAGTTATGAATGGTAAAAATAGTGACTGAGTATCAAAGCATTTGCTAATTAATTTTATGTTGAGTAATGGGTTAAATGCTAAATGCTACTCTCTAGAGGAAATGTGACAACTGTCATTAAAACCAGGCTGAAAAATTGTATTAAAATAACCAGTGCGTTCAAATTGCAGAACACAAAACCCTGTTTAATCAGGAGCAGGTGCAGGACTGTAGTGAAATGTCAGGTGATGCGGGATAAGGTCAAAGAGCACTCATGTGATCAGAGTGTAATCTCATTTTGGTTTTTGATGATGCTCCATCTCTTCCATCTATCACTGATACACTGACTCTGTAAAGGTTTTAATGTGGATGCCTGTTTATTATTGTTTTTGGCATTTTTTAATGTAATGTCATAGCATAACAAATATTAGCATATTTCTACCAGAAACATTTGCTGCTGGGTCATTAGCTCTCATGCATGCATTCTGTGTCCCTTGTGTGTTTCACTCAGCGACAATTAACAGCAAAGTTACACACCAACAAAATCATCAGTGTCTGATGACATTGCTCCTGTGCTGCTGGTTTCAGGATGTGAGGCAGATTAAAAATGTGAGTATGGGTGAGTTTATCCTCTATGGAGGCTGATGAGCTCTAACAAAATCAGACAGGCTGCTGCAAAGCGTCTCATAACCTTTTCCCCTTTGTGTGTGTGTGTATACTAAGAGACATTACTGAGTATACACAAGTGTGTTTATCTACAGGGTGGGGGAAGATGAGTCACATTCAGCCCAATAAAAGCCAGCCTGTGTTAGTGCTCCGCATGCCTGCTCCTCCCCACGCTTCTCCATCTCTCCAAAACTATTTTTCTCCTTTCATCTCCCCATATCATTCCTTACAAGATGGCACTACTGCAGATATGGGGCTCTGCCAAATCAAGCCATCTACTGTATTTCTTGCTCACACCCACTTCAAAGAAGAACCCGTCCTCTCTCACATCCTCATTCAATTCCTTTTCTATCCCACCTTCCTCCATTCTTGCCTCAACCAGCAACACTTCCTCAATATTTTCTCCTTTCAGCTTCTCATTTTATCTGACCCCGAGGCGAGACCCTTGTCTCAGACCAAGATGCTGCTCTCTGGTGATTCAGTCGCTGACTTATACACCTACTTCATTCACATTTCTGGGGCAGTGCTCCATGTCTGGTGAAAAAAGTGCATATGTCACTCTGCATTTGTCTGGATTATGCTCTGGTGCATGTGTGTCTAAGCAGTCTGTGTATTTTCTAAAGTAAATATCTGTTAAACAAGCAAAGTATTGGTCATGAATGTAACTGTTTGCATTTTGCTTTGTGTACATATAAGACTTGTCAGGTACACCAGAATTCAGTGCATTTCTATCCACTTGTTTTTCTGTGCATTTTCAATTTTTGCATAAAAAACTGGATTGGAAATGCTTCAAATAAAACGTTTTGACACTTGGCGGAGGTTGAAAAGTTGCTGTATTGATAAAAGCAAAGTGTAGCAAAGTGCACTGGAAACAGACTTAGCTAATTAGTCGTGACGAATATGAAGCATGTGACTTAAACGTACGCTGTAGAGATGAAAGTAATAGCAAACAGATCTGTGTGGAGCAATGAGGAGACTGTGAAATTCCTCGAGTTAATAAATGAAACGAACACCAATACAATATTTTCATCTTGTTTTCTGCATTTTTTTCCACTGTTGTTGCATCCTGTCCTTCTGCAGTGGGTTAACTGCACCAGCTGTTTTATTCAGACAAAACTTATACTTAACTTTATAATATATATAATATATATTTTTATACTACTACTACTACTTTTATACTATTTATTTTGTATGTTTTAAGATTTATTTAGTATATTTTTAGACAACTATTTATTTTTTTATATGCTGCTAAATGGAAATGTTGCTGAACTAAATTTTGTTGTATCATTTCTCAGTTAATGACAATAAAGTAACTATCTATCTATCTATCCATCTATCTATCTATCTATCTATCTAAAATGACACTGACACAGCTGCTCAAATATCATCAAGCCCACAAGCATCTCTGGGGACAAGACTACAATTATCCGACCATCTACAAGTGTGCTGAAAAACAGCAGGCGACTGTGGTCTAAATTAATTCAGTGGTTAAAGGGTGAAAGAACTGACACGGCTTTGCCAGACAGGAATAAAATAATGAGCAGTAATTAAAGTGACCCTTCCTACCCTAAAGAAATGTATCCTGTGTGACTCTGGCAAAAAGCAGACCCTGAGTTTGTGTTTGATACAGTGCTGTGCAGTATATTTGGAACTCTGTGTGACAGGAAGTGGTCAGGGCCTGTGTCCCTCCGCTCTACACTGCAGCGCTGTCTCTATCTGTGCATGTCTACAGCCCAAAAGTCCCTAATGGTGTTTACACAAGAGGACATCTGGAGTAATCAGAAAAACCCATGGCAAACACTCCACATCCTGCCAGAGCAGTAAGAGTGAAAAAGGGGATCAGAGTGAGACTGAGGGCAGAAACACAACAGTGACAGAGGGTGAACAATACCAGAGAGAGAGAGAGAGAGACAGGCATGAATGAAGGGAGGGAGAGAGACAGAGACAGATTTTTTTTTTAAAAGTGAGATCGTCTTACATCTTCATCCAGGTTGGTCTGCTCCAGGTCTATCACTTTAAACTGGACTCTCTTCAAAATCTCTTCCAGAGACTCACATGCTTTGTAGTCCAGCTTCTCTCCTAAAGACATACACACATCTGGTCAGTTAACCATTTTGTGGCAGCACACAGTATCTCGTGACATAAAACAATATTCTCACCACAAGTTACATTTATAGATGACTATGACCGTCATGCTGTTGTTTTGACGCTTACCTTTTAGATCTAAGCATTCATTTCGCTGTGTTAGGTCTTTCAGTTCCTACAGAAGCAAAAAGAAGCAGTGTCAGTAAGAGCTTGTGAATTTCCCCATGGAAGCAAACTTTGCTTTTTGCATGTTGAAACTTTCATATCACACAGGAGGAAATTTGATAAATGAGTACTGAAGACAAAATACAGTTCTTGTGTAAACTAAGATAAAACTTTGCTGCAAAGAAAAAGCGTCGGCAGGACCACATTAGCTAAACTCACTCCTGGTGAGTTCCCGTTATATCATTGTGTTAGTACCATTGATAAGTTTTGGAATGTAAACGCATGGTGACTCCCAGTGATGGAAACTTTGATAGGAGCAGTGTATTAGGTAAAGAATGGCTTGGCCATTTTAAATGCTGGTTTTTCAACATAGGTGGGCCAGCCTTGGTACAAAATAAATTTTATTTCCTATAACTAATTCACAATAAAAGGCTCTCCCTGGTTCACTGGTGAAAAAGTCTTAACATGAGGCAGACCAGCTGGAAATATTTGGCTTGCATCAGTAGTAACTGATGTGTAACATCTGACAGGGCTCAGTAAACTGAAAATATAGCTGATATCTAAAGTATGAATGGGAACACTAAGTGAAGCGAAACTCACAGACACAGAGACTCAGTTAGAGGTTACAATGAAAACAGAGACTTTTAAAAAGCTGTGATTCCTCCCCAGTTTAGTTGGAGACACTGCCTGAGGATGGAGGATGTTCCTGGGTTTGCCTGCATATGACGCACATGTTCACAGCTGGGCAAGACTCAGTGCCATTACAGCAGCCTGACACCAACATATTGAAACACGGTTTACAATGCGCCTTCACTGTTCAAATGTTGAGCCAATTTTATGCTGCAGCTGATTCTTTCAATATCATCAATATCTCATTTATCCTGTGATGCAGTCACCACAGCGTCACAGATCAAAAGGTGGAAAGTCATTTCACCTCTTGCCCTGGTAAATCACCCAACCACCCACACACACATAAAAACATACAGAGTGTGGCCCTCTAAACTATGTACCAGCAAATCCCTCTCTCCAGTTGACTGCCCGACCCATTCAGCATGAACTCCATAACCTCTGTCCTCCGGCGACCATTTCTCTGTGTGTGGCTGAACATACAGATGCTGGTTTAGCTGTGCTGAAGGTTCATCACCCCCTGTATGACTCAACAGGTCCCAAACACATGATCACGTTATGTGACAAATGCCACATCTAAAAAGCTGTGTTGTCAAAATAAAAGCCGAAAGAAGCACAGTGACACTAAATCATGTACTGCAGGAGTTATAATGATAATTGTGAAACTGACTGAACCACTCATTTAAGGTAGTATTTTAATTTCAGTTTAATTTAAACAGTATTTTCTTCTTCTTCTTCTTTCATTTTGTGAAATATGGTTTAATCCTAAAACTGGATGTTCTTCAGTATCTGGATGGTGTGGACGGTACAAACACAAGCAGCACATTTTGGACAATTTAACACCAAGTCAATCTGCACCTACAATTAACTTGGGCATCTGTCAGTGAGAATGACTTTATCAGTGTAAATACCTCTCTGACAGAGCTGCCAGAACCCAAAATAGTCCATGACGCATAGTGAGCCCAGGCATGAGTGATGGTATGGGTGTGAGTGTGTGTGTGTGCTGAGGGTGGACTATACTGTGTTCATTAAATGCTGTGGTGACTCCATTGTGCCTGCATATTAGATGTGCTGGGACTGACTCGAATGCTTTGAAATGTCAAAGCTTCACCTGTTGCCACAGTTCTAATGCTTGGTTTTTTGTTTTTATTTATTTATATTATATACACATTACCACCCCCAAATCCCCAAAAAGTGATTCATCATTCATCAACATTAATTATCAATAATTACTCCAGAGAGGGCACTTAATAGTAGTGATAGTTTTGTGCGTCATGTGACACAGTGTTACCAGCTCAGACACTGGGATGGTGACACATAAAACTGGGTGACAAGTGGACTGCTTATGAAGGGGATTGCAAAAGGCCCTTTTTGTTTTTTCTGCCCAGTCATTCATATTTCCTCTCCTTTCTGTTCTCGGTGATACAAACACATATCACATTCAGTAGAAACAACACCCACACAAGGAAACATTTGAACATGTGAACAATCGCAATACAGATCAAGCATGTGCACCCATTCACGTACAGAGACATGAGGTTGGCAGAAATATAAAAACAAACAGCCCTGAGGCTTTCCCTGCTGGATTTGAAGAACTGCAGAGGGATTATGGGACACATGACTGTGCTGGCTAACCCACAAGAGAAGAAAAAAAAAAGAAAGACATGAAAAACCCACCCTTGCTGAAAAAGGAAAAAGGCCCATCTCTACTGGATACTCATAGTATTCAGGATAGGTATCATGGGTAGTCATGCAATGGTGCATCATGTCATGCCCTCAAACCACATTAACAGGCTTCTGAAGTGTTTTCATCACCAGAAGAAAAGGTTTGGGATGTAATTCTTGGAACAAAATTTTGTTTAACCTCACGAACAGGAACCTTCACAATTACAAAGAAGTTTTGGGTGGAGCCACTGGGACTTCCTAACTGTTCACAGGCTGCTACTTGTCCAGCTCCTGGCTGCACAGTGCAGGCCAGTGCCCAGAGCCCACAACTGGAGGAGTTTCTATTGTTGCATATGTTGCCCAGCCTTGTGATATATGTTAAGTTTTTTTTTTTTTTTAGCCAAAGTTTTCAAATACTTTGTTTGACTGGCCATCATCCAAAACCCAAACATGTAAGACTAAATAAATCACCAAATATTAAAATTTGGGGAGCTACCTGTGAATTAATGTGATTTTTGACTAAAAATGGCTTAAAATGATTATTCCATTAACAAAATTGTTCCTGTTCAAAAGATCTATTGTGAGTAAAGGATTAACAGACGAACTTATCAACGATAATGTTCATTGTTTTACAGCAGGTGAAAGGACAAAGGACTTGCACATCTTTACAAAATCACAGTTTTTTTTGGATGTTTCAACAAACACAATTATTGTCTTTTTGGGCGTGAATCTGGTCAGGGATCATTTCTTTGTGAGTGTACTTATGGTTTTTGTTGGGGCATCCTAACAAATCTTTTACCATCAAAAAACAGCCGAGGGCAGCTTCATGACAGCAGTGTCTGTAGTGACAAAGTCGGCAGTAAAGGGGAACCGGACACATCAAATTGAAGTGAAAAAGGGGAAAAAAGCAGGAGCTCAGCAGACTGTGGCTGTGATGGCTTTTCACTCTGCCAAGAGATTTAGGAGGGGATTATGACGTTCCACAAGAGGTGGCAAATAACATAATTTCAAGTTGAAACGGGCCTCCTCATTCATCACCTTTTCTCTGACACTGTTCTCAGCATCTCTTCAGTGGGTGTAATTAATATTTTCTTTTCCAAAAACAGACAAATCGAATTACAAAACTGTCAACACTCTGCATGAGAGAAAAAAAAGACAAAAATCTAAAGAAACTACGTGGTTAGTATTGTGCTGGCCAGGTCAAGTTTGTGTTAGGTTGGGCCTTACCTGTATCTGTTTGAGCACTTTGGGTATAGGTTTACAGTTGAGTTTCTGACAGGCCTGTTTGTAGGAAGAGAGGATCTCCTCCACCGTCACATTCTGAGCTGCAAACACAGAAGATTAAAAAGGTTAGGATTGGTTTTATTGCTTTGTTTCTTTGAACACATCTGCCACCATGTAGAAGGTAAACAAAGAAGTAAAGAATCAGAGTGAGTAAAATATGCTACCAAGTATGTCCCTGTCATGTTTTTAATCCTTTAACACTGTCACATATTTATTGCTACTCTCTGTTTATTATATTTGTATTTTGTATTTTTAATTCTATATAATAAAGCTGCAAAGTGCATGCTTACATGCACAAAAGATACTGATCCAATTTAACTGTACGTATACTCCAGTTTAAGTGCATGACAGCTTTCCTTTGATGGTTTCCTGTAGCATTTTGTTTAATATGGCAGAAGGTTTAGATGGGCTCTCTTCATCTCCAACAACACTGAAGTTCAAAAGTACCACTTTAAAAGGTGTGTACAGTTGGAATTTGAGCCTAAAATACATGCAGAATGCTTTTAATCCAACGCGGCTGTTGTCATGTCATTAGGTTAACTGAAGCCTATTTATTTTGTAAGCTCTGCAGTTCACTTGCAGGTCACTCGCTCATGAAGCTGTTGTGCCAGTGACACTAGTGTAACAACGTGCACCAGTGGTCGTGACAGCCACCATTTGAGGAACAAACAGATGAAACGTGAAATGGATTGGGCTTTACAGAGCTGAACCCTTGAAACATGGCTGAATCTACGCTGATGCAGAGCCTGCAGTTTGGCTTAGTGATGTCTAGGATTAGGACACACTTGGAAAACGGCTCTCTTTATGTGACTTGTTTGTGTGGATGCCTGGGGGGGGGGGGGCACTCTCCTGACAGAGAAGATCAGAAATTGTAACCCCTTTAAGGGCTCCCCTACTTAAGTAAGCAAAAAGGATGTATTGTTTGTGATGTGTGTGTGTGGGTCAGCCGCCACTGCCATCCCAGACTGTTGCAGGGGCTAACTCCAGTCAGGTGACTAGGCAACATTCAAACCCACTGTTCTGACTGAGAGTCTCTGCTGAGAGATGAAGAGAGGCACTCAAGCCGAGAAAGACAGAGAAAAATAATGATAGAAACATTGAAGAAAGAAATAGTGCATGTACGTAGGAATTCAGAGAAGGAGAGGACATCAAATTACATTAACACAAATACGGTGACATGCTTTCTACATGTATTTGGTACTTATTTTAGGCCCTGTATACATAGACAGATAAATACATTCAGAGTAAGCAGTGTATGCTGCTACAGTCAGACAGAGCCCAACCTATGTATCTACAGTGCTAACAGTACTGTACTAACACATGAGGCTGGTGTGTGTGTCTCTATCTGGCTTTTTGCTGCAGTCAGCATTTTGATTTCTCTCACCAAGGTGAGAATTTGTCCGCTTAACTTTTCCCTCAGCTCTCTCTCCACTCCCCTTTGCCCATCAGTTTAACTCAACATCTAAAGACTACCACCGACCAGAGATGTGAAAATAATAATAATAAAACCTTTCTATTTTTTCTATACAAATAGTTTCAGTATTGCCTTGGATGTAAACATCATGTACTGTGCTTATTCTGAGATGTCTCTTCTAAAGTAGTCACATGATAACCTGCTAATAATCCTGAGATACAGGACACTGCTGTCTACAGCAGTGTGCAGATTTGGATGGTTGAGTCTGTATGTCTATACGTTTGTACAAGCACAGGTCAGAATGAATAACCTACCAGTGGGACAAAGAGGCAGTTCAAAACCTGCATGAGCAGCCATGCATGTGTGACCGACTGTGTTATTCACTGTCTCAATGAAACTCACCAACGTCAGACTAGGGTGGAAAATTACTACTAGAGACCAACACTACGCTGAGTCTGAAGTAATGGTGTGTGTGTGTGTGGATGTGTGTGTGAGACTAAAGGAAAGAGCAAGTCAGTGCCACATGAATACAATAATGGCTACGACACATCTTTCACTTGCACTTTCACTAGCCACCAGGGCGGAAACCAGTCTGAGCTTTGATTCTGCAGCAGGTCTCTCATACATACTCTATATGCACACACAATCACAAAGTTTGTTTCAATGAAGACATGCTGACTGATAACATCCATCATCCATTCTAGACTAAAACTCTGTGCACAAAAGCAGAAATGTGCCAAAGTACTCCCTGCAACACATTTATAAAGCAGCATCCTCACATCGTTTTGTTTTATAAATCTCAATGCACAACCAACTTTAAAACGCATCACACAAATGTCAGAGTGAGCCATAAATGGTCATGTGCTCACCATTAATCAGATGTTTACACATAAATACCTCTGACTGCTCCACCAGTCTTGAGGCATTTTTTGTAAGCACAATTTCACTCACTGTTGAAGCATGTCTGATGATAGTACAACAAGCAGGGGGACAGTTATGAATGTCTGTTTCCCTCTGTGCTGTAGTCTTCATTGCCGCCAACTTTGTGCTATCTCTGTGAAATGCTCCTTCCTGCCAGCACCATGTTGTATGTTAATGCTACCTCACCCTGACCCTCCACTGTGCAGGGAACCCATTCAATATGAATCACTGGATGAGAACCCTCATCTGTCTTTAAACCTGCCAACACAGCCAGTGGTTTTACTCCTGTGAAGTGAACCCTGGGTCACTGGCTGGGAGCTTCACTCCTGCCCAGCCCATGTGCCTAACAAATTTCTTCACTCTAATTACTGCTGTACAACGTAGCCAGCAACCACATGCAGCACAATGCTGCTGTTAAAAACAGGACAGATTCCATGCTTGCACGACGATAGTCTTTCATTACCTTCAAGCCTTCACTTCAGTCACACTAAAATTCCACACACATCTACATACTCCTGCTGGGTTACAGGACAGACTGCATGTCAATTACTAAGAGGTCTATTAAGAATGGCTCATCTCTGATGATTGGTTAATCATTTAAGACATTTTTAAAACAAAAATATTGAACATCTGATGCCTCCAGGTTCGCCAATGGCTGTTTTTTTGGTACTGTATAAACAAAACAGAACATTTGCGCAACTTTGTGCACAGGGATATTATAATGGTCATTTTTCAATATTCTCTAATGTTTCATAGACCACAAGGTTAATCGGTTAATCAATAATGAAAATAAGTCTAAGTTGAAGCCCTGGAAGACACACAGACAGATGTTTTTAGGTTTGTGTAAAACTGCAAGAGTAGCAACACAGTACGATTGAGGCCTCTGTAGAGACTTTGTTCAAGCAAAGCTGTGACACCAGTCACATACTATATGTCAGGGAAACAAACATTTTTAAATAAGTTTCTGGGAGTCCAGGATGTCTCTGTCTTCTTTTTAATTCTTTAAAGTTTTGTTCTGTATCCATGATGCAGAATAGTCCCTTAATTAAAAATAACTTGCTGTGGTGGATTTAAGGTGAGGCTCTCCATCACTTATGCAACTTCCAGGTTTTCACTGGCATCTCATGCTGTTAAATAACTACAAAAGATTCTGGAAATAAAGTACCACTCTCCAACTGGTACATTTTAGCAGGGTGTTTTTTTTTTTATTTGACCCATTTAATCCTAATTTACATTTGTGCCTTATCTACAAAAAATATCTGGACACAGTTCTGTGGATTTAACCTAAATGCCTCTGCTTCCTAATATGTAAGAGTGCAATCTTGTGAAATTGTACAGTACAGTACAGTGTGTACGTTCCAGTGAACACTGTGTCCTTGGAAAAGTGTTATTGTGCAGACAGGCTGTGGAGCAAGTGTGTGTGAGTGTAAACACTTCCTGAGGGAAGGTGGGGTTTGGGGATGGGTGGGGGTGTGTGGAGGGTCCCATGCTTACTACACAGTATTTTCACACACAGCTCATTAATTAGAGAAAAGAGATGGTGAGGTGAGCGAGTTAGAGACTGAATAAAGCAAGAAGATGGGTCCATTTGTTTTAATGAAAAAGTACAAGTAGGAAATGGTGAAAAAGAGACAAAGCAAGAAAGGAAACCAGTAACAGAGCGCTACTTAGGAGTCAAATGCTCTGTGTTAAATAAAAGTAAGAGATGTGAGCTTCAGGGCTGCAGGATTATTAAGAGCTGGGCTACAGCTGCTGTCTGCATTTCTGCTTGCTCTGTCTTTCTTTTATTGCACTCCCTCCAGTGCTGCTGGTACATGTATGGAGGGAGTGGTGATGAGGAGGTACGCAGAAGGGGGAAGAGAGGGAGGAGAAACGTCTGCTCCAAACAACATCTTTGAAAACCAGGTTACGAGGAAATAGAAAGCTGATCTGCACTGTCAAAAAAAAAAAAAGATAGGATTACTCTGACTGAAAAAAAAAAAAAAAAAAAAAAACTCCCTAAAAATCCCACTTTTTCCTCTGAGAGAGAAGACACTAGACTCCCAAGATCACTGAATATATCATTGCCAACCAGCTTAGGTTCTGGTCAGGGTTCAGCGGCAACTCCTCAAAACTTGTCGCGCTCGGCAACTTGTCGAATATTATCTCATAAACCCAAGTTAAGCTGTCAAGAAATACATATCCTTTGTTGCACTGCACCATCCTAAAATTTGGCCTAACCACCCCTTCAATAGACAAAACCAGCTCTTCATGTTGTACTGAAAGGAAAAAAAAAATCAAAAAGGGCAGGGCCGCTGCTTTAAAAACACCCTGGATTGAGACTTCAGGCGTGGAGAAGACAGGGAGAGGAGATGATAAAAGAGCGAAGAGAACTTGTTCATCTCTGCTCTGACTGAGTGAATCTGCATAATGACTCAAACGAGCAGCACACCCCTTTTCTCACTGTTACTGCTGTTGGCCACCATCCACTATATAACACAACAACACACACTAAATCATTTTCTGCTGCCACTGCTGATCGTGTGAGCAAAATAACAACAATAAAAAAGTCACTTAACTAACATGATAAAATCATACAACGCTGAAATTCAGAAACTGTTGTTTAGTTGCTGACAAATGAATTAACAATATGCAATAATATCATATAACTCTTCAGAAATATATGGTCATAGTATGACACAGATCGGGAAATCAATTCATGATAATCAGGTTTGCTGGAGTATGCTCCTCTAGCACTACGCTGTGTCTGCTTTAACTCTACAGTAACAAGTTCTGGCTCTGGCGTATCTGTGCTGCAGCGCACAGCCAGTTGGATTGGTATCTTGGGGCGAGGAAAAACTGCAGGCAACGAGGGAGGCCTACCTGCCATAAATTATAAATCAATTACTTAAGCTGAACAACTGGCAGAGCTGCAACAAGTCCAGACACATATGTTCAGAGCAGAGAGCTGTACTCACAATACATGTTTTCTTTTACTTTTAGGCACTGAATGAGAGCAAAGGCTGAGTTGGCTAAACCTGCTACTTCACTTCCACACCTTAACTGTCTTAAAGCTATAAAGCACATGATGAGATCAGTGAAAAATTAACACGTCATTTTACTGCAACAATGGCAGGCAGATTTCAGAGCAGTAACTTCAAATGTTACACCTGGGGTTGCAGCCAGTTTGGGGAATTTGACCTATAACTGCTGTAAAATAATTACTAGCTATTGTATTGATTCATTTCACCACCAAACTGCTCCACATCTTGTCCTGTATGTGTAATACATGTCTTATGTTCACCTGATTTGTGAAAACTTGTACTTGGGACAAATCATTTTGGCCTTTGCAGAACTTTCCCATTTCTTTATCTACTATTCTGCCCTTCATTGGCACCACATTTCAGTATGACACAGTTCAATATAACATCCATCCATTTTCTAAACTGCTTAACCAGTTTCAAGTTCCAGTTTAAGAGGGCTGGAGCCTATCCCAGCATGCGCTGGGCAATGGGCAGGTTCACTCTGGACAGGTCTTCAGTCTTTGGAGGAGCCAGGGTAGCTCCCATGTTTCTGATGTCAGACAGGGGGTGTGGAGTGGGGAGCAATTTCCCCCAATTTCTGATATTCACACCCACTATCTTTCTTTTTCCATTCTTGAATCAATTATTGGTCACTTTTCATGTGCACAACTGAACAAGCACAATAAATGCCTTCCCTTCCTGGAGAGGCTGTCGGAAAATGTGTGCCATTATTTCCATATTTAAATAATATCTCATCTTCACCCTCTCTATGACGGCCAACTTTTCACTCTGCCTTCACGTGTGGATGTTCTGATCAGGTATAAACACTTCTGCCTTATGACATGGTCTTTACATTGCTACCCTGTAAACAACATGTTATTGTACCTGCACAAAAAATAACATTTATTCTTATATTTAATGTTCCTCTTATTTCCCTGTCATCAAAAAATTATGCATCATTATTACATGCAGCAGCTAAAAATAAAAGACTTCTCTCCTCCTTTGTAGCTGCACAACATCATAACACTATTGCAGTCAAAACCTCTACTGCCGCCCACAAAAGGTCAAAACAGATCAACCCAGAGCGCCCACAGTGTGAGCGTGGGCTTTGGTACCAGACTCAGTTTGTGCTAGCCGTACTGGGACAGATGAGTGGCCTGTTGTATGAATGTTCCCTAAACCGTTATCATCTCCATGACAGGCTATTATATGAGACACAAAGTCAGGAATTTCAATTTGATGCTCCATTGTATCCACTTTTTCCAGAGCAGTTACCTGTATAACATGAGGTGGGAGGCTATTTGTTGCATGATAAAGGACAAGCATTTGTTGGTGTAAGTGATCGATAAACAGGCTAAGGAAATTAAACATGCATGTAAAGGACACACACAAAATGTGGCATATTTCATTGTGTGTATAATGGCTTAATTCAAAACATGGAGTGGATGTAGGACTGTGAGGTAAGAGGTTTGTGAGGGCTTGAAGTTCTGCCCATTTTTTCCCAACATTCACACCTGGCCAATTGCAGCAGGAACAGTACAACCATTGGATTGTTAGTTTTGGAAAGTTACAAAATAAACTGGGCAACACCTCCCTTCCTCTGAACTTCTGAAAAGAGCTTTCCACAGTTTTCAGACTTTTTCAAAAACATCTAGAAGAACATGAAATGGCCCTGAATACTTTCTTATGAATCTCTTCAAAAGCACTTGATGTTGAAGCCAAACCTCTAGAGCCTGTGTACACACAATTCTTATCTTACAAGGTGATGAAAAAGAGCTAGCACCTAACCTACCTAAAAGCTGCTGTCATAAGTAGGTGCTGAATAGATGTAGACAGCCATCATCCTAGGACAAAATCACTCTGCCAGCTCTTTCTCCACATTTGCACAACAAGTGATCATTTTAGAGATGCTACTTACTGCACAGAACCAAGGATAAGTAGAGTATGGTTATGAATGAATTCTTGAGAAGGCATTCAAGTGAAGTCTGACCCTGTTTCTGTACATGTCAGGGTCTGTCTGTCCTCCTCAGCCTTGCCATCTTTCTACCTTCATTACTCACTCTTTGTCTAGCTAACAAGAACAAAGTGCAAACACACAGTCTGCAGGTGCTGTGCTTTCTCCCCTCACTCCAACAACAAGGAGGAAACAAGCAAAGACAAGTGTTTGCATGTGTGCAGAGGAGGCGGCGACTCTATTTGAAGAGACAGACAGACAGACGACTGAGAGGCCTGGCACAAAAAGAGGATTCCATTGAAAATGTTCGACTTTTGTAACATCTTAAATTTCTTCTGTGCGGTACGTACTGGTTTCACTAGTTAAGAGTGATACAGCATGTTCTGCATGTGGTGAAGACTGTATAAGCCTCAGTCAAGCTATCATAGGTAAACATCTGACCTGCCATCTGCACACATCTGGAAAAGACAGCTGGGGTTTCAAAAATGTTACGTTACATAACAACACACTGAGAGAAAGGACTGTTACTATGGAGGACCACAGGTATCATGGAAATAGTAACACAATTTCTGCATCAACTTGCATTGTTTTCACTCGTTTTGCCAGTGCAAGGCAGTGTCACGGAGAGGCTGAGTGGAATGGCTAAAAGCAGTAAATGACTACGCAAATGGAAATGCTAAAAGGTAAAGGAAAAACAGAAGGGAAATGGAAATGCAAATGAGAAAGGAAACTGGCCTTTCAAAAACGTGATTAAAATCTGTATTTTTAATTCAGTTTGTGTTTGAGTCCAGTTATTTATTTCTCTTTATAAACTGCATTTTCAAATACATTTGTGAATTCCATTAATTATACGATTTAATTATGTACTCTGGACTGTTTTATGTTGTTTTTGTAAACCGATTTTTTAATTTGAACTATTTATTGATTGATTTCACTGATGAATTATTTTAATACTTCTTTTTATTTGCCATTAAAATATCAAATAATTAAATACTTGGTATTATAGTCTATTTATTTAGAGATTAATAAATTAATTTGTAAACAAATTTAATAATTTAAGGTGCAATTAGTAATCAAGTAATGAAATGGTTCATTACTATTTCAGTGACACTTGGGGTCCTCCATATATTACAAGGCACTGGCCTACCTTACACTCAGACACTTAATTATGTAGCAGCTAATACTACCCACAACAACTAACAACCAATCCTCTTGAAGGATTAGTATGTTGATAGGGGGAGGGATGCTTTCATAATCAAAAGCATGAGGTCTTTGGAAAGTGATTGCCACCTTGAACCGATCATTTAGACATCTTTTATTAAGCTAAAATGTCTGTAATGAAAGGTAACAGCTGAGAAACCAGTGCCGACAGGTTACATGCTTTGAGGGGAAATTATTCCCAGCCAGCAGTTCAGAAAAGGAGCTCCAACAGAGAAGATTGGATGCAGAGCACTCACGAGCACATTGAGGCCAGGTGTCCAACTAGCACTGCTTAGAATTTAATCCACTCTGTTTCAGATGTATGGCCAACATCTTCAGCAGTCTTTAAGTGATTTGCTGCCCCACTGACTGAACCAGTCCAGTCTGAGGATGGTTTGCGCTGTCAGTCGATTAGGTATTGTGCAGCTTGCATACTGCGGCTGTCAGATGAAAATGTGAAATGTCACATTATGTTTATTTCTTAGTTTGACATTTACAATGAGCTCAATCCATCCTCTAGAGGTTTTTAAAAATGTTCCATAAGCCCAAGAATTGAGAACATTCAGTTCAGACAAAAACCATATAGTCCTTCAACTAAGAGTGAGTCATACTATATCAGCTTAATTTGATACTGCATATTTGGGCCATATTTGCATGTTTGGGCCTTCATTTAGAACATGGTCTCCAAAGTGGATGAATCTGAAAACTGAATTTTAGGAAAACTATGACCTAAGTCTGCCCTGAGACGGCCAGTGTGTATGTAGCTATAAAGAAGTCAATGTTCAAAAACACTAAAAGCACTCATTTTAAATGATAAATGACAACTGCATTAAGGTCTTCACACATACAGCACGATGCAAATAAACAATGCAATATGTAAGATATATGGTGGGAAGTCATAAGTCATAAGTAAGGATGTCCTGCTAGGGATGCTAGAACTGCTAAAATTATGTTGCTTTTTCACCATGTAATATTAGCATTGTGTGTGAAAGTACTCATAACAGAAACAACAGTTTGAAAAAATATATTGACATGCAAATTAATTGCAGGAAAAAAAAAACGCCCCCAGTGTGTAAATGCCTTTAGACTGTATTTAAACACAGCACGTTATAACAGAGAGCAGGAGCATACAGAAGAGGAGTATTTGTTTTTGTTTTTTTTGGTTGATAAAGCATTTCATAGTATGTCCACACTAAACCGATTAAATAGTTAAATTCATCTTTTACCTCTCCATTTCAGCCCTCCAACCAGAACAGAACAGTTCGCCTTTAATGTTCACTGTGATCATTGTCACTACAAATACCACTAAAGCCAAATACATACCTGAACTGTCACTATTAACCTGGTTTTATGTTGATTTTATCAGATGATGATCAGCTATTATAGAATAAGGATTTGATCTTATCACTGTATTGCAGCAACTTGAGAATGGCAGCAGGTTTAAATGTAGCATTTCTGGACCACAACTAAACAACCATTTCATATTAGTTCAGTTGTCTGACTACAGACAGAAAAATACTTAAATGAGATGCTGCATTAAAACACAGACCACAGGGTGCAGAAGGACAGTGAATGGAGGTGTAATGGGCTGTCACTCGGCAGAGTAACCAGGTCTGTGTGCAGCCTACTCAGACTGAGGCTGTGTGGCAGCAAAGTTAAGAAGATACTTCTAAGTCATCTCTAACTTTTTCCTGCAGTGACATATTTTAAATATTGACATAGCTGATGATACAGAACCGCTGTTGTAGTTAATCTGTCTTTATGCTGATTTTGTCAGATGACATCCTGATTGGCTGGCTAGCTTGCTTAGTGTGGACATAGTCTAAAGTGAAAACATTAAATCACTTATATTTTGAGGTGACAACAGAGATGTATGAAATAACAGGCCAAGCCTTTAGGCAAACTTCCAGAAATGGGTGCGAATGTGCTGGAGGAGGAACATAGAAATACTGCCAGCTCCAACTTAACATGCAAGTGCCAGCGTTCAAAATAGCCCCCCTCTCTTCGTCTCCAGTCCATGTTCCCTGCCATTTCACACTGCTGTGCTGTGGATGGCGACAGCAGCGTCATTCACACATGACAGCTGGCTGCCTGGCTCGTCAGAGGTGGGGCAGAATGGCAGGGCCTGTGGCACTGCTGCTGAGTGTCTCTACCAGTCTGGATGACAAGACGGTGACAGTAGGTAAACACACTGAGAGAGATAAAAGTCTGAAGGTAGGAGCTGCCTCCTGATCTATAACAGATGAGCCCAAAATTAACCCATTTACATAACCTGTTTCATGTTGTATCAACACAGGTCTGCATGACGGTGGAGGATCAAAAGTAAACCAAGTAAATTTAACGGCCACTAATGGTGTGGCTCTATGGCAATTGTGGGAGTGTGATTATGCAAAAAACCTGGAATTGATTCCAAGTAGCTGCGTGCAGATCAATAATTAAGAGACAGCACTCAGGGGAGACTAAGGCAGAATCTGAGAAAAATTACAACACCTGCAACCCCCAGGCTTCCTACAAAACACAAACATCCCACACAATACCAGTCCTCAAATTTCACATCACTGCGCACACAATATAGACCTCCAGCATTTTAGCTTTGTTTGCACATAAGTGCAGACACAGCAACTACAACTTGACAGTATATAATAACACAACATTCCTCTGGTGACTTCATGCCTTAAGCGGTGTAAGACATTATAACTGTCCATCAACAACAGCTTGTCTCTTGGTATGATGAATTATGATGACAGTTTTAAAAAAAATCACACACACAAGAAAACCCAGAGCAGCCATTTTAAACTATCTCCCACATGAAACCAAGCCTTGCATCTGAGAGAGAGAGAGAGAGAGAAAGCTGTCAGACCAGATGGAGAGTGACATTATGAGCAAACAACAGTTGTATGCTCTATTTTTAAATGAGGGGGCATTTTGTGCAATGTGTAGAGTGTGTAGGTAATATTTGTCACTTCCAGACTCCTCAGGAGTGATAACAGCAGGTATGGGAGGGGGAGAGCAACAAAGTCCTGTTTGACGAGGACAGAAAGTCCTACGCAGACATCAGGAGAGGATGACAAATCATCACAGACAAAAGCTGGTAAATTTCAGAGACTTGTATGTTCTGTGTCTGCTCTGCCAATTACTGTCAACCCACAATTTTCTTGGTAAAGATTACCACCGTTTAGGGTTACACTGCAGACAGACACAAGGTCAAAGGGCAGGGTTCGTTACAAAACAAGCAACAACAGACACACACTTTCTTTCTCAAATTTACAAGACAAACAAAGGTGCATGTGTAGCACAGACAGGCAGAAATGCATAATAGATGGATGTACAAACTAGAGCTAGCCCAGAGTGCTGATATTATCAGCAGGTATTATCCTATCACAGATATATGGCACCAGTGTGTATTACTGACTGGACAAAATATGCTGACAAAAAGAAACACTAATTTAGAGACAGTGTCACAAGTGTCGTTTATCTAGCAGACTGCAGTGTTTACAATACTTTGCAACACCAGCGCCAGCAGAGTAGCTGTTTGACAGCTGAGCAGATGCTGGTGCAAAGTCTGGTGACAGAGAAAAGAGATGTCCCAATCAAGTTTTTCTTGATTTGATTGTCAAATTGTGATCTTAAATTAATAATTAGTTCACTAATTGATTAGCTGATAGATAGGAAATTAATCTGCACATAACACTCTCTACGCTCATGGTAGATTTATTCAATATAATATGTTTTGGTCAGATGATTTCATAAAGACTTTTTATTTCCACTCAACAGGCCTTATTGGTCTGCCTCTAGCATAAACTGAACTCTCTCCTAGGGTTTCAAAGCCTTTGTCCATTCTCTACACTGAAAGCTTTGCTTATCAGTTGGTAACTTGGTCCACAGCCACAACACATAACATTTCATGGGTCACAGAGCCTCTAATAACCTGGTGCCAAGTGGGCCTTGGGTCTGATGACACGAGACAGAGCTGCACGTAGGCCAAAGAGTGTGGTCGCTTGCAGGATAAACACTCATTAATGTGAAGGAATCATCCGCACTGCAAATAGTAGGCTTTACCTTATTTGTACACAAAGCTGTATTACAATAAAGTCGCAGTTTTGTAATACTTATTATACTGTTATACTTATTATTCTTGCATCAGGGCTTAACAGAAACAATCTGTTAAGTCTGATGAAATAAATGAATTAGCACATGCTTGCAGTGTGATCCAGTGCTTTTGTAAAGACATGCTTTGAGGATTTAAGCCCAAACTGCACCTAGGGTGAATTGGCGAGCCAAGGGAGAAGAAACAGGGGAGGAGGGGAAGCTACGCAGCATGTTGGGAAGTTCAGGAATCTCAGGATATGATGTAGTATTTGCCCAGGCCTGGGGGGGAAAGAACAAGCGTCCCTCAAGTCTAGACAGGGAGAGGGGAAAGATATAAAAGAGTGCGAAAGAAGTAGATTATCTAACTCAGAGTAAAAGGACATTCAAGTATTTTACAACTTCCCTCATGCTGTTCAAGAGTACGGTGACAAAATGAAGCTGTTGTGTACAATAATACAAAGATAGTTCCATGAGCTGCTGTTTGTCTGTATTTTTTTGGTTAATTCTGGTCTCACATATTGCATGTAAGCTGAAATTACAAAACTTGATGACGTCAATTCACAGCTGGCTGCTATTGTTCCTCGTACTCTACTCCCTTCTGACCCTCTGGTGTTTTTTTTAAATGGCGGCTTTCCTGACTCCATGAAGGTTACACCTGTTCATTTTGTGACAGCAATTAAACTAGATATATGAACATTTAATACCCATCTAACATATTCCTGCCTCTGCTCCTTACGGCAGTAACTCATACTGTGCATGGAACGAAGCTCCAGGCTCTGTGAGCTCAGACCCACTTCACTGTTTTTGTTTCTGACAGATGACATAAGACAGGGACCAAGAAAACCTGACACCAGATCTGCCGATAAAGGGTCTGGATGGTTCATGAATCTATCGTGGGACAGTGCTCACTCCTAAGGAGGAATGAGGAGCCTCGGGGTGGAAATTCAGATACATTTCATTTCCTGGACTTTAACTCAGAGACACACACATTTGGATAGCCTGTCCCATGTGTGAGCATGTCCTAAAGACAGATGGTAGAAACAGGAGTAAGGAAAAGATATCCAGGTGAATGTCAAAGGTTTGGGAAGTTCACCACTAACAGACTTGTACAGTACTTTAACAAAATTTAGAAACAATTCCCAGAATGAGCAATTATTTATTCAACCTTAGGCATAGAGTAATTATCAGGCTTCATTAGTTGCAAAAAAATCCCTTTAGCCTATCCTGGGGCAGACCGAGTCCTAAAAAATTTCGTAACTGCTTCGATGATACTTTATTTTACAGGTCTCCTCAGTGGAAGACAGGTAAAAAAATATGTTTATAAGCAGGACTGAAATTTTTCAGTTGAGTGTCTTTTATTTGTTGACAAAAATAAGGAATTTCCTGTGCAACTGAAAACTACAGGAGCTGATGAAATTCAGCCAATATGCAGCATAAACGTCGACTGAATAAACATCTGCAGAGTGGATTTACACTGTATGACGGTTCAGTCATTAAGAATCTAAATTAAGGGGATGTTTTCATTTCGTTATTGTTGTTATGTTATAAAAGTTATTTTCCATCTTATTTTATTGTTGAAAATTTGGACATGCAGTCAGCGTGGCCAGGTCTGGAACCAGGAAAACACAATTCAACAAATAACCCAGGAGGGTATAACTCATGAAGATGATAAACAAAATTACTTCAGTCTGAATTCACAACGATCATACTTAGACTAAAATCAGCTAATACCATCAAATTTTGAGAGTTTGAGCTTTTGGAGTCCAAATCACAGTATTTGTCCAACCCACTGGACTAAAACACAACACAGTGTTATCTTCATCTACATTAAAAGTAGAACGTTCTGTATCATGTGATTAACTTCACTGCCATCAACTGTGTGTGTATCTCTATATCAACTGCACAATCAGCTGGACCTTTGGAACTTAAATAAACTATGTGATAAATGTGCTGTGATAAATAGTCTGATCCCAGACTACAGTCACCAAGATACTTTACTGTTCCCAGCCTTGGGTGTTTCATAAGGGTTCAGAACTCTTGGCTAACTGGGTTGGACTCTGCCCCCGTAGAGAGTGGCTGAAGATATTTCATGTCCAATTTACTATCAGACTGGCTGCCTGGCATGTGCACTGTAAAGGTGCTGATACAGAAACAGTTTGGAAAAGCAGCAGGGTTAAGTGACAAGCAGTGAGAAGAATGGATGCTATAAACATGTAAAATATGTTAAGTGGGTTGAGTATAATTTACAGTGTTTTCCTGACCAACTGCAGGGGTGTTAAAAGAACAATTCATATTCAGCTGAACACGAGGCAGTATTGTTCATGCATATTAATCTTGCTGCTTTTGTGCTTCTTTTCACTCCCCCTCCCCCATCTGGACATTTCGCACCACTGACCCTTGCCTTGGTCTGGCCTACATTTTTGGTTTTATACACCAGGGAAAAACACAGGACTCTCACTAGCTTACCCTTAAAACCACACAGGTCACAGACATTGAGACCAGTAGGCTCAACTGACAGCATACTTCAAATTAGACTACCACCAGCTGTGTAACTACAGTACGTCGACTGCCATCACAGCACTGTGAGCAAACACTGGTTTTTACACCATGACTGTAGGTCTGTTTATTCAGTGATGTACACTGTCCACGCCAGATGAAGGAGCGAGTGAGTCATGGTCAGATCATACACGACTTCCCAGCTCTACCAAAAAAAAACAAAAAAAGGAGAAAACCACTAAACGCTGAACTACTGTGTACTGAAGCAGTATAACTCTAAGTATAAAGAGCTAATAATTGATATTATTATTCCTGAGTGTGTGTATTTTGCTGTAGTAGAGCTCACTCTGTGAGATGAGCGTAAAGCCCAATCTAATCAAAAAATACAAAAGAGAAAAATGTGTGACTGAAACAAATGTTGATATTATACTGTGTGTACAATATACGTCACGTTATCCTTTATTATATTCATTACACATGCATACTACTTTATAAATACTAATCTATGTACAAAAATAAATTCCAAATGTGCATCATCTACTATGTCATTTGATCTGGATTGGCAGAGAGAGGATTCATTCATTCATTGGTTCAATGCAATGTAATGTACATCATAATGTATACTGCTTTCTAACTTGTATGCATTTGTGTATGACTGTATATAATTTCTCTTTATCCTGTTCCTATTTAGCCGTCTGGTCTTTTGTGCTGCTAAACTTACCTGCTAGGGATCAATTTTACTTAATCCTAAACATGTGGCATTTATTCAAAATTAATTCCTATTATAACATGGAAGAGTAACTTTAATAGGTGAAAAGGTAACTTCTCATTTTGCTGAAACGTAGAAGATTTGGTTCCCTATATCAACACAGTAAAGGCAGTGCCATATCCTGCATGAGCTTCCTTTAGACATGTTTCCACTGAACAAACAGGAACCTACTGTGGTAAACTGGCACACCTCAAGGAGTGGTGGGATCCACTCACAATACTGCACACAGCACAGGCCCAGGGCTATATTTAGAAGTATAGGAAGTGTTGGAAATTAAAACTGACTAAGACCGAGCCATTATGTTATTTATTTGACTATTTAAAGTGAGAACTGAACTTCTGTTTGAAAAAGGGGTGGGGGCACAGGTGTTGCCCGAGGACTGAAGAGACTGTAGCGTCATCTTGCAAGAGACTAAGAGCTTTGAAGACAGACAAAAAAACAAAATTCCCATCAAAGACCAGCACATCAAAACACCTCTCATGCACCAGTGTTAACGTCCACCCATTCAGGTTTTACTGACTACACATTGAATATGGACCATGACAGGGCACATTTCAAACCCAATCTGAGCAGAGTGAACATTTTTTTCCGATAAGAAACTTCAGAAAAATGTTATTAAAAGTCCTATGAGAATAAATTCTTGTAAAACATGTTGAACTGACATGTTCATACAGGCACAATAGACAAGGAGGATAAATGGAAAATCATTCACACATACAGATATGCAGAAACAAACACACAGTTTTACCATGTCTCCAGGGGTCTTTGGGCTCCACTGCTCCAGAGACAATGTCCTCGTCTGAAGGAAATGTCACCCTCTTTCCACTTGGTTTGTGTTTATCGTCCCCCTCCTCCACTGAGGGGTACAGTCCAGCCTGGTCCACGGCAGGAGCCTCTGTGCTGCTCGCCTGGCTTGGATCTGACAGGCTTTCTGTCGTGCTGCCAGCTGGGACATCCTGAGACGTGGACTCTGAGTCTAAAGTGTTGTCTAATGACGATCTGACGTTTGTCGATTCGGCTTCCAACACCCCGCTCTCATCCAGACTTAGATCCACACCTATGTCCATTTCCCCACCATCATCCCTGTCACCAACAATAGGATCAGTGTCTTTGTCGTCCTTCATTTTCTCCAGCCCAATATCGTCCCTGTGCTGCTCATCATTAGAAAAGATCAAGTCAGTGGGTTTTGCTATCACAGGGGTGTCCTGGGCACTGCTCTTTCTATTTCCATTGACCTCATCAATTTCCAGTGTGTCTTGTACCTGGTGGTTATCCTCCTTGGCTCCCTGAAGGTTGTCAGTGAGCTGAGGCATCAGGTACGTTTCAGAGGCCTCTGTGGGAACAATACTCTGCTTTTCCGTGTTACTATCTGTCATCAGTTCAGAGATCCGAGGAGTGACCCCTTCTGTGTTGTTGGTAGTGTTGTGATCCTCATCCACGTTGCTTTTTGTCTTAACATTGCACAAATCTAGACGCTGCTCTTCGATATTCATGTTTTCATTTCCAGTGAAACTCAGTCTTAAACTGTGCCAGACAGCCTGGATATTAGATTAAACAGTAACTAGGAACCAACTTACATGGATAAGCCTGTCTCTGGTCTCTGTCTCACAGTGCACAGTGTGCACCTCTCCTGGCCCTTAATTGACCAAATTATATTCAAGTTCAGCCAGAAAATTATACCTATATCTTGACTGGTTTGTTGTTTTGGGGGTGATTTAAAGTACAGCTTTCACAAACCCCAAATCACAGGTGACTTTGGTGCATCCTTGAAAACTTAGCTAATTAAAGTGCAATTTCACACAAATATCAATACAAAAAATATGTGACACCTGTGCGAAACAGATACTGTTTCAGTAATTACTTATTTGCCGAATCAGGCAACTTTGCTCAACTATCACTATCAGGCAACCACCACTTAATAATTTCTGCCAACCGCGTCCTATTGCTCCAAGTGGGAACCGACTAAAGCTTCCCTGGTCGTCAGCACATTGCCAGCAGTATTTCAGAGGACCAGGACAGTCAATTGAACTGATCGAGCCACTCAGGGTGCCTCCATTACGCTAGCAAAGTGATCTTACTGCCCGATACAAAACCAATTCATTTGCATGAATTTGAGCGAGCTAACGTTAGCTAGCTTGCTAAAGTTGTTGTCCAACAATGACACCCAGGCCCGTGTGCGGTCGCATGCCTGCTTTTTTGCGTGAGCCCGTCTGTTCCCCCCCGACAAAGTCCATTCTCCTGTGTCGAGAAAAATATTTTCCGGCTGTAGCTCTTCGTCTCACCCTCTGTCGCGCTGCAGCTCGGCTCGCATCACAACCCTCGACCAGCGGCAGCCAGAAAAAAAACAGGCGTCACACTTCGAGCAATGGGCATGTTTCGGTGGCTAACGCTGCCGCTAAGGAACCGTGCCGAAGACAGACTTACCGGCACTAACAGTGCTAACGTTTACGAGATTATACTAAAGATATTCCGAGCGTTTAGGTCCCGTAGGTCTCTCTCTATCCGGGTAAAGTCTGATGAACCTGTTTTTGTCTAGCGGTGCCATTCGCTAGCTTGTTGGAGTCCAACAACTGTTTGTTGTTCACACGTCTTACGTCATCACGTCGTTACCTACAGGGGAACGTTCAGCAGACGCAATGTTACAGAGAGTTGCAAAAAAGCATTTAAATATTTTAAAGGTTTACAGGAATGTTTAGCTTAAAGTACACCGTTACAAAACGAAGACAGTGTTGCGTACTGTAATCCTTCCACCTTAGAATATGTTAGTGATTTGTTTACACTGTTTAATACAAGTCCATATATAGAGAATATAGTGCAAATGTTTTAATCACTAAAAGTAAAGTGAGGTTAAAAAATAATGCCATTAAAAGTTTTTATTTATCAATCAACGTTGTACAAAGTGAAATAAACAGAAAAAAAAATCAACTTTACTTTTATAGTACTTTATACTACAATACAAAGCAAAGTCGTTCCAAAATGCTTTACAGAGAAAAATGTGAAAGAAAAAGAAAAAGGTGAAGATAATAATTATAATGATAACAAAAACGACAACAACATCAAAACTAATAATAATAGCAATAGTCACAACTATTATTATTATTATTACCTCAGGCTTCAGAAGATGTACCTGAGCTGGTTGGGTTAGGCGCAGTTAAAAGCTGATGAGTAAAAGTGCATTTTAAGTTGACTTTTGAAAATCTCAGTAGATGAAGACAATTGTGTTGTGGGAGGAAGAGAAATCCATAATTTTAGGACAGCTAAATCAATATTAGCCTTTGCCTTTAAAACAACACCAGTTCTCTTTGGTATACCTGCAGCTTTTCAAGGTGCTTGGCAGGTACATTGTTTTAAGGATCTTGGAGAACTTACCACAGTACTTCTCTGGTTTTAAGCTGTCTCTGTTTCATCTAGTCTCTTCATGTTAACGCAGACTGACTCCATGATGCTGAGATCAGAGCTCTGTGTTGGCTGGTAAAGTTTCTGTGGCAGGACTCCTCGTTCCACTCATTTCTGCTTTTCTCTTTGACTTATCTAATAACAAGGATGCATGAAAAGCAGTGATTAGTATGCAGATCAAGATTGTCTGAAACAAATGGAAATCTTACTTAGAAATATCAATAGTCTTAGCAGCATTTTAATTTTATTCCATTTTGTTATATTATCATATGTGCTCTCCTACCTTTTGCGTTTGTTGTGTTCAGTCATGTCAGATTGTTGCACATTTTTTAATGTAGACAAACATAGAGAAAAAGGCAGATAGTGCTGTAAACAATGTGTTTTCCATATCAGGATGTCACAGTAAATTTTCTAGTTAATTTGGAAAAGCAATATTCATTTACTGAGATAAACTTTCAGTCTTAGTAAATAAATATTGCACAGACTGAAGAGTGTGGATGCTTTCACCATTAATATACATTGTTTCCTGGCTCCAACAAGTTTTTAAAAATTGTATAATGGTAAAGGTAATGTACATTATCACTCATAATTATCTGACTAAATTAGTTTCTGAAAGTAACATTTCTCAAGGGGTGGGTTGAATACTTTTGGAATTATGAAGTATTACATCCAAACTAATCTACGAACGGTGTCATAGTTTCATTTGAGACAGATATTACAAACTACAAACCAAATCAAGTATCCCAGCTGCACTGCTAGATCAACTTTTTGCTGACCTTTGTTAGAAAACTAAGTAGAAACATGCTGACAGGGTAAAAGTCACAATTCAGTGTTAGTGTCAGTGTTTAGTCTCAAAAAGACTAAAATCACATGGATACAATTATTTGGGTGTTGTAAGATCATGAGCTTTACCAATGCAGTGTGATTAAGTTCCTTTGTAATGTTGTCCCTGAACATCATGGAAAACATTGACCTGAACACAACCTTCCAGCAGTTTGAGTTTCCCATCATTCCTCATTTCCAACAGAAGGTGATCGTGAGATTTTTACTCTGGAAAACATTTTGGGTTCCAGTCAAGATTTTAGTAATGAGTCAAATAAACACCACCCGTTAAACTTGGCTAAAAAAGCCCCCCCCCCCCCCCAAAAAAAACCCTGTGAAACCCAAGACCTCTGCTAAGAATGAGTCAGTGTTGCCTTCCCATGGTTAGATGGCTACATGTCTTTGTGAATAGCCAGTGCCAGTGAAGTTCAGAACTGAGGTCACAACCTGCACTGATTAAAGTCACAGGACCAAAACTAAGGTTTGATAGAGTCAAGTTTTAATTGACATGGAAGGAATGGTCACTTGATTCCTCAAAAAGTACAAAGTTTCCTTAGCTACAGGTAGGAAATGAAACAAAGTACCCAGTTCTTTCCAGCTGCCACCAAGACATGGGTCTCTAGTACAGGTGTAGAGCATTTTCCTCTTAGACTCTAGTGCTCCACAAGACAGACAAGCACACTTAAAAAAACAAAACACTTTAATAAGATTTACAACTTCTACATATTCACATTTAAAACTCTTGAGACTGAACATCTTTAGGAGAGCTATCATCCTTGGGCACCTTCGTCTTCTTGGGGAGAAGAGTTGCATGGATATTTGGGATGACACCACCGTCTGATATGGTGACCCCCGCCAGCAGTTTGTTGAGCTCCTCGTCGTTTTTCACCGCCAACAAGATGTGGCGAGGAGCAATGCGTTGCTTCTTGTTGTCACGGCTGGCGTTTCCTGCCAGCTCCAGGATTTCAGCACAAAGGTATTCCAGGACGGCTGAGAGGTACACCGCAGAGCCATTGCCGACCCGCTCTGCGTAGTTTCCCTTCCTGAGCAGCCTGTGGATGCGGCCCACTGGGAAAGTGATCCCTGCCCTGGAAGACCGGGACACTGCAGATTTTGGTTTGGGTACAGTTTTCTTCCCACGGCCAGACATCTTTAGTCTGAAGGGAGAGACATACCTCAGGCTAGATTACATAGTAAAAGGAAGTGACATAGAAATTCAAAGATTCATTTAAAGTCAATTTAATATATTTTCACTTCAGACAGGAGAACAACAAGTTATGAAAACAGCTGCTGTGTTTGACATAAAGGCCCACAGAATTTGGGGTCATGAGGGTAAATGGTTTTAAGAGCAACTTCTTACAAGATCTATAGAGCCAAAAGCATCTTATAATCACCAATTTAACAAACAAACTCATTACTCTTGAGGTAAAAATACATCAGACTTTCCACACTCACCAGTATTCTGCACTTCCTTCAAGTTGAGACAGCAGCAACACCCTGAAACACAAAATCCTGCTTTTATGTAAGTCAGGCAGTGACGTGATGATTGGTGACACCTGGCTGCTCTGCTGAATGAAGACGTCCCATTCTTCAGCATTTTACAACATTGCAGACTGTCTGGTATCTGTAGGAGCCCAGCCTCCCTCTCACGTAAATTATAACAGATAAGACTTGTTAGATTGTATATGTTTTATTTTTCTGTATAAACACATTTAATAAAATATTTCTTCAATTAATACTCCTTTAATTTGTTATGTTTTCAGTATATTATGTCTGTGTGCGATCCTTGTTTCACTCATGGACAGATTATGAGATAACAGGCCCCTGGGCACAAACATGTAAAAGGCCTCCACCCCCAGGGTCCTAAGAGAAAGGGCCACAGATTCAAAGACATATTTTAATGGTTGTTTTGTCTCTTTGTGGTCAGTTTGCACCTCTTTGGGATTATTTGATTTATTTCCCAACTGGAAATGTTACAATCAGTCGCTTCATAGTGAGGCTCCTGATTCCTCTGGGTCCCTATAGGCCTGTTCCCAGTAGGCCCATCCTGTAATCCATTAATGATTTCATTTTCCATCCATGATAAAATTCTTCTACGAGATAATAAACTTAAAACTAAAAGTCAAAAGTTGAAGGTACCGTTGCTCCACCTTCATCAGTGCAGTAACAAAGATGTTATGTTTTGGTAAAGGTAAAACAGTCACAAGTATCTCAGCATGTTCATATATATATATATATATATATATATATGTATATATATATATATATATATGAACATGAACATGCATCTACAGGAGATAGTGGCATTGAAGAGTATCAGCAGCAGATGGCAGCACAGACCTCAGATTTAACCTACAGCCTGTGGCAGTCTGTCTTCCTGTTTTTCTTTCTTTTTTTTTTTAAAACTCAAATGAGACATTCTTATAGATGGAGCACTTATAAAACCACACTTAGTGGTGTCACGATCCTTCACTTTATGATTAGGTGCTTTACTGTGTCTGTCTCCCAGAGTGCCTGATGTGCGTACCAACGAACTGCTGGGGGGAGAGATGACTCATCTCCCACCAGTGTGTACAACTCAGTATCAAGTGTTTCATTCCAAACAGGCACAGAAACACACAGAGGTAAACACATGTAAAGGTCTCGAAGGAAACTCATGACTAGTAACCCAAACGTTTTTAATATCAGTATTTTGCGTAATTTTGGAGGTGATACCACGTGGTGAGGCTAAATCAAACTAAGCATCAAAGTTCGTTATTTGACAAAACAATCATGAATCAAGATCCACTTACTCGCTTTACTTGTTGCTTTGTCAAACTGCTGATTGAACAGCTTCATGGAATTGACAGAAGGGTTTCATGTTATTCAATAAAGGTTGGTGGAAGAGTATAAAACACTTATTTCTTACTGGAGAACATGCATAGATTGTGAGTCATATGAAACTTAATTGATTTAAGATGCACTGTCTTCTATTATATTGCAGTATGTATTAACATGTGTTTGTAAAGGCCCTGAAAAGAGTTGACAGGACATAGAATGGACAAAGGTCTGCACTTGCTGAGCTAGAGGTAAATATTTGAATATCACACTGGAAGTGTCCTCAGCCGAGTTATCCGCAACATGTTGTCTCAGTTTCTTTTTGCTTTGGTGCGACGACTGGTTGCTTTGTCATTGTCAGTATTCTCATTGCCAAATTTGAAGGCAATGAGGTCCGTCCTTCCCACCATTTCTCCCCCATGTACGGCGGCAAGAGATGGAGGAGAGACAGAGAAAGAGAAAGAGCAGGAGAGAGAGAGAGAGAGAGAGAGAGAGACGTTTTGACCGTTTGGATTCACTTTAAAATATGGCAAAGGGCCAATGGCAGAGCAGCGGGAAGACAAATTAAGCGGGGACCTTCCCAGCAGGTCGTCCTTGGACAGATTGGATGTGATTCTGTTCAACCTCTCAACATCCTCCCAACACAAGGAGGACAGGACGGGACTCACAAGCTGTCACAGAGCAGATCCCAGAACATATCTCTGCAGCCTGACTCTCAAGTATGTAAAGTATAAAGCCAGGGCACACATTGATCTGGTTCCTAACACAATTTATTTGCACTCAGCGGAGACTACATCAGTATATAAGACTGTAAGCTGTAGTTTTTCATCATGCGAGTTGTCATCATTGAGACAAGCCATTTGTTTTTGTGCAGTTCTCCTGAGAGTCTTCATCTGGATAAAGGCTGAAGGCCCTCTGTATTTATTAGCAACTGTAGCTACTAACACTGAGGTTTGCAGTCTGCTGCCGAGTGAGGAGAGCAGATGAAAGGGAGAGTGGAGGAAGCTGAGAAATGATCCAAACATACGATTAAACTCAGAGATTGAAGGCAAAACCAGACGCGGAAGCCCCTAACAAGATTTCTACTGTGTCTGCTAAGTCACAATCATTTGGATACGATGGTTTATCACTTCCTTTCGTGGCATTTTTCATAAAATTGATTGCTGATTTTACAGGTAGATCTTTGTGCCACACAGGTGGGCAGGTACACGGTGAAGGCAGCCTCGTTCTGTTTCGCTGACACAGGCCTCTTCCTCTTCTCCCTTAACGGTAATAAATCTGTAAATGTGGCTTTTAGGAGGATTATGCAGTTAGTTTGACATCTAGTTTTTCCCCTTTCCTCAGCTTTATGGAGATGTCAGCAGCAGACTATAGGAGATTGTGCCTGATCTCTGGAAAGCAATTAATCCTCTACATGAAGCCAGCTCAAGGGTCAGTGACTTCTTTCATATGTGCAGACACACACTTATATGATTATAGACATGTTCCTGCCAAGTTTCAAAGGGCAGTGACCCTACTGAAAATGACTAAATCTCTAGATTTTTTTTATTGCAGCTGTTCACCTCTTTCAACAGATAATAGCCTATTCATCATCAACCACTCTTCGCTCACACATAAATTCCCAGATGGCAGTGACACTGGAGCCTCGACAGCTGAAAAAAAGAGTCAAATACGTCTGCCCCCTCTTGTAATCTGAAGTTAATAAAGAGACAATTAATTTGAGGTGTCCGCACAGTAACTGGAGAGTGAGTCATTTTCTGAGTGGATCCACTTTAATTATGAAACCTTATGGACACCCACAGTGCAGCCTGGTGTCCCGAGGTCCCAGGATCCTTAGGTGCTTAAAGTCTGTCGCCTCCTGAAAAAAAAAAAAGCCTGTGAAGCTGTGATTGTTTTTCCATGACTTCTCTTGCAACAGGCTAGGCTTCCTCCCATTAAATAAAGGAGAAACAGCCTTGAGAGACGATGTCTCAAAGTTATTTCCTCAGTGAAATCTTACACATTCTGTGTTTATGTACTTTATGTGCAAGTTTTCATTCATATGAACATTAATGCCATTGCTCTAAGGCTGCTTTTAAAGGAATAGTTGGACATTTTGGGGGAAAAAAACTTGTTTGCTTTCTTGCCAAGAGTTTTATGAGAGGACTGATGCCATTCTCATATTTGTTGGTTCAATATAAAGCTATAAAGCTACCTGCAGCTGGGTAGCTTATTGTAGCATAAAAACAGAGGGAAACAGCCAGCCCGGGCCTGTCCAAAGGTGCTGGTAGGTGGATTTTGGTGTCATGCAGACACAAGAGCAGCATCAATCTTCCTATCTAACTCCGCAAGAAAGCAAAAAAGTGTATTTCCAAAAATGTCAAAAGATTCCTTTGAGAATATGAGTAAAGGTCACTAAAGGTTTCCATTTTGTATCTGACCTTTATTCACAAAGATCACATACTCATATTACATAACTCTTGAGAGCAAAATTAGGCTATTAAGTTACAATCAAAACATGCATCATCACTGTCCAATGAAACCCATATATCTCCAAAATGTGAGTTTCTCAGAAAAAAACAGCCTTGTCTTGTCTTATTTTTCCCTGATACTGCATGTCTTCATATACAACCAGTCAACAAATGGTCATGTACTTTGATGACAGTGCACAAGACTGTCCGATGTGGTTGAAAGCCCTGTAAATAGCTAGTGAGTGGACCTTTGTGTTGAGATTTTTTTTGTTCAGACTAATATTTCAAAGGTCAATAATGAATGTTAATACTCAATTTTTAGGGTTTAAAAAAGGCTTTAGTATACTAAGATGTGGGATTGCAGTCCAGACTCTGACATGTAAACAAACACAAATATGAATACATATCTTTTCAGATTCTACATTTTCATTTTAATGAATGGTCAGACTCAGGTGTACTCTCCCAGTTCCTCTGCCTTGATGTGCCGTCCAACTCTTTTCCTTTCACAAGCCTCCAGATCCACCAACGCACCACTGGGATGTGGAGAAAAGCTGGAGAATCCCTTTAACACTTGTGGCATTAGAGAACATGTTAGTCAGACATAAATGCATTTAGACAACTGTAGTTTGTTTTTTTTTTAATTGTCACTCTGAACATTTGTGTATTCTGTTGAGAGTCTCTCTCTGTCTTGTTGTTTAGTTTTTCAGCGTTGGCAACACACAAAGCACCCTGTGTTCTGCAGGAATGCACTCATTCGCAACAGATGATTATTTCCTCTGAGAATAATTTTTATTCTTCTTGTTCTGCAAATCAGTCTCTTTTGGGGATGCATCAATGTGTGTTACGGTGTGCTGATTTGGGAATGTCAATGCAAATGTTTTCAAGGGTGACAGGCAATTGTATAGATGCAGAAAAGCTCTTGGAGAGGCTGTTAAGTTGACTAATTATGTTACTGCTTTTGGCTACTTTGAGCCACTTATTTGGTTTGAGTGTTGCTCTAGGTCCCACTGTTAATATATCAAATTAAATATCAAGGCTGTAAAGTGGTTTCCTGATGGACTGAGTTGCTAAAGTGTCAGTTATCGTTGTAGCAAGCAGGATAAGAAAGGTGCTTCTGCCTCTTAATGATTGTTTTTGTGGCAATCATTAAGAGGCACATGTGCATCCATAAATTCTTTGGTGCTTGAACAAGATAATAGTGTGTGAGTATTTTAAAATATTTCTGTGGGTCACAAACTTGTTCCCTCTCTTGGGGGCACTTCCATAGTCAGGTGAAGGAGTGTGCTGCAGCCACCATGATGGCTCTGGAGGCATTAGCCACGGCTTAGGGGAGGTCACTGGTGATCAACAGGTTGATAAAAACAGAGTTCTAATGCTAATATCTCTCTTGTATCAGAATCAGCTGTTGTAGCTGCTTCTTTACATTCTGAGTGGATGCTGAAGCTGAACTTGTTGAACCTCTCTGTGAGCACAGGGGGTGGACACAGTGAGTGTCACTTAATATTCTGGCTGGTGCTGATGACTCAAAGCACTCTAGGAAAGTTTGACAGTTTTTTCTCAAGTTTGACAGTGAGTGTGTGTGGGCAAAAGTGAACTGATGCATTCCACTACATTTACCTGGAAGCTTTACTTTGAAGGTTCAAATCAATACAAAATATAAATTATGATGGAATATTATAGATTATGGAGCACTTTTACTGTTGTACAAACTATATTTTTAATGCTAATACTCATATACTTTACTTACAGGACTTTTACTTGTAACACAGTATTTCGACACTGTGGTATTGCTACTTTTACTAGATAAAAGATCTGATTTCTTCCACCACTGAGTAAAGAGCTTCAGTGTCCCTGGGGGGCAATTTGGTTTACACACAGTAGTCAAATGGGCAGCAATACAAGACTGACTGATAAACAAAAGCATCTAGAAGAAACCAATGAGAAAACCATGATAAGGGACAGCCCTCGCACATTCACAGCGGGTTACATGACAAATGACAGGTTGCGAAAATAATAGGTGATTGAATAAAAAGACCTCATAAATCACCTCATTTACTTGTTAGTATCACTTCAAGAAAGGTAGAGTCAAATTACACACACAATACACAGCATTCACCACCATTCCCATAAAGAGAAAGAGGGGTTAAGGTCAATCGTGTGGTACTGAGGGCAGTGTTGACCTTGTTGACCAGCTGGACCGCCACTGGCTCTCCTCGCCTACTGACAAATGCTCGGTCATTGCCTTGCCCAACACGTAGTCTTCATCCTGCTATGGTAAAGTAATAACATTAGGCTAGGTCAGTTTCCAAAAGAAGTCCATCCTGTTCTTACTATTTCTGGAAATTGTGAATTTTCTCTTGTACCACCTTCTTCTCCTCTCCTCTCCTGCATCACCCTATGCATCTTTTATCCTCCTCAGGTCCTAAGCCAGCTGTGATGGCTACCATATGTCCATACCTCATGTTTCCCAATAAAAACCACTTCCCTTTTTAAACATTAGGAAAACACAGGGTGGACCTTGGGAGATATAAAATTGAGGTAGGATTTGATCTGGCACTGAGCACCTGTGTGTGGGGATTGACCAGAAGAAGACAGGCACCCAAATCCACTGCCACGTAATTAGAAGAAGGCGGAAGAATGAAGGACAAAGAGATTTTCCATCATCCACCCAGCCACCCATCCTTCCATCCCACCTGTGCAAAACTCCCATTCCTCCCTGCTTTTAATTCCTCCATCTGTTTTTCTCTCTTTCCTTTCTGTCTCTCTTTCTTTTCAGCCATAACTTCTTTTGGCTCTCTATCACACTATTCTCCACTGTATAACTCATTTTTTTTATGTAATTCTCTTCCTGTCCTCTCTCTCTCTCCTCCTTACACCCTTGGTACCTCATCATCCAACACACACACACACACACACACACACACACACACACACACACAGAGGCATTCGCACACTTCATTTCTTTAAATATTCATTTCCGTCTGTCTGTGATGTGTTTTGTGAAGTTTCCTGTTCCCAGCCCTCCCGCTTCCCTGAGAACCGCCATGTAGGAAGTGGCAGTCCTGGCACTTGTTCCTCTACCCCCCCCCCGCCGAATGGTCACATTCCTACCTTACAGAGATGGAAAGAGAGGGAAAGAGAGAACTGGACCTCTGCCACAGAGGTTACTGTCCATTTAATATTACTGGTTTTTGGATTCTGTTGCAAAAATTGTTGTTGCAATAGCCTTTTCCCAGACAATATCACCTTCTTTACTGGACAACCCGCACAACCCTGCTCGCTAATAAACTCAGCATATTACTCTATTTCACAGCTGGAGGTTTCTCAGAATTTCTCTAATTCTTTTGACAGAAACAATTCCCAAGTTGTCACTCAGGAAGTCATAGCATGTTTTCCCCAACATAAAAATGTGATTCTGAAACTGATCTGAGCATTTCATTTCAGACTGGAAAATATCTGCTTAATTTGTCTGACAGGGTGAAGAATATTTACCTCTGATACTTAGGTCCTATTTTTAAAGATTCACACGTTGATGCCAGGGAATTAAAAACTGTCAGGAAGCACAACTTTAGAGGAACTGCAAAGTCTCAGATGAGGAAAATCTCCAGGTTCTCTCTGGTGGTCTGAAGCAGACAATGAGCTGCTGAGAGGTTGAAGAAGGGGAGCAGGGGGATGTGGATGTCTGTGTAACTGATTTGGCTGCTTGTTCAGTTTTAAGGCCGGGTCACACCAGAAAGCTGGCCAGATGCAGACTAATGATACAGCATTTGTCTAATGGAAATAAATAAACAAATAAACATAACTGAACCATATAGTATGGCTTCTGTCACTCATTCTCATTCTATACAGCTCAACGGCCTCAACGTACCTCAAGCCACACTCAAGAGGGCCACATAAATCAAGATACATTACTTAGTTCTGGCTGAGTCCCTTTGGTTTCTTATATAATCAATAGAGGGACCCCAGATCTTAAAATTACAACATGACTCAGATGGAGAGTAGGCTAGATAATCTCCCCAAAATAAATAAGGAAATTGTATGATTGAGCCACTTAAAACAAGGAGAGGAGGTTGAATATCATTCTTTCAAAATAACCATATTTATCTGTAACCATACAAAACGTTAAAGCCTGCTGAGTCTCATATGGCAGGTTTTAGGGAGCTTTCAGAACAGGCCACCACAGGAAGTACACAGTCTGCATCAGTTTGTTTCTCAATACTTAAGATAAATTAATTAATTTTTTTCTCAGAAACTTTTAAAACTTTACTGTAAGCCCAGAAAAGATGAGTCAAAGTCCCTACGCCTGATTTACATGAGGACGGAACATCATTTTATTCACGAATTTTACTGAGGAGGTATAAAAACCTGTCCAAGCTAATGACCTAGCTAACCACTTGATACTTTTTGGTTAACAAGCCTGTCAGCTTGGTTGCTAACGGGAATATAAGTTCACACAATTTATTTAAAAGATGTATTTGCACCATCAACTCCTGCCTAATAACTGTCTGCAAACCACCTCTCTTTTGTTGAGTGGTTTAAACTCTGATAGAGGAGGTTAAATAAAAGTGCACAGTGCAACACAACTAATAAGCTATGATAGCTTCCTCCATGTCAAACTTCGAAGCTCTTGATTCAATCAGAGGTCAACACTGTCAAGATGGCTTTTAGTGGTCAGTTAATGGGGCAATTATCATCAACTTTTAACCATTCACTTCCCCCCAGAGAGCGAATCTATTATTTGCAGCGATTCCATTGGAGTTAATTGATTTTGCTGTGAAACTGTCGAAACTGGTGTGACTGGGCCTTTAAACCTGTACCCCTGCTACACACTGCGATGCTTGGAGATCATGAAACTGCTTTTTGCAATATTGTTCTTTTCTGCAGAGGCATTCCCTGTGTTCCCAAGGTCCTATGGTCCTTAGGTCCAACTCTATATAGCACATAATGGGAACGTGAAAAACTTGTTCCCCAGCTCTGTATTTACTTAATATGACACGGACTATTGTGGGAACTTGTGGTTCTCAATATAATAGGCATAAACTTGTGGGAACTTTTCAAATAGCTTAGGGCTTAAGGTCAGGGTTGTGTTGATGTAACTGTTCTGAAGGTTGTTTTTTTTTTCCAAAAACTGGATAATATTTAAGTTCAAATAGGTCAAATTTAACCTGCACAAAATAGGTTAACAGAAAATTGAAATGAGCAACATAGGACCCTGGGAACCTAAGACCCTGGGAACATGAGATACTCCCCTTTTCTACATCTTTCCTGTTCTTGGTCATAATTTGCTTCCTCTTCTCCATCCGCTCTTCCACAATTTCATCTTCATCTCCTCCTATCTGCACCACATGACGCCTCAGGTTTGTCCCTCCCTGCCTGTCAATATATATAAAAATAACCGGTTACAGGATTCAGGCCCGTGTGTTGACAGCTCAAGGCTGTTGTAAAGGCTTGTGTTTGTTTGCGTGCATGTCTGTGTATGTTTGTGTGTTTAAGAGGGAGGAAGAACAGATGCTCTTGTAGCTTCAGGCTTGGTTTTCTCATTCTGGCTACAAACAGAGCTGTGATTTATGTTATTGTGCTGTTGCTTTGGCCAAAACAAGGGGGGAAAAAGAGGGACGAGGGGACAGAGGAATGGATGGAGGGGCCACTGGACAAAGGAAAGTGTTGATTGCTCGGTTGTGGTTTGGCAGGAGGTTGAGACCTTAACTGATGGTGCAAGCTTGATCGCAACTGGTACAGTGTAAATGTGGTGTTATTACAATGTTTGAATCTTTGAATGAATGACTCACTGAAATGTGCATTCTGAAGAGTAATAGGCTATGTTTGTTATCCCCAAACAAATTCAGGAAAAAGATGGGTAAAAAGACAAAAGGATCACCTCCTAGAATTCATTTTGGTGAATTTGATTTATAGTAGTCTAAAAAACAAAACAAAACTGAGGCCCACGTCAGAAAATATATGACAGCAATAAAATCCCTTTTTAAAGGGCACATCATGTAGTCAACTGGAAAACAAGTGTACATCTGTGAGAAACTCCATGAGGTAAGGAAAAAAAAAGAAAAGGAAACCCAGTGAAAAAGAACAAAATAAAATCAAACAAAATGGGGGATAAAAATAATTCTGTCATTATCTGTTCAATCTGTTATGACGATGATTCATTCTGCCTAACAGCTGTTGCACAAATTACAGGACTGTGGCTGTTTCAAGCATTTAATCCTCCTTGATTGACATTTAAATAGCCCATAGTTGACTGGTTTTTATGAACGTGTAAGTGTTTTATAGTTGCATATTGGCCAGACGACAATTTTCATGTCTGATTTGCTGTGATTTGCCTTTTGCTGTATCCTTTATAAGTCTGTGTAATTGGTATACTCACACTTCCTCCTGCTGTGGTTACCATTGTCTGTGATTTAATGGAGTCAACCCTCCCAGCCTTTGGTTCGTGAACAGCTTCCTAAATAAATTAATTCAAACGGAGCATGAAGGATGTTTATACAACATGTTTTTGGTGTTTTCATGCTGCGACTAAACCACGGTCGGGATGTCTCTCTCTCTCTCTCTCCCATAAAACATAATACCATTTCATATTAAGTAAGAATTTTGTAATGATTTTCACTCAATTCTATTGCCAGGCATCTTCAAAACAAGTATAATATGGACACCTGCTATAGTGCTCATTGTTATTACCACAGGCCTTGTTGATGTCCCGTAAGCACTCAGATGGAAATGCTCCATGGCCTCTTGGCTGGCTTCTCTTCTCTTCCTTCCTACTAGCTGTTGTCGCAATCTGCCAAATGTGAGGTACATAGCATCCTCACATACTCACACACACTTTTCACACACAAATTCACACACCTGATCTTGACTCAGACCAAGTTTTGGGAATCCGCGGGAACATGTGGCGGCTTTTTTTTAACCTAAAGATGTACACGCTTCCAGTAAACCACTGATCTCGGCCGGACATCTGGTTGATGGTGAAATTGTCTGTAAAAGCTGGATTTTGAATTAAAGTGTACAGCCGGAGAAAGGTAGACATTAAAAAAATCGGGGGGGGGGGGGGGGGGAATACAACTGTTAAAGAAATGAGAGGAGATTTAGCAGGTCATGAAGAATATTGTGTTTCAACAACAACAACATTATTTTTAGAGCAGACAGCGAAGTCCTTCCCCCCCTTAGTCACTGTTGTTATGCATGTCAAACTGTAGATTTACCATCCAAAATTCTTTATTTTTAAAATAGTAGGTCTGATTGATTTTAGATAAAGCTAGACAAAAGTCAAACATAATTTTTGCAATTTTAGCCAAGCAAATGTCACCTCCACGAACTGGTTGAGGCACAAAGCCTTTCTCAATACATGGTACGCCAAGTTCAGAATTGCACGCTTTGGAGCTCAAACGTGGCAAGTTCAACTTGGGCATGGCCAGATCAACCTCCTGACAGGCCCCGGGCAAACATTTGTTTTTGGGCACCTATTCACATCCGTTAAACATGTCACGACTCAGACACACGCAGGACAGTTCAACTTTTTTGCAGGCAAGAAAGCTGCAACTGAGATGGCATGACAGACAATCTGGCAGAGTGCAAGGAAGTGGAAGTGGAAGTGGACCAGTACACAGTAGCCTATACCATGGAGGTAATGAGGAAATAGGGAGCAAGGTTTTTAGGAGTGTAACGCTATCTTGGGAAACAATGGTTGCTGCAGTATAAACTTCCCTAAATCCAGTAGTTACTAACATTAGCCTCAAAAAAGACAAAGAAAAAAAGAAAAGAAAAGACAAGACAAGACAGTCTCCAGACCTGACAGACTTGCTGTGCCTAGTTATGGTCTCTGATTGATATGCTCTTTGACTGGACAATTGCTGCTCAGAAGAGAGAACAGTCAACTGTTTTAACTTAGTACATTTTTACTTCGGTTATGCCATGTTTTATATTTGTGTATACATGTTTTTTTAATCATATTTTAAGATATATAGTTGTGAATAAGCCTTCATTCAGTTACAACCTATGAAAAGGTGATGTGGTCACTAATGCACAAATTCTTCAGTTCAGTTGTTGGTCGTCTTCTTTATACAAGAACCACACACAGAGATTCAAAGGGCAGGACATCACTAAATTGTTTTTTTAAGGAACAGTTTACATTTTAGAAAGGGCGTGCCAGTGAAGCTTTCTTGAGATATCATGCAGCTCATTTAAGACTATATTAAGTTCAAATTTGTGGTTTGGAAGTCGCATTCCTGTGATCCCACGGGAGTCTCAGCTCATCTCTTCATTTTCAGACAGAATAATTTAGCCTCCACCAGCCCACCAGTGAAGATTAGAGGGTATATCAGTCTTTCCATCGCTTTGTCTTCGTACTGTTCCCACCCTTCCTCCCTTTGGAGTTCCAGCTAGTGCTGCTGGAAACAAGCTCATAGCTAAAGGGGAAAGGAACGAAGGAAACCCTCTTCCTCCAAATCAGGCCAATGCTTTCTTCCCAATGGGTGCATAATGGTGATGTGAACAGAGTTAGGAGACATGTCGTCCCGTACTTTTGCTCGCAGGGGTGGATAGTCTGGGAGAGGGTTTTTAACGTAACACACATTATCAAGCCTTAAAAAAATGAACCCTCTGGGAAGGTGGGAGTGTTGATGCTGCAGCTCTTCATAGAAAGCACATGTGAACTGACATACCAATATTTCATACTATGAAAATTCATCATTAAGCTCATGTGTGGGATTGAATTCCATGTTGTGCAACATGTGGCTTTTTTTGATCTGTCACATCCCTTGTATTTGCTGTATACTGACTGGCCTCTCTATTATTTTATGTGTTACATTTACTGTATATTAGTTAATATAAAATTAAATAATAAAGATATTTCTCTGTATAATATGATTCAGTTCAACAGCAACACAAACAACATCGTCTAAAATGACCACAAAGTCAAATCAACACGTCTCTAAAACAGCTTCAACAAAAATTGGACATAAATAACCATTCATGAAGATAAGGTTTTAAATCATGACTGCCTTAGTTTTCACCAGGTGTACCTAATAAATTGCCATCATTGCACAGGTACTGCTTTGTGTTTGTTGTAGTTTTTAGACAACAGTGGCATTCAGTGGCACAGATGCCAGTGAGTGAATAAGGGCACACAGACAGCTGGATAACTTCATTGTTCATTGGTTTCTCCTCAGGGGATTAGCTAATAAAAATAAAAATGTACTTATAAAAACAAAAATGCATGTAATAAAAAGATGAATAAATAATAATGATACTAGACCATCCTTACATCCTAAACTAAAAGGTCAATAACACACAGCACACAGACCACAAGAAAGGGTATGAGGGTGGTGGAGGGAGGGGTTGAAGAGGAGGGGAGGCGAGGTGGAGGGAAGAAAATGTGAGATCAGGCCCAAATCTGTGGGGAAGCGGTAGCTTGGGCCGGACAAGTTCACAGATGTTTTAAAGTGCTAATCTAATCTTTATGCCAGGCCTCCCTCTTCTCTTTTTCTTCCCCTCTCCTCGTCTCTCAGTTTTTTTTTTTTTCCTCCTTTTTACTTTTTTTTGAGGAAGGCTGAAAGGCTGTGGCCTGTGTTACCATCCCAGGAGCATCATGCACCGCTGCTGCTCGGTGATGGGCCCCAGTTATCTTGCGCCTCGTTATCAGCCTTTTTCAGACTCAGACATGTGCAATTGCAATGAAGAAGCTCTGAACTGAGAACGGCATAATGAAAATTACTGTACAAAGCTGCTTATAAGAAAGGATGAAAGGGAGGTAAGCTCCAAGGGGTGGGAAGAAGGGTAAAAGTCCTTTCTTTTTTGTGAACATCACCCATGGTGATCATTCATCAAGCCATTATTCTTCCTAGTTTTACCTGACACCTTGGTCATACTTAGTCATGACAGCCTTGCCAAAACTGTGTTGCATTGGTATTATATAGCCCTGATACAGGATACAAAGCGACTACATTGACCTCTGATGCGCATGAAACCAATAAATTTTAGGCCCTGCTTGAGTTTTGAACTCATTTCCTCCCCTTGTCACTTTTCCTTGATTTTCCCTTTGCTTTTTCCGCCTTCCTCCTCTTGTTGCCCCGAAAGGAGGAGACTTCATATCAGACCGTCGCTACATTGAAACACGCTGATAGCTCCTGATTCTAGTGATACTTGTTGGAGTTAATCTCACCTACAGAATTTAACAGCAAACCCAACCTGTGGTTTTGCTTCCTTTCTGACACACACTAGACGAGAAATAAAGAGACCACTGCCAGAAAAATCTCCCTAGGCACAAAACCTGGAAATCTAGCCAGAGATTAGAGCTAAGGGAAGTGTGAAAAGAAATAAAGCACTGAATCATTTTTTTTCCCCCGCCTGATGACAAGGACTTGCTAATTACCACAGGTTGATAGATTATATTCATTGTGTTTACTTTTCAGCTTATTGTTTTCTCCCGGGCGATGTCAGGGAATCAATGGATTTCATTGAGCCCAGTGTTTGCTCCCTGTATTACCCTTGTGACAGGGTATTCGGCCACTGACTTTCTACAGCACCACTTAGCTCTTTGAATGTGCTAGTCATAAAATACACCACGATGAGGGTCCAACCTACATCCGCCACTGAACCCAATTGCTCACAACCTCTGTCGCCTTCTTCGCCTGCCTCTTTCTCTCTCTCTCTCTCTCTCTCTCCCTTTCCTGTGTGTGCTAAACATCTGAGAAGAGTGGATATCCTCCGTGCAACAGACCAACAGCTGTCCACCAGCCCTCTCTTTCTCGCCATCCCTCTTCCTTCATCACCGATTTCTCCTCCTTATATCTCTCTCCCTTTCTCTGATAGGCTGTATGATGTTTCTGTTTCAGTCATTCTGTCTCTCTCTTTGTTTGTATCTTGTCTTTCGGCTATCAACAGGCGCAGTACCGGTGATGGATGTTTATGCCACAGTTACTCCCAGTAGGTGTGGCTCCTATAACTGAGTGACTGAGGACACTACACACACTGAGTGATGGCTCAAGCTAAACCTGATTTTCTGACTACAGTGCATAACTCTCTTGTGTTTGATACAACAGCCAAATTGAGAGTTAGCCCACTGGTTTTTTATTAAATGACATTACTCTCAAATAGTATTTCTTACCCCAAATTAATCCTCTGAGATGTGAATACAACATAGTTTCAACAAAATGCACTGGAGGCCCGTTTCAAAAAGTGAATAAGTTAATTGTCTTATATGCAACTACAGCAGGGTCATACTTTGCAAAATGATTGTTGCCTGTCGTGGCTGTGCATAGGTGGCAAGTATATGTTTGTTGTGATTTAGCTGCGCGGCCAAACCAGTTTGCACTTGTCTGAAACCTTCAGTTTATTGTTAATTTCCAATGGGCACTGTCAATGGTCACAACAAAAGCCTCTGAACACACAACTGGATGGTAACAAATGTGGATATAACTAGAGTAACAGAAAATGTCTGGAAGCTCTTACCTGTAGTTGTTTGTTCTTCTTTAGGAAAAAAAAGACCGTCCTGTTCATTTTATACTGTCGAAAGCAGATCTAACAGACCTCACCAAATCAGTGGCAGCCATCTTGGTTGTTGACCAAATGCTCAGCAATGCCCCTATGTTGGTCATTGTATCAAGCCCCCACCCCATTTTAGATAAATGTTTGTGGATTGGTCCAGTTGTCTCAGGATTGACTGGAATCATCTGAACATGTGTAGAGGAATGAATAGTTTAGTTTCCCGTTAGTTTTGGATTGCAAGGTGTCAGGAGGACAAATCACCAATATTTTGAGTATGTGCTCACTTCAGTTCTCCTACCAAATAAAGTGTGGTTTTGCAACAAGTTCCTACTGTTGATTGTCTACAACCCTTCTGACTCCTCTCTATGTTACATATACAGTGGGATTAATATAGTGATATTTATTACCTTCCAGAGCTCAGTTTAGCTTTAGTGAGTATACTTTTTACACAACTGAATGTTGTTCCAGACCAGGAAATAAGCACCAAGTTGTGATGAACTGAAAAATAAACCTTATTACTGGACTGTCTCGAGGGGGGTGGGGGTTTAAGAGATATATATCCTGAGCGGAGGACCCCACAGAGTCTCAGATTCTGCCTCCATCTCGGGTATCTGTCTAATTAAAACTAAATCCTTATAATATCCCCTCTCAACCCAGTGGTATATTTCGAATGCATGCCTCGAGTGTCGAAGCAAATCAGAGGCGTGAGAGAAGGCAGGAATAGTAGAAACGAGGATGAATGAATGTACTTCCATTCAAGAGGACAGCATCCAGATTAGAAACACCTAAAAAGTATTATTTTTATCCTTGAGCTTGTAAGGGAATGTGGAGGAGGGAGAATGATGAGATGAAGACACAATGAAGAGCTGGACAGAGGACAGAAGAGGAAGAAAAAGTATGGTGATTGCTGATCTATTCATGAACTGGCATCGCTTGATTAAGATGTTATCTGGTGCCCGTACGCGCCTAAGTCAGAAACCACTTCGATAAAGATGAATTGGGACAATAGCTGGTCCTATGCAACCCTGATCATGCACATCAAACACACACGTAAAAGAGAGTCTAGAGAAAGAGAGACATACGCCTGAGAGAAGAACGGACGCAGCAGCCTTCCCCGGCCTCAGGGGCCGCGCCCAGCTCGCTGTGACGATTTGCCTGCCAGCCCGCGCGGGCGCTTTTGACGCGGCTGCACCTGCCCTAACTGGCCACTCCAGAGGTCCAGCTTGCTCATTCAGGTTTCAGGTGTGAGTCTGTCTTGAAGCTCGAGGCGAAACCCAAAACCTCGCTATCTGTTTTATGTTCCAGACTGAACCAACAACTCAGCAGCAGAAGCAGCAGCAGCAGCAGCAGCAGCACACAAACTGTTAGATACATCCACATTCGTTACAGTGATTTGGGACACTATCATTTTATTGTGTGACACACTATATGTGTATCAAACTGCACTTAGGGGGTGTACTTAAGGGTTAGCATGATTGAAAACTGTTTCGATGTCCAAAAGGAAATCTTTTGGTAACCATTAAGGGTCTGTGACCCCGCAGTATAAGTGATGTTCTATCTTTCTGCTGCTGGTATATCACTGTCATCTTGGCTTTTATTTATCACTTGTTTGAAAACCCAGCAGGCACACACTGTTTGTAGTTGTGCTTCCATGCTGTTCCACAATTTTTCACAACAGAACTGATGTTCTCTCAGAAAATATGAAAAGTTTTGGAATAAAAGAGGACATTTTGTGATTTGCAGTGAAGCCAAGGCCAAAAGCGCTTTTCCGTAGTTTCTAAGCCTTCTGTCATATGCTTGTGTTGCTTAGGTAAATTTATCTATCTGGCAAGTAACTTCCTGATTCCCAGGTGGTAGTAATCCAAATGTGCTTGACAGGTGTCGGCTGGGGCTGGTTCTACACATGGATACAGTGGGCGGGCCAAGCACAGCTGGACCCAAAGGAAGTTAATAAGGACAAGGAAGGAGGTTGTAGTTTGTGGGATACGCAGGCATGGGAGCAGGACACTAGGGAGGGATGAGGGCTTGCTTCTTGCCTGTGGCTCATCCCATCCTCTCCTCAGAGGGCGGCAGAAGAGTGGCAGGCTAGTCCTGTGAACTCTGTTCATACTCAGACTGCAGAATTGCAGTGAACCAGCAAAGCAATCCCCATGCCACTTCATCTATGTATGACATAGTTTGCAAGTTGAACTGTTGTTAGTGATATATGATACTAGCCAATCTGGGACGTGCTCCAGTTCAACTGCAGCACTGTTTGCTGACACACCTCACATCTTGACTATAAGAAATCTAGGAAAGCTGCATCCAGGGCTACTCAAGATTGTTTCTGAATTTTTCATCTTTAATTTGGTCATCACACTGACCAAATACAAACACACAAATTCACATGATGAGATTTTAGAGTCAAACTTTAACTTGACTGTCGCTTTCAAATTGCCGATATTTTGTATTGTGGGAGAGGGCTTTGAAACTGAATTGTCAAAAAGCTGTGAGGTGGAAGGAAGTGTTTAAAGCGCCCTGGTTTCATGAGTATGAACGATCCTGGCTGGAACTGCCAGGCTAAAAAGTTTAATGACTGCATCAGAAAATATCTGGTTTTTGATGTAAAGACAAAAGCAGGCCAGTGTGGTTAACTATGACCTAAAGTGTACTTCTGCAAACAGATCATAGAGCTTAAAATGCTGTTTAAGCGAGACTGACACTGATGATGATTTTATCATCTGCAGCTTAACTGAATTCAGTTTTGGGTCTGTAACAATTTTATTGAATTAATACAGCATGATTTGTTCACAAATGTGACAAGTAAGGTTTTAAATTCCTGGCTATTGTAGTATTTACTGTCATTTGCAATGCCAGACTGTGGATGATACTAAAAATATGATTTTTTTATGAGAAAATAGTTGGTTCCACTAAATTCCAGTGTGATGTTTTACAGTGCATCAGTGCCTGTTGTACTAAGCAATACCCCCTCTGACCACAACCACTCCTTGTGTGAAGAACTCTCTGTAATGCTGCATTTTGCACTCCTCCTGCCTCTCCCTGCTTATCTAGGATATATCACAGATAAACCCAGACACCTGGTCAGGAGGTGTGGCTATGTGTCCAGTAAGCGGGCCCCCGTCATTGCCAGGAGTAACTTTCATAGCTCTTTCGTATAGACGGCGGGCTGAAGGAAGGTGTTCAGGGCTGATTGGTCAAGGCTGCTGCTACCTAGTTCAAACAGACTCCACACCTGACAAGATAAGCCTGATCGTATCCTGTGTTTGTGCCCACAACCTCACCCTTAGCAATTCAAGACCACAGAACCTGTGAGGAAGAAGGACAAATGTTGTAAAATAGATGTGAGAAGAGGCAACCTTGATGAGATATCAAGGTATGGTGAGCTATCTGTTTTGTTCCACTGCACTACAATACCAAAACACAAAGAAACAATAAACTGATATAAGCTGCCTAAAAGCCAACCATTTCTAAAGAAGTAAGAATAGAAGAAATCTGATCACAAGTGCCCATGATATTGTGAAAAATCATGTAAACAATTCAACACAAAGCAACCTCGACAGACCTTTAAACCCCTTAATGTTCAGTTTCTTTTAACTTGCCCTTTCAAAGCCACTTAATTGTTGTCAACAACTGTCCAATTCCACATTGTCTGACAGTAACAAACATATATTCTTTATCATGAGGGCTGTACCATTTCCTCAAATAGGAATACTCTAGTGGAATATTCTGTTTTGAGCATTATTCTGTACACACTTCCCCAAACTTCAGCCCAAAATATTTAGTATCTGTAAAGGATTGAAATGCATGAGAAATGCAAGATGGTTTGACTGAAGATGGGGAAATTGTGGTTTCATACATCCCTCCGCAGTTTTTGTATGATTCCTATCAGTGGTAATATCCCAAAGAAAATGGATGTATGAACTAACAGGTCAGGGCTTATCAATAATCACTCATCTCACTTCATCATGTGGGACAAATGGACTGTTTAACACCTGTTTCTAATGTAGCACCTGGGAAAAGAAGGAGTTTACAGATGAGGTTGAAAGAGGAAAAGATTTGCAAGAGAAAACTGTGTGAAGATGGGCAGGTGATTGACAAATGGGCTGAGATTGAAGTGATGATTTGTAAGGGATGCTAATGATGAGAAAGATAGGGATAAGCCAGGAAGACAGAATAGCATGGCGAGGTGGGAAAGAGTGAGGTCGTGTCATGGAGGAGAAAGGTCAAAGGTTATCACTAACCACCGTGAGTGAACCACAATGTGTTAAGGGAGCCCATGAGATGAAAAAATTTCACTCTTACAACCAGGGTTAGACTTTATCTGTGAACATGAACATTGAACATACATCTTATGTGCACATCTTTATCTACGGTATACACTTTATTTTCGCACAAACACAAAGCACGTAGATTTGCTTGAAGTACGGCTCACTGAGATGGCTACACGCTCATCTATAACTACTTGCACGTATTAAAATATAAAAGGTGCCCTGTGAGCTTTCTAAAATGAAAAGTTATCTGCACCTCATAAAAACATTTGCAAACATTTCACATCTTGCACTGTTTACATCGTGTTTATTTAACCAGTAGGTTTTTCTTTTCTTTGTTGGTGACTTACTGTGTTTCTGAAGCACAGTGTCAACTTCTCAATCAGTGGAACAGCTTGAAACCAAGAGCAGGAGGTGAATTGTGCATGGTGGGCTGGTATGCATGCATGCAGTCCTGTGTGCTCTATGGCTCTAATCGCATCAAAATCTCCACAGGGTACCTTAAGACTGGTTATGTTTAGAGAATATGAGGATCAGAGTCTTCCATGTTTTTCCAATTCTCAAGAAAGGACATCCTGAGAAAAGCGAATGTATTCCAAGTCTCAGGATTTAGGTAAAAACTTCAAGTATAGCAGAAAATTTCACAAAGGAGACAGATACCATTTGTTTTGAGATACTGATGGAGCCCTAGCATCCTAGCTGCTTTGTGGGAAGAAGGTTACGACAGCATTTCTTTTCTTCTCCATCTTAGCGTGAAATCAAATCACAATCTTCCCTTTGGCTCCTTATAGTAGACCGTGGGCTTCACTCACCTGTAAGCTGGTGAATGGTCCATCTGGTGGTGGCTGAGAAGTCACAATGCCTTCTAAAACGCCATTGAATGTGGGGCCAAAGACACTGTCGAGTTTTCGACCCCGTATTTCGCCACACATCCCCTCAGTTTCTTTGTTCTCTGCCTCCATGTGACATCTGATCAGAAACATGTAAGCATTGCCATGGGTGGTAGAACAAAGTGATACAGAGAGGATGTGCAGGAGGAGGAGACGTTTCCTTTCATTTAAATCTGCGCTCAAACTCACAGCTGTTTCCAGTGTGAGAATTTGAGGCTACTTCTTAGTTACAATATCATGTACACAGACCTGTTTAGATTTTGAATCTCTAGGACCTCTGGCTTCCCTTTTTCTTCTGGAACATGGCAATAAATCCACTGTAGGCTGAAGAAAAAATGTGTATAAGCCAGGCTTTATCATGCATGTAGTCTCTAGAAAAAGCTTTTAACATCGGCAAAAAAAAAAGAGAGCAAAAGTTGATGCAAAGAAAAGTCATGTGACAGTTGGGAAAGAGTTTGTTGGAGTTTATTAGAGGAGGCTTGTTGCAAACATTTTATAAGCTTTTTTATGAAATGTTTCCATTTAGAGAGAAAATGCAACACTGAAAAACAATTACTAAGCTCAGTAGAGAATACTTTAAAGCCCTCTGTCGAGCAGGGTACTGAAGTCCTAGTTTATCAGTCTTCTTTTTTTCTTGATACATGCAGACACAACTAGTAAAGATAATTTGTTGTTATACTACTCAGTAGCTGCAATACATGAGCTTACTTCCTGACTTGTTAGTTGAGCTTTAGCGACACCGCTTACGTCTGCTATCATGTGTTGAACACCAAATGCAATAATGATAAGGTGACGTTGAAGTAAATATTGACTGTTAATTCAATACACTGAACATTTGTACAGATGTAAAGCCACCATAACTTACTCATGTGGACGGCAGGGCTTCAGTTTTCAGGCGCTTTGTTGAGTGCATAGTATCTAAACATTTCAAGATTAAATACACCATATTGCTGCTATTTAAATACATAACGTGGTCTTTTTGGTTAGAATTGCCATTCAGTGGAATTATGTATAATCACAAGACAACCATCACTTGGATTTTCCATCGCCTGCAAAAGAAATGTACAAAAGTCTGTCTTTCTTTAAATAACAGGATAGGAAAGTACATCTAAACATGCATAATAATTCCTAGCATTGCTGTGGTTTTAAAATAAACAGATGCAGGAGGTTGTGGGTGACAGTTCATTATGTTAACGCTCATAAAAACAGATGCACCCTTACTATGGTTCAAATACTGCAGAAACAACACGGTCACATTAAAGTTTAGATGCCATGCTGGTGCCATCGTCGATGGTAAAATGCTGTTGATCGCCAGTACGTCCGTCAGAGATACAGAATTGTGTAAACTCTGCTCGGAGCTTCAGAACGCACGTCCACGATTGCCTGCTCTGGACTGAAGCATCATTTTCGCCGCTTTCTTCTGCAATAGCTATAAACACATGGAGCCTGAGATGAGAGTATATTGAATATATTGTACACTTCGATGTTAAAGCGTGAGAGAACAGTTATGGTGTACACAGCAGCATCATTTATAAATGGGAAAAAGTGTAAAGTAATTCCTGCAGTTTACCTGTGTTGACTATATTTCGTTTTCTGTACTTCTTTCTGCCTTACTGTCTAATCATTTATCCTGTTCTCTCTGTGGGCAGATTATGTCTGTTTTTCTACTCTTTTCTTTCTTGGTCTAGTTTTCTACCCTGATAATGACAATTTAGCTGCTATATTCATTTCCATCTCCCTCCTCTCCACTCATCCTTCTCACACTGCTACATTTGTCTCTATCAGTCTGCGTGTATGCATTCAGCTGGCTTTTACAGTCCCAGTCCCAGTCCCATCTGCCTGTTCCTGCCTCTGTCCCCTCCCTCAGTGCGTCTCCATCCACGTCTAGGTTTCTCCGGCCGAGCTCTCTCGCCCACTACCGGCAGCCGCAGCCCTCCACCACCATATCCTGGCAATTCTTCAGCACCACTCGGTCGTGAGGGTCCAGGTAAAGCAGGGCAATGGGGCTGAGGGAGGTGGGGACGCAGCAGGCCCGGGGCACCGCTCCATTCACAGAGTTTACCAGAGTCTGCACCATGGCGTGGCTAGAGGAGTTCATGTGGTCAGCCAGAGGGAAGCGGCACTCCCCCAGGCAGAAGAAGGCATCGTAGCCGCTGGGTGCAATGATCCACTTGTGCCAGCCCACGTCGTTGAAATCTACGTATAGAGGATGACGGCGGCATCTGTTGCGAGAGAGGCGCTTCAGTTTCGCAGCACGGCCACCATTTCTTTTCACCCTTCCACGTTCGTTCCAGCCTACCCCACTTTTTATCACCCCCAACCTGAACTAGAGTAAACTGTTAGCTGCCACCCAGTCTTGGTCCCTATTGCGGCCCTTTTGCCATGTCTTTGCCCTCTTTCTTTTGTCACTTTTCTCCTCTCATCCCTCTGGGCTGCCACCCGAGGTCCTCCTGCCATGTTGACTAATGGTTTTCGCTACCATTGGCGGACTGTATCAAGAGGGGTCTCTCCTGGGCCCAGTTTCATCCTGACCCACTTGGACCTGCCACCTCAGGTGTCCCTTCTTGTGTTTCTCCGCCTCCTCATTGGGCAGAGGAGAAGCTGGTCAAATAGCGAGGTGGTGTTGTTTTCAGGTCTGACCTCCAGGAGAGGGTGCCCAGGCTGCCACTCCCAGTGGCAGGCCTTATGGAAGAGCTCTGCACCTGAGGCTAAAACTTCCCAGAAACCACTGTCTTGGGATTTTGGAGGCCAGTGAGAGTAACTCTTGTTCTCCAGCAGGTTGGGCCTGATCCTCGTGGTGCCAGGAGAGGCATAGGTTTAGGCCTGTGGGCCCGGCCCAGGATGTTTTGTTACTGGAGGAGCCGAGCTCAGCAGAGCACCTCATCCTCAGGGATCGAGGAGATGTTGAAGAAGATGAACCTTTCTATGATGGTCTGCTATGGACCGTTCCAAGGCCTCAGGAGTGAAGAAAGACAAGAGAGCATTGGGAGTTCAGTGTGGTTCAAACTCATCGGACCTGAGATACATGACACAAACTAATTTGGTACAGAAAATAATTGGTAATTTAGCAGACTTTCTTCAAAACAGGAAAATTGCCAAACTGTCTCCAAGATCAGTAGACTCAGAGTTCCAAGTTTTACCCTCGCATGAGACGCGATCACGTTCCCAAAGTAAACTGAATCAATATAAGAACTCATTTGTCCTTAGATGGGTTGTTACTTTTAAATTAAGAAAATAACACGTGACCTGGCCCAGGCTGTAACAGGCATGCATAGTTGCAAAGTATTAAAGTGATTTTTTTTTTATATTTGTGGGAGAGCTAGAGTTTATTGCATCAGAACTGCTGGCTGGGATTACCCAGGAAAAGCTAGCAACTGCCTCAAGACTTCTGTCCCCAAAAGTCTCTATGTTGATTGCATGTGTTAGTTTTTTGGTATTTTGATTAATTAAAATTTGTTAAGGAATTTCCACTACTAAAGTATATATCAATTAATATCATGCCATCATTATTAGCTAATTTTGCAGGCATGTCTTATTGAGGGTATCTGTTGTGAACCTCTGTGCCCTCAAAGACCCTAGGACTAGCCCAACAGCAAACAAGTTTGCCCCTCAGGCCCCCTGTGAACAGGCTAATCCAGCCACATCAAAGTGCAGGCAGAGTCCAGTGTGAGATATCTTAAGTACGCTCATGTCTTTTGAAAGACGTGGGGATCAGACAACCTGGTCTTATCTAAGATTTGATTCTTATTTAGCATTTGTAAGAAGAAACAGAGTCACAAGAAACATCTGCTACTGTCATAAAAATGATCTTTATACTTCATCTGTGGCTGATAAAAGAATTCAACAGAGTGCATAAACAGTTTCTCTGAAACAACAGTTCAAAGATCAAACTCAAACAACTGAATATTTTGATTATATAAGTCAAACAGGTTGACAGCATATACATGATGTGTCAGTGGACTACCGTTGTGGTGAAAGCTGCGTATGGTGTTGGCCTGCTGGATGTGCTTGCTGGGGAAGCTAAACAAAGGGTCCTCCACTAGATGGTACTGCTGCTGGTGGAAGCGATAAAGATCCAGGAGGTACCGTGGCACCGGCACTCGGGGCCGAGGGTCGGGCTGCTACTGCAGGCCCAGTCGGCTCAGGAGGAGACTCTGGATGGTCTGAGCCAGACTGGGCTCCAGGACGGAGCCGGCTGGTGGGCGCGTCAAGGAGGAAGGCGTGGGGGACACCCTGCCATGGTCGATCTCGCTGGTGTCTCCACCCTGGCGACCAGACGAGGCTTGAGGTAGCAGCAGGACCATGAGGAGCAGGAGGTTAGCAGGGAACATGGTGGACCTGGAGGGCAGATAAGGAGGTGAGATGATGGGGACAGGTGTAGAAAGAGAAGGGATAAAAAGAGAATTTGTGGTTGAGGCGAAGAATTTTGTCCTTTAAATTTTAGGTGTGTTTTGAATTTATTTGTTTGTGCACAATATATGCTTTATGTTAAGAAATGTTGTAACCATATGATATAATGACACAATATAGTGATAGTTGAGAAATCTGTAAGATATTCCTACAAGATGCCCAGACTCTGTATCATGCTTATGTCTCTCCTTCCCGGACACACTAGTTTCTCATTAGTCTTCAGCCCTTCATGTGGCATATAACCAAGAAATTTACTGTCCACATATCCAAGGGTTGTTTGCTTGTTACCCAGGCTGCAGAAACAGTGCTACTTTTGTTTTTCTCTGCTAATTTGGCGGTGCCTACCCCAAGGGCTCATATATCTCCTAGGACACCCAGGGAGCAGGAGTAATTAACCTGCCTCATCTGTAATTTAATCATGCTGTGTGGTTGCGTGTGAAAGGGATCAGGCAGTGCTGTGCATGAAAGACCAGTATTAATCAAAGGCTGTGGACTCTAGTGACATGTAATGGAGTTAGAGGTGTCAGTGACAGATAACCAGGTTTTTTTTCTTCTGTCATCCTCTTTCAAATAATCAGACACTGAGTGTTAAACATTTAGACTTTGCCTGTCTGAGGAGGAGAAGACTCAAAAATCTTTTCATTTAAAGGGCCAATTAAAGTGCCACCAAATTCCAGGTGTATTCTCTTATCTAAAGGTGCCAAAACAGCATTTTGAGTGTGTGTGTTTTTTTTCAACTGATTGTAGTCAAAATAGAGGCTCGTTTTAATGCTGTTTACACTGCTGGAAATAAAAAACCTCAGAAAACATTTATCTCTCTGATTAGTGGGTTGATTGCATGGTTGAGGCATACGGCTTGTGCGCTGAGCTGTGTTAATATAGATTACCAGTAGGTAGTACAATATGCTGCCAATAACCATCTGTACTCAACTAATCAGTGTGTTTTACTTACAGTATGTTCAAATATGCAACTGTGGTTTGCTCATTTCAACCTGCTAGTTACTTAAAAATCATTTCTGTGGGGTTCTCTCAGGAGAGGATTATTGCACCTGTATGGGAAGGGTATGGATTCCACCTACGCAGATTATCGAGGCCTAATAATATTCATTCTGTCCTGCCTGCATCCTGTAAACACTGACCTACAACCCCACAGATACCACAACATTGCCCCTTGGCTAAACCCACTGAGTTGGAGAAGGACTTTTTCATCTTTCACGAAAAGAAGTGATCAGTGTGTCTCCACCATGACTGTTCCTCAGTGCGAACATGACCACAGACAAGGGTCAACAGAATTACCACTCTGTGACCTGGCCAACACCCTGCACCTCTGTAGTGCAGGCGCTAATGACTGAGCCAGTAATTAGAAACCAGCAAGTTGGCTATATCTCTTGACATGAAGAGGTTAGAGGCGGTGTGTAAAAGGTCAGGAGCAAAGGAGTTAAACCTGTTGACCAGTCAGGACAAGACAATTTGAGCTGGCAAATTAAAATGAACTTCTATGCAATAGGGAAGATCGCGGGAAGAATTGTTGTTTTGTTAACAGGACAAGGGAGATATCCTCAAAATATACATCTTGACCCGTCAGTCACTCTAAGTTTGCAATTACTCTTTCCCTGTCCGAGGCCACATATCCCTTCTATCTCTCTTTATCTCTGGGTCGGCGGGACAGAGAAATTGATTAGCCCTCTACAGCGTGATAACAGAGTGCGAGGATTGAGCTGAATGAGAATTGACTTCAGATGACTTGCTTATTTGACCACACTCAAGCAGAAAAGGCAGAAGCAGGTCACAGGAAGCATGTGGTGTTTTTTTGTATGTGCAGCTGTGTGTATGTGTGTTCTTCATGTTGTTGGGCACAAAGGGCAGCCCTGGGAAAATAAGCCACCCGGCGTGGGATTGTTGCTGAATATCCATTAAACTCTCGCAGCCCCACCTATTGGTATGTTTCACCTGAGGCAACGAGTAGATAGACAATTACAGATTAGACACTCTGCTGGACTGCCTCCTCCATATCTGAGAGGTTTAAAGGATTATGACAACAACACCACCTCTCTCCAGTACTTCTCACCCACAAACCCACCCAGGCCTCCTAGGTTCCAATATCTGTCATATAGGAGGGTGGAACAGCTTTCTGCCAGGCAGAGGAACGCAGATGAAGAAAAGCTAGAAATGGAGCCAGCTATTCCTACATCACTTTTGACATACATATAGCCGCTTCTTTCCCCTGGGTGTCTGTGTTATGACTGGTTTTATCTAATTTTAACCGCAAAAGAGGATCCAGGCCAATTTATATCTTTTAGAATGTAATTGTGGCGCCTACCCAATTTTGATAAGCGTACTATTCTAGAAAATTGACATTTTTTAAGGATTGTACCCCCACAGTTCCTCCTTTCATCTCTGACTTTTAATTCTTTCTCTCTGTGTCATGAATCTGGCATGAACAGAACAACTAATGAAATGTTCTGGGGGAGCAAACAGTTGAGCTGTTTGATGAATGGGCTGTGGACAAGGAGATAAGGCTGAGGTCACAGCCGTGTTTTTGCCCTTTTCCTGCGCAGCATGCTCACGCCAGTCTATTAGACATTAGATGCGACTGACCTCCAGCAGATGCAGCGTGACCTTGGCGCTGCGCAGATCGGCCGTCGTCATGGCCTGCTCGGCCTTGAAACCACGATGAAACCTCGACTGTGTCTTTGTCGTAGTTTTATCGTTTATCAAACCCTGCTCCCTTCCCTTCCTCCTTCCCTTTGCATTCCTTGAACTTTGCCCTTTGCTTTGTCGCTCGCTATCACACATCATGTTTTTTGTGCTTCTCTCATCACCTTCCTCATTCCCTATCTCCCTCCTTCCCTCTCCCCCATAAATGTTGCTCTTTTTTCTCAGGGCCCTTAAACAATGGGTGTTTTTATGGAAGAGCTGGCGATTGTTGCTGGAAGGCAGAGGGCTTGGAGGTTCGTAGCCGCTGATTTATCCACCCACGGCCTCATGTTACGCCTGGTCCCTCAACTTTCCTTCCTGTTGTTCTTCCTGTTTTTCCCAAATTCCTCCTCCGGGGCTTCTCCCTTTGATTTCTCTCCCCTTCCAGCTTCCTATTTTTCTGGTGTTGTTGTTCTATTCTTCTAGAATATTACAGCCGCATGCGACATGCCACAGGGTTCATTTGAGCTTACTCAAATGCTTGGAAATATATGTCATGTTGACAGCCTCAGAGCCAAATATGATGTACAGTACATTATACACACCTGAGAACACTCTGAGGATGGACATCTGTGTTCACTGTCATTTTTTTCCACAGCTGCCCTTAGACTGTAGCATATAACTGAGTACGCACGCACCAGTCTGTATAATCAACTGTAAGGCGACTGCACAATATTCCCCAGTATACCTAGTCATTAATGCACAAGTTTGAGCTGTGGAGCATGTATAATGGGGTGGGGTGAAAATGTCCAAAATAGTTGTGAGTGAAGTTGTGGCGAATAGATGAAATTATTAGAATAATATTCCAGGGCTGTGTGGTTTTATTGACCTATTAGAACAGTACACTTTTATCTATCCCCAGCTGACCGATTAGCTATTAATGACCCAGATGTCAAACGTCCGTTGCTGTTACACATGCACATGCAGACACACACATGCATACATGTGACCATGCTAAGAACAGTACAAGGTTTAAACACCTACTAACTGCCAGGCGGAGTGAGTGCTAACACGTACGCAGAAACTCACGCCAAGATGTATAACTGTGGAGAAGAAGGTAATATACTAGAGCAGTTGGAAATAGATTTAGACACACACACACACACACACGCACACACACACACACATGAGACTGGTTCGGTTTAGTCATTCTGGTACTTTCCTGATTAAACAACATAATTGCAATCTGCTCTACCTGGCTGATCAGGTATCACATCTACACACACACACACACACACTCACACACTATTTTTTGGCTTCAGTCTCATTTGAGTGAGCTTTTGAACTGAGCATCAACAGGTCGCCATGCAGTTGCTAGCCTATCTCTTTCATCCTCATGTTCTTTACCTCTCAGAGTCCCTTCGCCTAAGCCGGGATGCCCGGAGGTCTCTAAAATACAAGTGCATTGTGGTTACCAGGAGGCCCCGCTGAGGCGCAACACTGCAAAAAGCATCAGTGAACATTGACATCTAACTCAGGATCACTGAAAGCTCAGAGACTGCCTCACAGTGTCTGACAGCCAAACCAATGTGAACACAGAACAAAAAACACACCTCTGCTTACATTAAAGCTGCTGAGTGTTAACACTGAGGCTGATTCAGACTATGTGTGTGCTGCTGGGCATGTGGTGAGTTACGCTATGCCTTTTGAACTCATAATGTACATTATTCTCAGACAAGTTGCTTACCGGACAAGATTCTTGATTGAGCACACAGTGTGCCAGCAGTGTATGTATGTGCATGAGGTGTGTGTGCATTTTTTCCCTAGAGTGACTAATGGTTTCAGTAGTGCAGTTCCTGTGGCCTGTGGCTTGACAGACAGACGTGTGTGAGGTATGTGACTGTGTGTGTGTGTGAGAGGCATAGGATGGTACTCAGTCCAGGTGTGTGGTGGGATGTATGCAGAGTCTAGTGGTTTATCCTGAGCTCTGGTGTTACGATCTCGGCTCGCCTCCGCCTGGGAACAGAATGGACAAAGTGGGACTATTTACCCTTTCTCTCTTTGCCTTCTCTATTCACCTCTCTCAGGGCAGCCAGTGCCTGTCTCTACTATGTTCCGGTAAACAGACTCAGGCTGCTCGCCCATGTTTCTCTCCCTCTCTGCTCCTCATTAGCTCTCATCCTGTTGTCAGTTGATAAGTAAACCTAAAAACATCCACTGGCCTCCTCTGCCTGCCTCATGGACCTCTCTGCTAGTAGTGGCAACTCCTTTCTGTCGCTTCTGCACTTCCACCCTGCCTGTTTAAAACACACCGGCACCGCTGCTGTGTGGCGAAGCTAAGAGGAAAATTAGTTGTGTCTGTCTGTCTGTCTGTCTGTCTGTCTGTGTATCACCGGCAACAACTCCTCTTGCTCAAACCTCCCCACAGGCTCCTTCCTCTCCTCTCAGTTCCTCCCTTTTGTATCTCCCTCCTTTTCCTCTCTTCTCTCTCCCATACACACACACATCCACACACACTTTTTTGTTGCTTTTTCAATGCTATACAAAGTGTCCAGCTGGTAAACTCAGTTTAACCTAATTGACTTTCCTGGCCACTAGGTCCTCCCAAATAGTGATACACAGACCAGCCCCAGTAGCATCCACAGGCCGTTTCTCTCTCTCTTCTCACACACACATGTGCGCACACACACACACATGCACAGACACGCAAACACATGCACAGACATAAGCAAACAATCACAAGCACAACACTCATGTGCACACTGGCACACTAAAACGAAAACCAAGCACACGAGCATGTCTCCAAAGACAATATAAACATATGTAGAGTATCTTACACACATACATATGCTCATACACACACACGTGCATATACAATCTGGTCCAGATAACCTCGATAACAAAGCACACAGAAGCAGGCCAATTATTTCCACATTTTCCTTTAAACTCACCTGGCTGCTGGCACCATTTTACGCTTCGCCAACGTGTTTCATAGACACTTGTCATCATTATAAATACGAGGGCCCCATGATACTGTATATAAGAGCAAATGATCCAGTTACAAGACAAAGGTATGAGCTGTGGATGACTCCAGGAGCCGCCATGAAGTCACGCAGTTGAGTTTTTGTGATTGGATGAAGCAATTCGAGAAAAAAAGGAAAGCAGGCTGTACTTCACTACATGGTACAGCTAAGGCATCCGTCCTTCCAGCGCAGAGCGGGTAAGCAAGAATTTGTATTCATGGCTGGGCCCATGAGAAAACGGCCTCTTTAGGATGCACTGCCCTGTAGTATTAGATCTCATCATCTGAGAATCATTGTCGGCGTCCCCTGCCCTCTTCTCTGTCCCTCCACTTGTTTTCCTTACCACTGCATAAACGCACGAAAACCCCTATATCCACAGACCTCATTCATCCCAGGCTGAGTAATCAACCGAGCAGAGCAACTTACACACAAACACACACTGGCTTCTGCCTGAAACACACGCATACACTTGCTTTTGAAAGGGTTTATCATTGGCGGTGCTTCACTGACAGTCTGGCTGGTTATCAGATTCAAGACTTTTAGAATCGACATATGTGAAAAAAGAAAAATTGAGCGATTAACTGACTAGCTGATCCACACCTATTAAAAGATCCAGCCTATACAAAATTTCGCCAATCATGTTAATGAATTGGGGTTCAAGGGATAAAGAGCCTAGTTTACGTATTTTTGCCAGCAAAACCCCAGGTTAGTAAATGATCCACAGAGTCCTTGAGGCGACTACCTCTGCACCTGTATATATAGCTGATCCTGGCCTGACCCCCCTGAGGAGGAGTTAATGAAATGCTAGGGATCAGCTGCAGATTAACTGAAGTTACAACTGTTGTTCTTGCTTTTTATATTTAAAAACTTGGTTTTTTCATTGGTTATTTTTGTTTTGAGGCTCTGACCCAAGAAGCCGAAAAGGTTAGAGAACTGTTTGATATTTTGTAAAATCTTCCTAGATGATGAAGCTACTTACACTACTCACGCCTAAAATAGTGAATAGAACCAGGAGGTGATTAGTTTGTCCTAGCATCTATGGCCTTATTAGTGGGAAAACCAATACAGAGACTGAGAAATGAGCTTTTGAAGGCATCAGCCACCATAGCTTCAAATATAAATCAGCCTCCAAACCTACAAAAGCTGCCACAAGAGGACAGAAGTAAATTGTACAAAAGATGTGAAAAGCTACTGCATGGTCCCAAAAGTGGGAACCAACAGTACTCAGGTAATGGGATGTTAGTCTGTGGCTATTCAGGGTCTAGAGACAGCTGAGCCACATCCCCAGGCTCACTAAGTGCCTTTCCAATGAGAATTCCAGCCAGGTTTCTATCCTCGGAAAGCCACGCTGCCTGTCCCGCCTGGCTTGGCCGGGGGTGAGAGAAACTTTTAAAGCAATACCTCACCGCTTTCATGTTATCCATCCGCTCCCATCCCCAGTGTTCTACTCCATACCGGGCCCATCTCATGGACACAGAGGAGAGGCTCACAGGAGAAGGAGGAGGAGGAGGAGGGGTGTTTGGATTGCTTTCTTTTCCTTTTAAACTGTCATAATATAATTATCACATTGATCAGCAGCGGTCATCAATCTGGGTCTGAGGTGGGAAGGAGTAGCAAACCTTGGAACAGAAAGCACTTAGCTCACAGCAATAGCAGCACAGCTGTGGGACATGACAGCCAAGGTCACTACACTTATCAAGTGTGTTTGTGTGTGAATTTGCGAGGCCTCTTTATCCTTCAACAAATGGCCTTATAGAACGGCAGCCATCTGTCCTCAACCAAAGATCTGTTTCAGCACTTCATGAAACTGACTGATTGTCACTCAAAGGTAAATAAATGTTGGAGATAAAGGCCAGAATTGTTGTTTTTGGTGAAATCTAGTGAGTCAAGTCTTCATAGTTATTCATCTATATGGTTGCCACATCAGACATCAAAGCATAAAAGCATCAACAGGCAGGCAGGATAATGAGACAAAAATATGATCATCATACAACAGAGTCTGTCCCAACAGTCACAGTTAAAGTATTAGTGAGTGCCTTATCAGGAAGTAGAGCAGTCATCCACCAATCGAAAGGTCAGTGGTTTGATACCCAAGCTTCTAGTCCACAGGCCTAAGTATCCCTTGGGCAAGATAATAAATTAAAGCGTCTCCGATGTATCATCGGTATGTGATGGTGAATGCGACGGGTAGCGGAAAGTGCTGTGGAGTGGTCGATATGATTGGCTATAGCTCGATGGCGATCACCATATGCGCAGTCCATTTCCACGCTCTACTACTTGTTTTGTGTGTTTCTCACACTACTATACGTCCAAGTGCCCATCAAGACTGAAAGCAGTTGAGGCGATCAACGACTGGGAGGCACTGACATTGGCGATCCCACTACCTATAAAGAAGTGCACATTCAGGAAATGAGAGAAGGAAATTAACATATTAAAAGTATTAAAACAATTAAAACTAGAATGATTGATGGCGTTCATAACAAATACATAACATGTGGTGTTATGACGCTTGACTTAACAACAATAAGTCAGATTATATATGCTGCTTATGAACTCCAAAGGGGGTTATCACCCAACTGCAGTTTTCTCTTAGTATTTTCTCACCCACAGTGTCCATGTTTTGAGCTCTCAATTGTTTCCACAGCTCTTTTTCTGGGGAAAACAGTTTTAAAATGTCAATATATGCACCCTGCTCAGCACCAACAGACAGACAAAAGTTAACAAAGTTAGAGACTAGGAAGAAGCGGCCAGATCTTTTCCCTCAGGATATAATGAAACCAAAACCAGAACCAAAAGAGTGAATATTTTACTTATATTTACGTAGGTGAAGTAGAAACACAACTCACCATTTCATTGAGGTAGAGGAAACCGTTTGCAAACATGTTTGCTATTTTAATCTTTATTAGGATTGCTGCAGCTTTGAGTCAAGCACTGGAGGCCCCATAGGTTTGAAAAGACTGTGACCGTGACAGCAGCTTGGTCGCCTTTTCTAATCTATGTTGGAAGAGAATACTTTAATCATTAGAATTCTTGATGAGTTCAAATTGTTCATCCACTGCAGCTTGGGAAACCGTCGGAAAGTCGCATCTTTCTCTAAATAATCAACCCCAACTATTAAATCACATAATGTAAACCTAAAAGAAAAGGAAAATCACTTTACTTTGAACCATGGAAATGGTAAGAATTAATGAACCTGATTATTTACTTTACAACTATTGAGTGTTGTGAGCTTATAAGGTTGGTTAAAGGCAAGTCAACCGAAAAGCAACAAACACGTTAGAAAATGAAACCACGGAAGTGACACTGATAAACATGGACATAATGTGAAGGTTGTTTTGAACTGTGAAACAATGGAGGCGAATGACTTGAAGGCCTGTAGTCTTTCCAAAATCAAATTTTCCTGAGAAGAGCGTGATTGGAGAGTGAGTCATGAGTAAAAAGCCCACAGCCCCAAAAATAAACAAAGATTGATGTTCAAACACTTAACGTGATCGATGCCTCACCAGTGAACAGCCCAATGATAAAACATGAAGTGCTGAGAGTCATTTCTGTGATAGACCTTTACATTTACCTTCATTGCATATGTAATCAAGTTACATTATTCTAGATGCCTTGATACTGCCAAACCTGTAGACTTTACAGAGAAAAAATGCAAATTGTTGGTCACACAAGTTTGATTTCATCCATTTCATCCATCCACGTAATTAGCAAAAGAATAAATACATAAATATATTGAACAACAGAAGATTTTGCTTATCTATCGGTGAACAGGTTTGTAGAGAAGTAAAGAAGAAAAGCGTTCATTGACTGCCTTTAATTTGCTTTGAATGAAGTTTAGACGACTTTTATAGGTAATAAAGTCTATTACCTATAAAGCGCAGTATGTCAGTACCAACCTCTTCTTTCCTGACATTGCCAGAGCATTCATTTACATCCACTTGACCCTGTAACAGGTCAGCTGTGCAGAGGTGGGGAGGAGGCACAGAGTTTGCTCTCCCCTAGTGCCTTCCTTTCTTTTCACTTATAACACAACTTTCTGGCTATTTTTATGTTAGCAGTAGGTGCAAAACCAAGGAACGCCTTCAAGGAGAGATTGTTTAAAATGTGTATTATTATCCGTGACATTTTAAGTATGTATTGTTCCACTTCCTCACAACAGCTGCTATTTCACTCCACTCCTTCTAGAGTGGCTTATTCACAACAAATCTATAAACATATAAAATATTTTTAGTTTACAGTGTGGTTGATGGATATGTTTTGAGTGTTGGCCTTTGATATCTCCTTATATGCTGATATTTCACCGCATGTAATGCTTCAGGAATTAGTTTGACGCTGACGTTTCAAGATACCACTGTTGCCAAGCATTGTATTAATACTCCTGATTTAATGTATTAGACAATTTACTCCATTGTCAATTTGTGCATTCTGCTTTCGCTATACTTTACACCCATATCACATACCTAGTTGTTGTTTATACATGCTTTATCAAAATCAAACTCATTCTACTTTATATAATTACTTATTGGTTTTGTTACATGATTATGCTCATATACTACTAGCTACATTAGTGATATGTTAAAGCCGCATCTACTTCATTCATATTACAATTTCTGTCCATTGCTTTATTCAGAATATATGTATGTTACATTTTGTTTTCACTAAGTGTGTGTGTCCTATTGTTCTCTTGTGATGATAAAGTTGAATAAAATCTGACTTGGGCTCCTAGCCCAATGGTTAAGGCGCATACCATGTCCACAGTTCAACTCCAACTTGGGGACCTGATTAAAGAACGAAATGAATACCCTGGATTAAATAAAGAATAGCTAGGTGTTTAGAATAAGCAAACATAACCCAGATAAAAATATATGGACTTGTTTTATTTGCCCTGTTAAATACTGAATTTATAGAAAGGGTGATAAATATACCCTGATAATAAATATAAACAGATACTGTACATCTGCTGTAGCCGAACCTATACATTTTTTTATGTAAGAGACACAACAAGATGATGAGAAAAGAAGGGATTGCTGTTAGATGCTTCCAGTAACTTCAGGGACACTCTTTTGCTGCTTTTATTACAGAGGGCCTTGAGGGAATGAGCACCGCAAAAAAAAAAAAAAAAAAAAAAAAAGAAGAGGGATGATTTGTGACTGCTGCGCGCTGGGAAAAGGACAAATGGATGTCAGAAATGAGGAGAGAGCAGAGAGAAGAGAGGGAGACAGAGTTGAGATTTCATTAGATGTTCACATGAATCCACTTCACTGAAATGGCTACACACCCTACATGAATGTACACACACACACACACACACACACACACACACACACTACTGACAGACTATACACAGACACAGTCACACAAACAAGGTCTGACGCTTTTCATTCACCGGTGAGGAATTCCAACATGAGTTTTTGCAGCGATAAGATTTCATTCTTTCGTCCTGAGGTCAGTGTTTCTGGAACAAGAGATGTTGGGAATAAATGTGTATGTGTGTGTAATGAAAAGATAGAATGGGTTGTATGTCTCTCTATGCCATCACTTCATGGCCTCTCTCCTGCCCAGCACTGAGTGACTCAAACCTCAACCCTCCTACCTCCTGCCATTTCACCACAGAAAGACAAATCACAATGGGACATTTTAACTTAATCTGCTCACAAACCTGTTGAATAAAGTTTATTGAAAATTTCTTTATTTAAAAATGCTCTTGAGGGTTACATGTCCATTGCTGTTTAAGAGTAGCTTGTTGGTATATATATAAGTTTCTCTGACTCAATAGGCGAACACAGACCAGAGCAGTAAGGGTGTTCTGTAAGTATTTATTGTAAAACTGAGGCAGGGTACCAAATATCATAGGATTGGTGTCGGGTTAGCATAGGGATCCGGCACCAGGTAATGCTGGATGATGATAGGCTGAGGTTTAAGGCAAGGGCATGGCAATCAGCAAGGTGCTGTGACACAGGCAAACAACAGCAACTCCAGAGAAAGTGTAGAAACTGTACAAGTAGTTTGACAATAGCCTAAATGCTAAATTCACATTGAAAGGTCTTGTGAAGACTGGAAGATCGGGGGCCTAAATACAGCAGCTAATGAGTAGTGGATTAGTGAGTTCTACATCCATCGTTGGGTAGGAGTATCTCATCTACTAGTATGTTAATTGTACAGGAGACGTCCTGCACCTAAAAATCAGTTTGTAAAACAAGAAAATCATATATGCTTTTACACAATCATATAAAGAATGAACAATTTAGCAGTTGTGGTGTTAAATCCATGTGTTCATATTATACAACATTTACTCTAATCACTTGTCTAGCTGAGAGATTAGGACTTACTCCCTGCTCCAAAATGGTTCCTTAGAGCAGTGTAATTCCTGTAGTTTAATACATAACATTTATCAAACTACTTTACTGCACTTTCACCTTTTGGTCAATGCACAGCAGGTTTATGCAGCAGGTTATACCAATAAATCATGAAAACCATTCCGATACACAATCGCATAAAACCTTATGAAATACATACAAAAGTGTAATAGGTACGTTGAGAGACAACAAAACCACAACATGACAGCAACACAAAGATCTGTAAACGTTTAACAAATGAGTGAATAAAACAATGGAAACAAGAAGTCTTGGTCACGATCTCTACACGGCACATCTCAGCCATATCATGTTTGTAGATGCTAAAGACAAGGTCAAGAAGAGGCAGAGATGGCAGAGCAGATCCTGTGTGTGTGTGTGTGTGTAAAAAGTAGAGAGAGAGAGAGAGCGAGATAGGGAGCATCCTATAAGCTGGTATGCATTCAATATCTTGCCAAGGACATGTGAATGACAGACTTGTCTTTCATTCAAACAATTCACCCACACCCCAGAAACTACTACTGCTAAGCTCCAATTCATTCAGTAATTCAGTGCTGAGAGGGAGATTGACCCCCACACACACACACACACCTCTCTGTGTGTTTATTACAGACTGCAAACCTGTAACCTTGTGGGTTTGTCTGGGGTGTGCTTTGTTATCTCTTTTTTCTCCACTCTCGCCATTTTACTGACATAATAATTATACGAATGAATTTATCAAGATAGTTTGTGTTCGGGAATATAGGAAAAACTCAACTGAAAATACAGTTTATTGTATAAACCTCACAAACCACAATGTTCTGTAGAAAGAGATATTCACAGCCCTGCAGTTAGAGCAGCATTGTGATTAAGGAAACATTTAATTAGGGTGTGTTAACATTTATAATTTCAGAGTTGTATTCTCAGATCATTCCTTATGTCAAGTAAACTACATGCCTCAGCTGCACTGGTAAGAAAAATATTTATAATATTATTATTTCCAGCTGTCAAATAATCTTAGCGGCCGTCATGCACCAAATAAAGCAGAAATGACCAGAATAACATAGTTGTTTCCACCAGAATTTTCTGGGTGTTTTTGTAATTTTCATAAATACTGTATACTGTTTGAAGAATACCAGTAGTGTAAGCCAAACACAAACTGTAACAAGTGTGACCAACTATTCTCAACTCAAGATCCATTTACCAGCTCCTTTTTCTCTGGGCTTTAAACTGCATCTCTATGTTTATTGTATTGAATTCACTACGAAAAATGTATGTGGTTAGCAAAAGAAAGATACACTATTAATGTGTAGCCGTGTATATTTTAGAAACCAGGTGCCGGACTTTGTCTCTTGCTGGTAATTAACCTCTGTGGAGGGTTCATGTTTAGCACAGATTGCTCAATTATCAATGTTCACTTTATTCCCCAGAGCATGCGTCAAAATGATAGTCGTAACATGAGACAAAGCAACATCTTCTTTTTCACCTTAAATGAAGGGAAGAAGAATTTTCTCTCAAGGTCAGGGTTGACTAAGGGGTTGTAGTGACTACAGTAATCACAGCTCTCTCCACTTTAACCCATACGTACAAGTTTTCATCCAAATTTAGTGTAAAATTGAACAATTTCCAAACAATTCATATACACAAAAAAAAAAAAAAATGCATAAATGATGTGTGCAATATGAAATGGAAACAGTTGGTGGCACCACCCTCCTGTTGACTACTTTTAAAACTAATGTAGAAGAAGAGGCACTGAGATAGCAATGAACATGATCTGAAATTTTGTTGCTCTGCTATTTTCCAATTTCTTGAATGAGAGGTATGTATCTTCATGTATGTACGTCATCTCTCCCATCCTAATATGGATTTTGTAGCTCTTCATATTGCAGCACGACTTCCTGTTTTGTTCTGTTACTGGAGCAATAATTGTTTTTGAGGGGCAGCTTCAATCCATTAAGTCTGTTTCCATTGCACTTTGTCACACTTTTTTCACCATGTTTTATTGATGCTACACCAATCTTTCCAACTCTGTTGCCAAGCTTAAAAGGTGCTTTTTTGACTTTTTCCCACTATGTTTTTTATGCACCTTTCATACATGCATAAAACACATGGCAGAAATGTACAAATAGCAGGAAAACATTAATAATGGCTCTGTTCTATTCATGTCCTTGTTCCCAATGGAATTCATAATCATTTTCTTATTTACACCTGTGCTTTCCTACTGTGATGTAAGTTAAATGTGTCTAGTGAAAAAAGGCCTATTTCCTGAACTTAAAAGTAGTACTGGAAGGAAGAGTAGCGATGAAGATGTTGATGAAGATGTTGATGAAGATGTTGCACCATTAACAAATCCATAGTAAAAGAAACAAATATAAAATAATGGTAATTCTGCCCACACACAATACCTGTGTTTGGTCTGTACTTTTAGCCAAGAGACAAACCATAAAATAATTTAATAGTAAAGCAGATGATAGAGTGAGGTTTCCCCAGTCTGTTCCCCATTTCTGCAAGTACATGCTTCTGTGTTCTTTGTGGATAGCTGCAGATGCACATACAGCACATATGTCTGTTCGCATGTTTGCATGCCGCCACAATTATAGTATATATATTATAGGTTTGTATATGCACATGTGTGTGTGTGTAAAGTGTGTGTGTGGTCAGTAATAACAGGAAGCTGGCCTCCATGTTGATAATGAACCTGTCTCAGATTACCTGAATAAATAAACAATAGCCAAGTACCCACTCAACCCACAAGCAGCAGAGCTCTCAGAGAGACCAAATAAGAAACGCTTGAGCGCCCGGCACCGTCAAACCCAAACAGGAACACCCGGTAGCCACCCTCAGCCGAGCCTGTCATGATGTAACCAAATCAACCAAGGCAAACAGTTTATAGAGACAAGATGATTAGGATTAGATGAGGCTGGAGGAAGAGGTGGATGAGCGACATGAACTGGAAACAGACTGAATGAGAGGCGTGAAGCAGTTACAGAGGAGTGAAATGTGGAGAGGGAATCAAGCAGATAAACCAGAGGAGAGGAGAATGGCGGTGAACAAAAAAGGAATTTTAAAGAGAGCAAGAGAAAGAGAGACCCAGTCTGGAGTGTGTGGGTTTGAGGAGTTGAATTGCTCAGAGCCAGCTGGTGGCTGCTGGGAGCACCACACACAAGACCGATCAAGGAATGCATGCATATATGACAGCAATCTGTCCTAAATGGGACTCTCCTATTCGACTGATGGGCAATTGGGGAAAATGGAGAGAGCTTAAAGACAAAAGGTATGGTTCAAGAAAAATCTAGTGTGAATGTGAAAGAATTCAAGTGAAGACAGAGAAAGACGACTCCTTAGTCAGCCACATCTGATTCTCAAAACGGACTTCTCATTAGTTCAATTTATAATTTTCTAAAGACAATACATGTACAGAATAGTAGTAAATTATTTACTGTGCTATTACTACTCCATTTAATCCTGCATTGTCAGACAGGCAAGCAATACAACACATACTCCTATCTCACACCATTCAGTAATGCTTGATTGTGTTGTTTCATGTCCCGTTATTTATTCACATGCATTTCACAGCACAGATGATTTTGTACCTGTGTTGGATCCTGAGGGAACAGAGCCTCCGCTTTGCTTGTCTCTCTGTCCGGCACTGTTAGTGGGCTCCTCTCGGGGGAGGTTAAATGCCCCCAAACAGCCGTGCAGCACCTGCTCATATTTCTCTGAGACAGTGGATAAACCTAAGTCCCTTTCATACATAAATAAAACGCCCACAACTCAAGGGATGGTGCAGACCCAGCGTATCTGGAGTCCAAAGCATGTGTGTGCATGTGTATGTGTACGCAGGAGTGTGTGATTACGCCGACTTAGCATACATTTTGTCTCTTCTGCATTTAAACACACATACAGAGAATATACATATGTAATAGAAAATGTGTGTTTGTTTCTTAAGCGGAAGTGCGTGCCTTTCTGCATTCGTATATTTCCCATGAAGAACATACTGCACATATGTGTGTTATTTATGCATCGCCTTGCTGTCTCTGAGTGTGTCAGCTCCAGATGTGTGGGGGTCAGAGCAGAGCTGCCCTCCCTGGGCCCAGATGTGTCCAGGTGTGGCCTGCAGGTTCACGCCATGTGGGCCAGACTCTCCTTAGACCACGAAAACAGGTCACAAGGTCAGACACATTTCCAAATCCTGTCTGTCTGAGAAGAACAAAAGCGTGAGTGATAAAAAATTCTAACATGTAACAGGCAAATGCATGAAGGTCTGTAATGATATGACCTGTTGATGCACTGCTCTGTGTTAGTTTGTGCTAAAATTAATGAACATCTCTGGCTTGAATAAAGTAATCAAGTGATTCATCTCGCTGTTACTATCTTTGGCAGGATGTGGTCGTCTGTCCAGTCAGGACAGCTGTGTCCATTGATAACTTCAGCAAGGAGAACAGGACTGAGCTTAAGGACAGAGATCTGGCAATTCTACAACAGGAAAAGGGCACTCAAGTCTAACATTCTCTGGCACAGTGAATGGAGAAGAGACAGAGACAGAAACAGGCAGACAGAGAGGGGGTCCTACAGGGTTGAAAGAGATTTTAAATAAAGATTCTGCCTCGGCAGATGTGAGGGGGATGGAGAGGACGAGGAGTTTGGTGTTTCTTGGACTGAAGGTTTGGGGTTTTGGGGGGGCATCACTAGCAGAGAACATAAGGAGAAAGGGAAGAAGGAAGATGTGCTCTACTTGTTATCTTGCCTCTCTGTTTACTCAGATTCCTACTCACTCAGATAGCATCAGCAAATAAGCCGCAGCCTAGTCGACGTGCTGTGGACCAAGTCACAGCTGACCTTTTGCCTCTGTGAACACACACACACACTCACACATAGCATGTACACACACAGTCCTGATGTTCTCTACATTCTGTCCAGTTATAAACACTGAGCATTGGCGGGGGCTGAAGAAAAACACTCAGTCAGATTCTCCGTAAGTTTAGTAAATTTAAGAACATAAACATAAACATAAAGCTTATATTTTGTTTTGATTCCCTGGGTAAGAATTTGTTGTCATTATAGGTAAAGATGACACGTATTAATCCTTATATATAGTCTCCAACTTCTAAAACGTGAAATAACAGTTAAATAAAAGGGTAAGTTCACCAAATTTAAAATGCAGATAGTTTTAGGTTCTATCAAAACTGTTCAGAGCGGTAGCTGGGACACTAATTCTACTGCTGATGACTCCAGTATTCCTGAGAGGTACATTCATATTGGAGGATTTATGTCCAGTAACATTCAACGCCAATGCAGGAAGTAGTGTGGCCTCCATGTCCACAGGCGGACAGTAATGGTGTGGAGATTGATGTCATAGGTGAGCGTGAAGCATGCGGATGAGTGGAGTTAATATACTGTCACATATAGGGAAATAATGGGTGTTTTTTGTATTGTTTTTAAAATTGTCACTATGGTCTGAGCATGTCACTAAGCATTTTTGTGGCCTAACTTCCTGTTGCACCTGTTAAGGTTGGACATTTATAAAACACAGTTTCATCAAGTTTCATGACGTCAACATAACACATCCAACTTCAACCTGAGCAGAGATCTAATAAACTGAAAAAGAGTAACACCATACAACCATAGTGTATTTGCCAGAAAGATGATCTTTCCATAACCTTAACTATACTGTTTTTGCCACGCACAGATATTGAGAGGACAACTTCAAAAATATTGTCACTGAATGTAATCAGGGGTTTTGTAGAGTAAGGAATGTTTTCAACATTTGAGTGTGAAATCCATGGCACAAGAATTGAGGCTTTGAGAGCAAAGGGAAGTCCTACCCACTATTAATATGGTGTCCCTAAAAAAGTGCTTGTGACTGTATACACTTCAATAGCTGTTTGATGAATCAAGAAAAAGGTAGTGAGCTTTGATATTACTGTGTATGCATTGCATCTTTTGCAAGCCCCAGCTCCCCTTAACCACCATGTTCTTCATTCACATTCCACCTCTCCCTCTATTTCTTTATTCCTCTCTTTGTGCGACAGAGTGATGTGACAGTAGAGAGCAGACAATGTCGGGTTACCCTGGTAATTTGGGAAGGAGGACGGAAGTATCCTGGGCGGGCAGCATCCCTCCTCCCAGTGCGGTGCGAGTCCCACTGATGATTCACCAGCCTGCACGATGAAGGTTGGTGACCCCAATTTGAGTAAGGCAGGAGGAGGAGGAGCAGGAGAAGAAGGCGGATGAGGAAGGGGGATAATAAGGAGGAGGGGATGGCGATGCCTACGTCAGTGGCACTTGCTAATAGGCAGATGTCCTTGTCCCTGACACAAGTAAATCATGTCTCTTGGGAGAAAGAATAAAAGAAAGAGAGGAGGAGAGGAAGGGAGGAAACAAGTGAGGCAGAGATTGAGATTGCCGTCTGGAGGAGTGAGGCGTTGGGCTGGACGTGAGTGCGTGTCTAAGTGAAATTATAAGCAATTAGGTCGGCCTCTGAGCCCACTGTAGAAATTCTGTTTTTATGAAGACAGAAAACAAGAAGGAGGGAAGCCAGAGAATGTGAAATGACTGTTTTAAGCTGTTCAGGGTGAGTGGGCTGCGTTGTATTTAAACCAGAGAGGGAAACAGGTGATCTGTAGAAATGGAGGAGTGGAAGAAGATGGAAATAGGGAGGAAAAAATGGAGAGGAGGAGGGAGGGTGTTCGGAAGTGGTGGTTGCTAAAGTAAAAGTAGCAATATTACAATTTAAAAATACCCCATAGTTAGTAAAATTATAAGTAAAAATACTGCATGCAAACCTATAACTGATTTGGCAAGTATAATCAGAAGTATGGACTTTAAGTATCAAAAATAAAAGTACTCATGTCCCCTGTGAGTTTATATAATAAATTAGAGTAATGGATTTTTTTATCATTCATGTATTATTGTGTAAAAAGCATTTTTAGATAAAGAAGAAGATGAAGATGTATCATATTTTATAACCTCCTCTCATATTGCGTATTTAATATTGATTATTTAAATATAGCTGTCAGAAAAATGTAGTGGATTACAAGTATAATGTAGCAGAAATACTCAATATACTCAAGTTACAAATGCCACAAAACTTTACTTGAGTACAGCACTTGAATGCGCCTAGCTACATTCCCTCTGGTGTTCAACAATCTCCCTTCATCCCTGTGGGAAGCACCTGCAGTCGCTCTGTCCCACAGTCTCAGCTAATGACCACAGGAAGATAAACTTTCACAAGTATGTGATCTTCCTCCTGATTAAATAGCTCTATACCAGACAACCACCCGCTCTGCCAGGGCAGCTTCCCCTCATCAAACACCATCATCCAGTCTCCCTCACAAACACCATAAGCACATATCTTAAAAAGCAACATAGTCATTTAAGGTCACGGAAACATTTCTAAAGGAATTTCTGCTCACTGGAGTGCTACCATATGTTTTCCCACATAAGATGCTGATAATAATAATATGATCCATTTTGAGAGAGGGCACACACAGCAGAAGTCAGGATTGGACCTGTGCCTGCAGCCTGTTCCAACGGGAAACCACTTCTCAAATACCGCATAGCTACTTCCTATTTTTGTCTAATTAAAGGATTGTTGCGCTGAAATGGAAACTGCTTTGACGACGGGCCCAGGCTGACCACTTTCTGTGAAACCTGTTTGAGAGCCGAGGGAGTGAAGTAGATTTTAATGTTGAAAATACTGCTTGGTCATTCGAAATATGAAGTGTGTTTTGATGAGCCTCACTCACCACTAGACCTCAGATAAATTAAACATCAATGAAAAACAGAAAAACAGAATAACAATAGGATATATATAAAATTATAAATGGAAATTTTTTTAATGCTTTTTAAACACAAATTAAGGCACAACAGTGCCTTGGCTAATGCCAATGCTAACATGCTCACAGCTTACTGACATGTAGATGATTAGCAAGTTTAACATGTAGTCTACCATGTTCACCATGTTAGTAAGTGTGTTAGCATGCTACTACCTGATAATAGTACAAAACATACACAAATATAGCTGGGACTGATGGGAATGTCATGAGCTTTGCAGGTGTTTGGTCATAAACCAAAGTATGGGACAAATGAAAAATTTGGCATGATAATGGTGCAAGAGGAAAAGTTAAGGGATCACAAAACTCTTCACAATTTATCCTCAGGGTGACATGAATGTTTCATGACAATCCATCTAATAGTTGTTAAGATATTTCGCTCAAAGCCACCAAATATCAACCTCACGGTGGTGCTAGGGGAAAGGTCAGGGATCACCAAAGTCATTAATATTTCCTCCTCTGGAAACCATGAATGTCTGTACAAAGTTTCATGGCAAGCCATCCTGTGGTTGTTGACATACTTCCACTTGAACAAATGTTGACCGACCAAAACGGCATCTTTAGAGTCGTGCTAATAGAGTAGTTTAAAACAAACTATTCATTATTCAATAGTTTGGAAAATGACAAAATCTTAAAGATGGACATTTGCCACACTTGAACACAGTAATATCCACAAACCAGTTAGCAAAATGTCAGCACTGCCACTTCTGATTGGTCAGGATGATTTGTCTCAGATGGTGAATCTGTCCAATCAGCGCTGATAGCTGTGGGTCTTCAGCATCACAGACACTAATTAGCAGCATCTTCCTGTGTTTACTCCTGTGGGGAAGGGAGTGGACCAAGATGGAGTCTACAGACTTATAGATAAATGAAGATAACTTTAATCTCACTGTAATTAGCACTTCCCCTCTCCTCCCACCTCCTCATATGTCTTCCTGTCTAGACTTGCATACCCTTTCCCATATGATGCTGTGGGAAGATTTTGATCACATACACTCCTCCTGTGTCTCTTTGTCTCTATTGCACATTTACAGTCACATTTTATAACTTCACAGGTCATAATGTTGTGACTGACATATACAGTATTTGACAAATTAATGAAAACCAGCAACAAAAACCAGTTTTCAAACAATTCTCATCTTCAGGCAAGAGCAAATCAGCAGAATATGCTATTGAATCTATATTATATTCGCCTTAAACACTAATAAAATGTAATGTTTCATAGCCTGTGGGTTTGTTTATGTTTGAGGCCCAGGCAACTGCTCAGTGGGGTCCAGCTGGCATGCTCCCCTGCTGGCCTCTTTATCTCCCTGGCCACTTGAGCCGGGGAAGTGAGGCTGCCACACAGCGCCTGGTCCTCACAATCACTGGAGCTCCTCCAAAACCACCCCCCACCCACCCCCACCCCAGTGGCAACTCAAACAAACCTGGGGACTGACTGTGACTCAGCCATTCCTCTCGTGTCTGCATGTCTGGCCACTTCGACAACACCTCCACTGAGCACTTAACAGTAAATAACATCATGTAGTCATACTTGGAGGAACATAGTCGTCAATGATTGTACTGTATGCACTGATACTTTGCGTGATAATGATAATAATGATAATGTCTCTACAAAGAGAGATATAATACAGAACAAGACTAACGCTCCAAACACACTCCCTCATTCACTCATTCACTATTCCCCATACAATACACACTCAATAGTTTATAGTACTTCATAGCGAGCAGTTAATTGAAGCCTCAGATCCTCACGAATCATGATCATCTCAGAGTGATCATTGCTATGGGTAGTATGGCATAACTATAATTTTCATATCAGTCATTGTATTGTGGGATTGTTTTTGTTTCCTTACGTACTACACAGCCTATACATTTCACACTTTTTGGACACAGTAACTGTAATGCACTATGAGTACATGTTGAGATATTTTACAGGATAATTAGAAAAGTTGACGTTGTGGTGGCACTACAGGAAAAATCAGTCAGTCAACCCTGAATAAATGAATCACTGCATTTATTAATGGCAGCAGACTTCCCAGCACGCGGTCACACTGATGGATGGTCCATCTGTGGTTAGGTTTAGGCAACAAAAGCACTTTGGTTGAGTTTAGGGAAAGATTACTGAAGCAGGGTTGAGCAGTAGGGTTCATCCTCTGGAGATAATGAATGTCTGTACGAAATTCAGCTCCAATCCATCTAATTTTAGTTGAGATATTTCATTCTGGCCCACTGCAATCACTAGAGTGCTAGCATGGGTAAAGATAAGATGCACAGAAGCCACGGAACAAAAATGTTAGATTGTAGTTACATTGAATTTATGCTGGGAATAGGAAAAACAAGACAAGTCTACAAAAATGTTATTTAAAAGTAAAGTAGACAACCTACTGAGCCATTCTGTCGCTGATTTGTTTTGTAATGAGCCAGTGGGGAGGAATGAGAGGGCATTTCATTGACTTGTCAGCTGGCTGTTTGAATTCCCCTTGACACCGCTTGACTCATGTTCATGTAGCCTTGTCGTGCTATCTATGTGACAACACAGTGGCAAGCTTGTTAATTAATGTCATGCTTTGTGTTAACAGATGTCAGATCAGTCTCTTACAATAATACTTTTATCACGTGAATCATCATCATCTCCTCTGAAAAGTCCATAATGAAACACACTAAAAATACATGATCATGAGGTCACTGCCCAATTATTTTAGTCTGCTGGCAGGAGTTTTGGGCAAAAGGGTGATTAAGTGGTTTTGTAAGTTATCAGACACTTGCCAGGAAGTGAGAGAGGGCCACAAACAGGAAGAAGCGGAATGTGCTTCCTGTTGGCCAGCGGTGTTACACAGGGCAGATTCCTTGTACCATCATAACTGAAGCACTGACACACCAGCACACACACACACCAATACGCACACGCACATACACAAACATAAATGGATACTAAGAGGCAGGAATGTTTTTCCACTGAAATCAGGGAGAAGCAGACTGTCAGGAAAGACAAACAGTAAGGCTAGATAACACTGAGACAGTGTGTCCCCTTGCACTGCAACAAAAAAGAGAGCATGAATCCAACTCGCGTTCTTACAAAGAGATAATGGTAACTCTTTATAATACAGCCTGCAATTTATGGTGTAATTTAGTTGTAATTATGTTCCAATAAAATACTTAGTGGTTCCTACTGTTGCTTAAATGTAGGCATAGTGGAAGAAAACATGACCACAGTGAACAAGGAGTAACAACTGGGCATTTTAGAGAAAAGGAGAAATAAATTCTCCAATACTCCAAATACTTTGGTTGATACTGGGAACTACGGTGTACAATACTGGACAAAAAGATGAAATTTGGGAAAAACTGTGGTAAAAACAACCACATATTATTTAACAGTTTGTATATCTGGTTCTTACTGTGTAACGTTCAAGTTTCACCTGGTGTGCAGGAGAAGACATAACATAGACCAGAGTGGGGCTCAGTTTTTATGGGTTTGCTGTCAGCAGACGAGCTATACTCACACTCCAGGGATTCTTTAATATCAATATTAATACCTCATCACATGACCTGGAATAAGGACGAGTCAAGAAATGTGTCTATATTTTTGAAAATGTGCCCTTAACAGGTATGTTCGTCTGCTAACTGCAGCAGGTTATAACAGGTATGCTAGACTGGAAGACAAATCTACTTTTCTCAAGTTGTCAGACATGGAAAGTTTCTATTGTCATCTGGGTGGAAAAACTACAAGATAATATAATGATATAATATAGAGATGTAGTTAATTAAATAACTACATTTTACATCCTGCCCCCCTCTGATGTTTGTATGTCTTCATTATTTATCATGTGTTTTTATGTGGTGAAACCAAAGACATTTTTCCACATTATCAGCGATAATTATTTAAAAGGAGTTAATTCCACAGTGTTAAATTATTTAATTAGACTGCATTTAATTGGACTTTGTTCAAAACCTTACTTAAGCAGAAGTACAGCAGTATTATCAGTAAAATGTACCAATCAAAAGTACACAATAAGCAGCAAAATGGCCCATCAGTGTTTCATCTCTATATATCTTATTAGATTTATTTTACTGACCGATAATGAGGAGAGATTGGCTGATGCTCTTAAAAGGATACTTTTTGCTCAGCTTAATTGAATATATAATTGTGTCAGCAGCATTTCAGTGGTGTAGCTGGTTGAGGAGGAGCTCATTTAAACTACTTGTTGGGCAGCTAAATCTTAACAATTCACTATATTTTATCATATTGTAAAGAAGAAATACATATGTCTATACTGTATGTGTTCCTGTAGATGTTATGGACACTCATCACAGATTTGAGAGTGAGAACTGAGGGAGCTGAGGGCTGCTGGTCACAGCACAGCATGTCTTTGTATATGAAATTAACATTGGTTGTCCTTGAGGGCTTCCTGATTGAATCACACAGGCCCGATGACGTCATACGAGGTTTTAAGTCATATTTCGGATTAGGGAGGGCGAGGGAGAGAGAGAGTGAGAGAGAGAAGGGGAGGGGGGGGGGGATGAGTCACTGCCTCATTGATGACTGTCTACACTGAGTGGTCAGATAATTCAGGTACAAAAAGAGACACAGGCACAGCACGACCGCCTAATGGCACTCAAATAAAATGACTTATTGGGAACTCGCAAAATACACCTTTTAGGAAGATTAAATAGTATTGATGCCCCCTCCTCCTCCTCCTCCTCCCCCTCCACAAGGCTGGTGCTAAACAATGATGAATCCTGCTCCTCTGTTTTATATTTATGACCAAGGATTTAAATAACTAATATATGTGCTGCCATCAGATGTGGGCCCAGTGTTGGCCTTGTTAGGAGACTGCTGAAACGTTCAGGGAAAAATGATTTGATGTGCACCTGATCCATCTAAAACAGTGCATTTGAAGGCCTATTACGTTAATTCAGGTTAATATCCCACTCCATAAATGTTTTGGATCTGTGACTGAAAACAACAAAGTTAATTTGTTGTTCATTCAGATGTTTAGTTGTCAAGACATTACTGAAGCTCTGTGTTCATGGATGGATTACCAAATGGGCCTATTGAGCACAGGCCCAGGGCCCCACCAGTAAACTCTTAGGCCCTGGGGCCTGTGCCTGGCAGTTCCTCAACCTCGGTTTACAATGACTGTTTCTTGTTGGAAAGTCAATGAAATGACTACAAAGAGCACAAAGACTTCTCTTCTGACAGCAACCATATTCCACATATCAGACACAAAACTTTCCTCCCTTCACATGTTTATCAGTCATTCGAAGTATAAACTTTGTGTTACTTTGATTATTACTGTGTATGCTATAAGAGAAATGAACAACTATCTCTAAGCAGTACAGTTTTTCAAATCATAATGAAATATGATGTAGTTTTGATAGATATTATGGTGTAGGGGTTTCAATCGAGTTACAATTTACCAACATCAATCAGACATATATCTTTTCAGGTGTTGTAATTTGCAAAAACAACTTTGTATACTTGTAACAAAGTCTCTTTTTTTCCAAATACAAAATAAATGCTTAAATACAAAAGTAGTTCACTCAGAAAACTAAAGTGCAATGTTTCATTTGCCTCAGTTCAATGACACAACTTGAGCATCAGCAAAGTAATAACCTCGTTCTGCATCTCAGAAGAGAAGATAGCAGTGTTGACGATCTACTGAGACACACTGACAATATGATACCAGGTGAGATATTAAGTTAATTTAGCTTTCTTTGTTTGGCTTCCTGGTCATAAAGGCTGCATTACCATTAAGCTATAGAGTTTTCTGACTTGACAGTTATAGCTGAATAAACAGAGCCTCTACCTGATCAGCCATCATACACATCATCTCACCCACACACAAAAACCAGACCAAGACTTGACTCTCAAAAGCATTATCCAATCCCAGTGCAAATTTTCATAAGTTCTCATGGCAGGCTTTGACGTCCACTGTGAAACACAGGGATAGGGCTCCCTCTTGTGTTGAAATGAGGGAGTTGCTTGTAAATGTTGCCTCTTTGAATGCTGAGGCACACATCAGTGTAATCAAATAAACAATACAGATAGGAAATAGTAATGTATAACCATGTTATTCTGCAAAAATATAAACAGTTTCATAAATGACCTCACAGAGTGTGAAAACAGATCCCACTTGCAACAACAAATGAGATTTCCATGTGCCTCTTATCCAAAATGGCATGTGCTGTTTAAACAAGAAACAACGTGCTCAAGTGTTCATACATCAAAAGTAAATGAAATCACATCCTGACTCCTAATCAGTGCCTCTTTCTGCACCCCAATAGGAGTGTGCAAGTCCGACACCTGAAAGTTCAGCACGTCGATATCGGATGCGCCAAACGTAGCCTCCACCTTCACCTTCTCATACATGTGAAACTGAACCTTCTTGTTGGTCATGGAGAGCAGACACCGGAGGAAAGTCTCTCTCAGCACAGAACGGGCATGCTGCTCTCTCTGCAGCTCCGCAGAGTCCACCTCTGAGGCAGCAGAAGTGGAAATGGAGGTGCGACATAGAGCAATGAACCGGGGTGATTTGGGGTCAAATCCACGACTGTTGGGGTCGGGTCCTTTGGGCAGGCGGAGCACAGACACCGGTGTCGCCATGTTGAGTCTTTCTGTGACAGGGAAACAACAATCATTCATACTAGCTGGTAAATATCTCCACTGGAAAGAAAAAGTACCTTTTTAGACATGTTAGAGTACATTCACACATCTAAGGAGTTTGAATTAGAAACTGAAAATTTGTCATTTATATTAACTGATTAATCAATTACAAATCAATTAATCTCAAGATCAAAGAAGTTGCCCACATGCTGAGATGCTCCCAAAAAGACAAGATGTGACCTCCTATAAGATTTACATTTACGACCTCCATCCCTATAATCTGTTTTTTTTTCCTTTCATGAGGGTAAGCATCTGATTGCACCCTGTGACTGTCAAGAAGCTGGTATCTGAACTTTGTGTGGTAAATATTGTTAAGAGTGTCATGTGTACTAATGGGCTTGACTTGGGATCAAAAGGGTTCAATTGAGTGACAAGCAATGTTAAGATATGTGTGATGGACAGGTTTCACACTTGGCTTGCTACTAAGTGATACAACTGTTAGTCTGGAAAACAGGTGACAGACTAATTAATAGATTTAAAATAAAACAAAACACTGGATATAATTTTATGAGATATAAATCAGTTTCATGACAATGTTTACGCGTATTACTGATACAATCACGTTATCAGCATCAGAAAACAAAGACTTTAATGCACTAGTGGATTAAAAGACTCAATACAATCCTGTCATTTCAGTTTTAACTTAAGCAGTCGTACAGCAGGTGGCAACAGCTAAAGTTTGATACTAAAAGCGTGTCTGTCTCCAATGCATCAGATAAGCTGCCCCAGAGCGAACTAAATATTTACTTTACCAGTAAAGTTTTGTTTACTTGTAGCTAAAGGTTAGCAACTTGGTGGGAGAGTGCTACTACTTCTCAGAAAACTCTGACACAGGCTGGAGTAACTTCAACAAGACGCAACCACAAAACACGTTTTTCCCCTTCACAACAGTGGATAATACAGCGTCTAAACAAAGATGCACTTCTGCTTTACTAAAACCTCCTGCTGTCTTATCTTGAACCTACCAACTCCGTTCTCCAGTTAGCAGTGTTAGCGTTAGCATGGGCATGCAGGTGGAAGTGGAGGGTCTGTCTTCTTCTACGATCTATTTATTGGCGGGTGGTAAACCAACGTACTGGTGCATTATCGCCATCTACCGGATGGATAGGTAGGCACATTCAGACCCTGTATGTAAATAAAAGCACTAATACCACACTGTAAATATACTGGATTACAGTTGAAAATTGTTGTTGCAAAGAGGAGACTGTTTAGGTGGGACTTAAGACAGTCATTTTAATATATTTTATTGCCCATTATATTATTATTAAGGGCTCCAGTTTTAATAAAATTCTTCTATATGAATGATTATAAGAAACCTGTGCTGTGTCTCTGGAAGGACAGAACCTATTGCATGGCTGATTTTATTAATAAATTATTGTGTTTGTAAGTCCATGTGGACTGGGACACTATAACTAAGTGACAAACTAAAACGTACTTAAAGTATCAAAAGTACCAGTACTCAAAGCTCTGCATCAATTGGCCATAAAATGTAATTAATTAATTAATTGTAAGTCACAAGTTTAGACAAGCACAGTGTGCTTAAGCTAATAACACACAAACAGAATCTTTCATGTCTTTATTGAACACATCCATTAAATATCCACATCGCCAGAGGAGAAGGTGAACCCTTGGCTTTAATAACTTATTGATGTCTTTATTTGACAGTGATAGCTTCAAACAAGTGCTTGCAGATCAGACCTGCACAACATTCAGGAGGACTTTAGGATCATTCTTCGGCTCTCTGAAACATTTCACAGCATCTCTACTGAGTTGTAGCCTTGTATCTAGTGCCCTTTTTACATCAAATGTAGGGCTATTTCTTCCTTGCAAACAATTCAACCTCAGTTTTACCAGTCCACTAAAAATTTCCAACGGCATTTTGGAGTGGGGAGTTGCTCTTTGACAGTTACAGTGATTTCTTTTTTTAATTTTTTTTTCTTTGGAGCAACTGCAGTGGCTTTCTCCATGGCGCTTGCCATGATGATTCATGCAACCAAGTTGAAGAGACTTTCTACTTAAGTGGATGAGTGTGTGAAGGCCGTATGTTGCATGGCAAAAACTTTTCCCTCCTAACTTGGTTCTTCCATTCATCCATCCATTATCTATACCACTTATCCGTTAAGGGTTGCGGGGGGGCTGGAGCCTATCCCAGCTGTCACTGTACACCCATAAACATTGATTTAGCCACTTAAAAGAACTAAGTTGGGCAGCACTGTGATGCAGTGGTTAGCACTGTCACTGCCAACACATACAGACAAACAACCGTTTACACTCACACCTATGGGCAATTTAGAGTCATTAATTAACTTATTTTAGTGGCATGTCTTTGGACTGCAGGAGAAAGCAGAAGTAGCTGGAGAGAACCCACGCAGGGACAGGGGCACAGAAAAGCCCCGGGTTCAAGCCCTGGTTTGAACCTTCCTGCTGTGAGGTGACAGTGCTAACCACTGCACCACTGTGCCACCCAACTTAGTTCTTGTAAGTGGCTAAATCAATGTTTTTTATGTTTTCCAGAGAAGATTTTTTTTTCATGTTGCCAGTTCATTCCTCATCATAGTATGGTAATGATTTGTTTGAACCATTTTGGTTCCTGATCCCAAAATCACAACTGTTTTGTATATCAAGCAGATGCTTGATGTCCCAGTATTCCTCTGACACTATTTAAATAGCATAGTTTCTGTTTCTAAACTTAGCTTTTCCAAAGGAAACCTACATTTTTGACCAGCATGCTCTATTTTGTCATGGCTTTGATACACACGTGCAGGAATCCAGTGGAAACACCCTAACTATGCTCTGGGTGGAGTATGTGAAAAAAACAGAATTTCTTGTTGGTATATTTATCACTGTTTGGAGGCAACGCAGAAAGGGCAAGCTGGTCATGGAACTAGTCATATCATCAACATGAGTTTGTTTTCCTGTTGACTAAGAATCGGCAATCAAACAAAGAAGTGAAAGGGCTTCCCTGTGATTACAGCTATGTAATCTTCCTTTGGCAGATGGGTCAGGCAGGCCAGAGGAAACACCACCAAATAAAGAGAAACCTTAGTCTTGGCCGTTTCCTAAAAATAATAGAACATACCTAAACTGTGAGACATCATATTGCACATTAGATTTCTTCATTTTTTTTTCTAATGAGGTGGAAAACTGTGGGTTGATGATACTTGAAATGTCATTGGGTATTTTCAGCACATGTTTTGGGCATTCGGACCGGCTGCTTGTTTCTTATGTCATTATGTTTCACTACTTCATCTCTGGTTAGTGATCCATATCGTTGTTTGGACTGTTGAGATTACACATCGATTGTATGAGTCATCAGACTACTATGTCAGGATGATCTTGGTCTGGTCTTGTGATCACTGTTCAAGATTGCTGTTCTTACAGGAGTTAGTCTATATGTGTGGCCTCCTACTTGGACAGAGGCCATGTGCTTCATGGGAATTGTTGTTGTCTTGAGCCCTGGAAATCTTGTGGTCAGAGGGAAAAATACATTTAACTAAATCAAAGCCTAGAAGAATTGCAACTTGGGACAGTAATCAACACAAGATTATACAGAAATGGCTTTAATGACTCATCTGATGAAATTGGAGTTCAAGATCCTCTCCTGATGCAATTCCAATGTAAGAGTGAACCCATGTTTTGTTCTTTTGCGAATTCTGGTATTATTCAGTCTGAAACAATTTAGTTAATCACCCTGTATTTTTGGTTTCCATTTTAATCTCTTCTTTATATTCCACATAAAAATTACATAATACTTACTCTCTCACCTGTATGAACTGACCTTTCAACTGTTCAAAAGTTCATATCTAATAACCTACTATTTTTTATGACATTGTAATAGGTAGTTATAGCTGAATATCCATCTTATGGTACTGATGTACATGGATGACACAATTATTATGTCTATAGCAAACAAATAGTTATAGAAAGCAATAAACAATATGTGTGATTTCTGTGAGAAATGGAATTAAAGAGCAATCGTGATAAAACTAGTCACTGTTTTTGGTTGTAGAAAAGCTGACATTAGCTAGCTAAAATGTTTATGCAATGTACCAAATCTAGAGATTGTGGAGTATCTCAGAGTATGAATTATGATGGTTCAAGCAAGCCATTGTCTGTACATGTAGAAAATTTGACTTACACATAGATATTGCACTAGATCATTTTGACAGTGACACCAGTTATGTTGTATGCTTGTGGGTTTGAAAAATATTTTGGGAAAAGATTACATGTATGATTCCTTAAGTCCACTCTAAAAGTTAATATGACAACCTACAATAATTAGATGCCCACTGTATATGTGTAAGTAGACACAGCTGTATTGCAGTTAAAAAGATAATTATTAGCTGGTGTGGGAGGCTAGTAGAGAGACTTGTTGCTGACCATAAGTTTAAGAAACTAAAGCCAACTGCTTGTTCAGCCTGCATAATACAGGTGTATTACCTGTAAAGATGACTTAAGATGACTGTGGTTTCTCTTATCTCTGACTTACACAAAACTGAAACAGCATGAGTGAGCTGATATCAACTTTTGAACAGCTGAAAGATCACTTCATGCAGGTCATCTCTGAAGTATTATGTGATTTTATGTGGAATATAAACAAGAGCCTAAACTGGGGGAAAAATGTGTTTTATGAAAGCAGTGCAGAGTGAAATAATGGTGGTCAGGATGAAATGAAACTTCTTCCTCAGAAAAAAAATCTGTATGGGCGGACTGGCCCAGTTCAGACTCAGAAATATGTTAAATACATGTTCAAAAATGTTCAATCGAGGTTTTCTAATGGTTGTTTGAGTTTTGACTGGTACTCTCACTTCATCATGTTGCCCTGCTGTCTTTAATGATTTAATGGCACCCTACTGGAGAATTAGTGCCACCAGCTGTTTGTGTTGTTTGCCCAAATCTCAGTATTCAAATAATTGTATAGCAGATGATAACATGTATTTGTTAGCTTTTGCATAATATCTAGAAATTCACCTCATATGTTTGTTACATTTGGATGGAAATGGCCTACTAGTATACAGCATATAAAATAAATAAATAAATAAATCAGTTTTTAGTCCATGTTGTACATGCTGCACCTCTGGGTCACTTTATTCAAGACCATACAAGACCACCTCCTATGTGAAGGAAAATATCAGACTTTGGCGAATCCTGGTGTTATTATCTCCACAAGACATTCATTTCATGAGGGATTTAATGTGACAGCTAGGTTTTGCCTAGGACTAGAAGCAGACATAGGACACACAATCAACAGTGCAAGGGTTTTTGATGGGAATTTAGGGTTAGTTGGGAAATGAGGATCGAGACTCTTAGGTAGGGGACTGAGGTAAGGCGGAGCAGGGAAGATGGCGGAGACTGCAGGAGAGGAGACCAGGTGAGTGACAATGGCAATGGAGAATGAGGCGGGGATTCATAGGTGAATAGCAGGTAAATGGCATTGAGAAGAACAAAACACTGGACAACAGGAGAAACAGTGAGTGGCTGTACAGTGGCTGAGAGTTCAGGCACCAACAAAGTATGTGGAACAATCTGGCGATGAATGGAAGGAACACCAGGTTCCTTGTATTCCAGGTAATGAGTCATTAGTTTCAGGTGTGCAGAGGAGCCCGGTAACTGAACTAGCTTCTCGCCTCCACAGGCAGGCAGACACACACACACACTCACAAGAGATAAGGGGAGTGGAAGACAGGAAAACACAGAGAAACACTAGAGGGAAAAAAGAGCGTTGGGGTAGCCATGACAATGAAACCTTTTTCTGTTCACCTCTGTTTGGAAAATAGGGTAATGTCATGCTTAGATAAGGCTGACAGTGGAACAAACTGCTGACTTGTAGATGGAGATAGTACCGCAAAGGTCATTGACAGACGAGATAAGGTGTTGAAAGAAGCATCAATGAATCTGTCTCGGGATTTCACACAACTATAGTTTAAAAGTAGACAACTGTCAAGTCAGATCAAATGTGAAACAGCTCATGTTAATGAAACTACAGAGAATTGCTGAGATAGCAGATCACTCTTGCTCCCTCTGTCAGTGTTTGATCACATTATTCATCTTATTCACCTCACAGATGTTCTCCATGCAGTGTAATATTACCATGCAGAAAAAGGAAAAACGGTTATTGTGTAATTCATCAATGTGTATAATACATCATACCCATAGGAGAAATCACTATGATGACATGACAGCTCTTTAAAAATGTGCACCTTAAAACAAAGTGCTTAATTTTAGAGAGATGAAAAAAAAGTGTAGCTTGAGTTTTCTCTTTTCTTCCTCTTTGTGAACTATTTTCACATCTTAACAGTCTCAGTCAATTTTATGATAAACAATGTCAACACACCTTAACACCCACTTTCTCCACTTACTTCTCAGACACTTGTCCCTCGTCTCGTCTGTCTGCTATGTGTGTGTGTGTGTGTGTGTCACTCATTGACTTGAGTCAGACCAAATGCAATCATTGATTCCATGGTTCATATTTGTACATAATTTATAGAGAGTTGTGTCCTATTTGACATTAAACTGACTGACTATGGCCACTAGCAGTGCTGCCAATACAGTAGTAAAGTAAATTTGGTTTTATTTCCCAAGATTCTCTTGCACCAGCTGCTTTAAAGACATCATCATTAATTTGCTAAAATGGATAACAGGAGCACAAGGGCATACTCATTAATATAAATTAAAAAGCATCTATTTAAAGCCACCATAAGCTACTGGTCATTACCATGCTTAAGTCTGTAGTGGCAAAAATCCTGAGTGAAATCAAAGTGAAATATGTCTTATTGCTATTGAATTTATTATTTCACGTGCAAGAGGAAAGCTGTATTTTGTCTCAAAAATGTCATAGTTTCGCTTTAAATGAATCATTCTCAAAACTTTGCAAATGAGGAGGTGGTGGTGCAGTGGTAGAGGGAGCAGCAGCAGCAGCAGCAGCAAGTGAAAGTCAGAAAGTAAAAGTGAGAAGTGTGGGTTAAAATTGCCTCACTGTATGGCTGTGAAGCATGAATCAACTGATGCCAATCAGTGCTCTGAACTATCTCCAGGAGATGAGCAACTCTGTCTGCTTCCACAAGATTCAGATCAACTCAAAATGCACCGCTCTGTGTGTATAGATGACAACAAACACAATGAACAATTGGCTCTTAAGAGATTCAGTGACATCAGGGTTAAGATCCTGCAATCAAAGAACCATGACAAGTTTGCTGAAACAATGGTCAGACTGTGTACTGGGTTTTTGTTTTTTCAACAGTGACCATATTCAGTGAATTACAGACTATGATAGAAGAAGCCAAAGTTAACAGTTAGAAAATCTCAGAAATGTGTACAGCTGCTGTTTGACCCCTAAGATATGAAGGAAAGCCAGAGGCAACTATCTATTTTAGGGCTGTTGCTGAAGATAATACATCTTTCATAGATTCAAGTGCTTTTTGTGTCTTTTCGGTCCAGTATCTGTTGAGACATGTTAGGGTCATGGTATGTTATGTTTGAAGAGGTGTATCTGTTCCAAGTATTCCTTGGCTCATAAAAAGACCACAGTGGGTATTGTTGGTGAATGTTAAGACTAGATTTTTCAAATTCAATATTCCCCTGACACTTCCTCCTGCACCAACTGCAGATCAGAGATTTAAGTTATACCTCTTTACAAGATTTATTTACTATATCAGTTGGCACAAAATTGTGCAAAGACATTCATGGTATGCAAATGAATCGTAATGATGTTGGTGATCTCCTGACTTTTCTTCTGGCAGCACTATGACTTTGACATTTGTGGTTTTGAGTGACATGCAGTATTTTGATTGTTGCATAGATTACCATGAATTTTAGTGCAGACAGTCATGTCCCTCTCTCAAGCTCAAGCACAGTGGATCTTTCTGCTGTGGTCTGAAATAGCACTAATGATCATTATGTGATGCCACTGCCACACAGATGTATATGTGTAAGTAGCCACAGAAGCACCTCTGTATGACATCATATACTAGTCCATGGGATGATACCCATGGCAGGGGAGTAAGACAGACACAAGCTTGAGTTTACTTAATGGAAAGGAAAGGTGCATATTTATTTGACTGGCAGCTATATTCATCATTGAGATAGCACTGACTCATTGCATGAAGTTGGTTCAATTTAAAAGATAAAATACAATTTAAAGAAGGAGGTTCTAGTGTAGTAAACTACTTTTGCCAGGTAGCTTAATGTGTTAGTTTCTCTGGGGGGTGGCTTCAGTGTGGAGAAGCTTAATGTAATATTGAGTAACTAGAAGCTTATGTCAGTGCACTTTCCAAGTTGCTTGCCCAGCACAGAGCGTTGAATATGTTACACCCAGAGTGTGCCATGTGAGTCTTGGAGCAAACTTGAGCTGAAGTAGCTGCTATGAGTCATATCACTGAGTGCACTTTCCCACCCTCATAATGGGATCTGATGTCAGCCCATGCCAAACTTCACACCTTCTCAGCAGACTTTGTATTTCAATTTTATCACTACATACTTTTTGAGCTTTCATGTTGTGTCGCTCAGTGGTTGGTTCAGAGTTTATTAGGAACGGTAAGTTAATTTACATGTATTTATGAATTTGTGAGGCCTTTGTGACCATGATGACTCCGATAAAGGCCACAAGCCAAGTTGTTCTGTAGACTACAAATATTGCTTGAGGTTTAACATTTTAAAGGCCTTTATTCCCAGCAGACATTTAGGCTTGTCATTTGAAGACACAAGGGGAAGACAGGGAGGAGAGCAAAGAAACAAAGGGAAAGTAGAGCTGGTGCCAGCCCACCGGATCTCATAAACACAGCTGAGAACAAAAAGCCCCAGAGAGGATCAGAGGATGATAAGGCTGTTTCTGAGATCTGCACATTTACTGGTAGTATGTGGAAGTATCCCTCAGGGAAAAAGCTCTCTGCCAGAACGTTTAGGAAGAAAAACAAATAGCCCTATGATCCATTTCCCAATATAGTGTTGTGTAATAATGCTGAAACAGAGCAGATGAAGTGATGACATCAATAAATAAAATCAGGTATCAACAGGAAAGAAAGAATGACTCATTCATCAACCACATGATCATTATCTATCATGTGACGGTGAGTAATTTGTATGCCCCTCTAAACTGGACCCCCTTTTGCCTTCAGAACTGCTTTAATTCTTCATGGCATAGATTCAACAAGGTGCTGGAAACACTCCTTAGAGATTTTGGTCCATATTAACATGATAATATCACACAGTTGCTGCAGATTTGTCACTGCACATGTGGATCTCCCTGTGACTTTAAACAATGCTCATTTGGTACCCAAAGTGTGCCAGGAAAATATCCCACACACCATTACTCACAACTGGGATCTTACTCTTTAAAAATAGGCCTATTACTGTAGGAAACCTATCCATAATTTTGTCAGATGCTTATAATAATGATCTGAGCCTGTCAGTGGCAAAAACATTAGTGGACGTACTTTGATGTGACAGTGCAGTAGCTGTGGGGCAAATACACCGTTTTTGTGCAACTGTGGAACAATTCCAAAGATTTTTGTCCTTATCAATCATTTGCACCCAAAAACATGGGATAATAAGGCCCAGGTTAAAAAATACCACAGTTATTGTCATGGTTCAGTTAAAGGTGGCCCCAGTGCAGGACAGAGACACTGCTCACATGATAGCTGAGTTCAGTCCTTTAATGCCTACCAGGGATAGACAGAGAGAAAGAAAAGGGTGGTCAGGGCGACGGGGTGCTGGTCTAGAGGGGGGAAGCTGGTGAGGAGGCTACTCCAGCGGTGGGAGAGGGGAGCAGGCGACAAAGCTTTGGCAGAGGCAGGGTGGCAGCTCCGTGGACACAGGCAAAGGAAAACTAGGCACACACACACACAGAGAGAGAGAGAACAGGGAAACACCGGTGGCCACAGCCAGACTGTGACAGTTATCCTTTAAGGTGACTGCATTTTTACCTGATCTTCAGGCCCTGCCTTGTGCAGAGGTCCTTTGTCAAAACTGATTTATAGTGCTCTTAATATTTTGGTTGATATTGTGCTCAAACTAAAGATCTTAAACTGATTAAGAGCAAATGAAACATATAATCACTCTGCTACTACTACTGCTGCTACTAATGCAAGCTGAAAGCTTGAAGCAAAAGTTAAAAAGATTGAGTTGGTTTTGAAAGCTTCTTAGACAAGTCCTCTGAGATAGCTAGACTCTCCTGCTACTTTGGAAATTGTGTAATTTTGTTCCACCTGTTGGAAGTTGTAGTTTTGCCTGTCTGTTTTCCTTTGTTTCTCTTGTTTCCCCTTCCCTGCTGCTATGCCTTTGTCCCCTGTTGGTCCCTCTCATCTGTTTGTGTGTGTATGCCCCCTGGCTGGACGTGGCTGACCTACTTCCTCCTTGCCACCAAACCATCTGTGTATCTGTCATGCATCATCGCTGAATGTTGTCTCCTCCTCCTGCAGTATTTAAGCCTGGTCTCCTTCTCCAGTCCTCACCGTTGCACTCTGCTCGGTGGTAAATGCCAAACTTGCACTGGACTAGTGTATCTTGTTTTTGCCTTTCCTGTTTTTGTGGACCTTGACTCAGTAGTTCTCTCTCTCTGCTCCAGATCTGCCTCCTGCAGCCAACTTTCCAGCTGCTTCAGTCACGTCTAGCCAAGTCTGCGTGTTCCCTGCTCTGCACATGCAGAAACCCAGCCAGGCCCCAGTCCCTTGACTGAGTCACAGATCTTCCTAGACAGTCAGTTCTCTGTCTGCATTGTGGGTTCAGCTTCAGATTCTCACCATCACCCCAGTTTCCCATACATTCCATACATTCCTGATGGATCACGTATTTGTATTGGACTTGAATGTAACAAACCAACCACAGAAAGGGTGTGTGCCCATAAAAGAGGAAATATAGGGCAGCTTTGACCACAGTCTAAATAATAATAATAATAATAATAATAAGTTGTTAAAATGCTAGTTTGGATTTGGATTGAACACCACACATTTAGCAAATTTGGTGACACTAATATCAACCACAGGTATTATGTTAGCTAAAAGGGCCAGCTGTATTAGTCAAAGTTCAGAGAGGCAGTTTATCAATGTCAGAGCTGGGCAATGCCAAAACAACAGAAGTTCACTAATTTGCCCGAAACTTCCCTGGAAAAGAGAAGAAAATGTACAAAAACACAACCCAGCCTCACAGCAGTTTGTGTCCATGTACAGAAAATTGTTATTATTGTATTTCATGGACATCAATTATTAATTGATTTCATGTTCATGGACACAATTTTATCATGACAGCTTGCACAACTTGTAGTTCGTCATGTAGTCACGACAATTAATGCATTGACTCAGATAGCAGATATCTGACCTAAGCTCCTACAAACGAGAAAAGGGGTAAAGAAACAAAAAGGGCCTGTCACTCCTGCCAAATTTCTGTTAAGTGGTCCATATTTACATTCACTGAGATACCGGCGGTGGTGGAGTCGCAGCCATTTTCGATTCCAGCTTTCTAATAAACACTAAACCTAAACTCAAGTATAATTCATTTGAAAACCTTGTTCTTAGCCTATCACACCCAAGGTGGAAAACACTAAAGCCAATCTTATTTGTTGTAGTGTACCAGCTATCAGGCTCATCTACTGTGGAACCTTCTCCCAATTTTGGTCCGGGAGGCAGACACCCTCTGTACCTTTAAGAGTAGGCTTAAAACTTGATAAAGCTTATAGTTAGGGTTGGCTCAGGCTTGAACCATCCCTTAGTTATGCTGCAATAGGCCTAGGCCTAGGCCTCAAGCTTTTCTCTCTCTCTCTCTCTCTCTCTCTCTCTCTCTTTCTCTCTCTCCACTCAGTATGTTATATGTTACTAACTCAATATCTTCCCTTTCCCTTAATCGTGTGTTCCTCCATCTCTCTCTCCTCTTCTGTCACTTTCTGCAGGTACTTCTGCCTCTGGAGCTGTAGAGTCTGACCTGCGAAGACAAGCCTCCTGCTGCTCCTACAACCCCACTCAACACCTGCTGCTACAATTGGAAATTACTTGTACTGCTACTAGTTTTATTGCTATGTTTGCAATTAATACTTTAATTATCATTATTATCATTACTACTATTGTATTACTGGTATCACTTTACATATTTTACATGGAACCTGTGTTATGCTATGTTCTTCTCTCACTATTCTATACCCCAAACTTACCAAATGAAACAACCCTAGATAACATTCTTAACATAAATGTGTGCAACAGAGGAGCAATCAACTTTGCGTTCTTCTTCTCTTTCCATTATAAAGTCCCAGTGGGAAGATGATTTGGCATCTAAGATAACAGATTGTAATTGGCAATCAATTCTTCAATCTATCTATCCAGGGGCAGATCCTTTATGTAATAGGTACAAATCAGCAAAAGGGTTCCCACTCATTCACTCTGGACATGTCCAGATCTTCATGACCACTGGACATCTGTATTTAACACAGGAGCTAAATTTACACCTTCCCCTTGGATTGCTATTTTCAGAGTAGTACCAGGGGATATGTCCCTTCCCAAACATTAGTCGAACGCTGTTGCTTTTTCCTCTTTGATTTCGAGATTGCTTATACTTGTGGAAACACACTTGGATATACACTTGGAGAAAATAAGATATATGCTGGGTGGCTCTGTTGATAAATTTTATAAGGCATGGCAGCCAATCCTCACACATATGAAGCCATTTCAGCTATGGACAGTCATGACTAACACTTGACATCTTTCTTACCATGTATTATGTGTGTTAAAGGTGTATGTATATTACCATTAATTACTGCTTTGTCTGTACTTTATATTTTTTTTCTTCCCTTTAATTTTACACTTGAATTGTTTGTATCTCTGATACTTTGGGATGATAGAGTGGGTGGGTGGGCAAATTTAGCATTTTGGTATTTCATACTGACTGTATTACTAACCTGTTATATTGGAAAAAAGGAAAATAAAATAAAAGAAATTATCAGGTGCTGTGAACATTAACATTACTTTCAGTCGACTATATCTCGCATTGCTATTGAAAGAAAGGAGTAATTTCCAACATTAATGCCAGTGGTCAACTAGCAAAATCATTTTCTATTCTCAACCAAACAGTGAACAGTATTTTAGTGAATGAGGGAATGACAATTAAATACTTCTGAAATACTAAAACAACAGAGAGTGAGCCAGAGTGTGTAAATGACATGATTTACTGAGAGTCAGTCTGTTGTATTACTGCAGGGCAGAGAGACATGGAGACGCTGCATGAGAACAAGTAAACCATGTCTTTTCCACTAAACTCACCATAGACAAGGACAACACCTGTAACCATGATAAATGCACACAACAAAGATGGTGGCAGATTTAGTCTAAAAATGCATATAAGACATAAAAATAAATAAATAAGACTAAAACTTAAATTAAACAAAATTGATGGGAACACCATGTTGTACTGGAATACACTGTACACTGTAATCCCATTTATCATTTACCTGAATACCAGGCCTTCCTTGGCAAATCTCACGTCTATTCTTTGGCTATCCAGGAAGTGTGAGTGTGCATTTCCTCAGCAGCTCACTCCCACTCCCGTCTCCACCCTCCTCAACAGCCCAGTCTGCTCTGATTGGTCAGTTCCCGCAGGCCTGGGCAGGTAACATGTTAGCACATGTATGCAGTGTCAGGATGAACACTTACAGTAAAACCAAGGATGCGGGGGTGGAATGTATGATATGAAACAACAGACAATGCAACAATGCATCAGTCAAGCATCATTTTTTATCTCTTCAAAACAGTCTCTTCAAAACAAAAGGTTCCTAAACCACCTCCGAAACAGCTCACATTAGCAGGATGTAAGGAAGGAAAACAGACAGCTTTTTATTGATGTGAAGTCCATCAATGGCTCTTTGTGCTAAAATGTTTTTGTCTATTACTTATTTAATTCTCAGTTCATCAGTGCCAAGATTAAAAGACTGTGGATGTTTCACAAGGTCTAATGGATCAACAAGAATACATTTAGATATGTAAATGGGCTGGATTGGAGGTAGGGTGGTAATATCACTATTCGTTTCACTACAATCAGCAAATTATATCTACACAATATTCAGGGAACTCTGCTTTGCCAGAAGGACTGCATAATCTATTTTTATAGCAAAATGTGGATCACACTCTTGAAAAGCTGAAGTGACAGTTCTACTCAATTATCTGGTCACATGTTGGTGATTGTTGACATATAGAGCTTTATAATGAGTTAATTTAGATTAGGTCTATACATATATACATATAAAGGGGGGCATGGTGGTGCAGTGGTTAGCACTGTTGCCTCACAGTTTGAGCCTCCGTTTGCCTGGGGCTTTATGCCTTTATTCAATAAGACAGCGAAGATAGACAGGAAATGGGGAGAGAGAGTACGGGAACGACATGCAGCAAGGATCTGGCCGAGCTGGGAGTCGAGGTGGTTACTCGCTGCTCAGGGCACTAAGGCCCATGTGGTACGTACCCTAACCATTTGACTGGTGGGTCTGTGTGCAGTTTGCATGTTCCCCCTGTGCCTGTGTGGCTTCTCTCAGTGGACTCTTGCTTACTCCCACAGACCAAAGACATGCAAGGGAGCTTTTATGCCTTTATTTGGTAGTGACATTGGACATTGACAGGAAGTGCAGGGAAATAATAGAGCAACAGAAGGACATGCATACCGGGAACTCAGATTTTTAAAAGAAGGGAGGGGAGCTACATAGCTGGGTGAAGACAGTCCTGTAAAATTTAGTTTCGCTTCATGGGAACACTCCCACATGATTCTGCTTGCCTAAGCTGTGTTTTATCTTCCTTCCTCTGCTTGCCTGCAGACAGCATTATCAACAAACAGTGCGCATGAATGATAATTCACTTTATGGTGGTGTTGACACCTGGCCAGTCTGTCAGTGCATCATGACAGGGAGCGTCTGGCCATGATTGTCACAACCTCTAACACACTCACCTATAATGTAAAATTATGTGGGTGATAGAGGTGTTTAACTTTGGACAGGTTTTGGACATTTTGCCCTCTCACATTTCATCTTGTCGGCTGACTGATTTCATGGTCTGTGTCAGCATCATCCCTGCAATATACTGATGCACAAGTTATATATGAGTCTGGCTTCCTGGCAATTCCATAAATATCTGCTGATGAGCTGCGTGACCATGTCTGACTAACTTCCTCAATTTCATCATATGCACTGGCTGGGTGGAACAGGGTTCCTGGACAGACTTTCAGTAACCTGCTGTACTTTCAATACTGAAGTTCAGCAGTGCTACAACAAACAATTTTCTATCTATCTATTTCTGACTCAGGTATATGAGATGTTACTTTTCTGGATGCTTCTAGATCAAAACCTTTACCAGTCAACAGGTTAGATAATTTCATTGAGAAGCATAATTTGCTGATCGACAGTACGGATTTAGAACAAACAGATCAACACCTTTGGCACTGATAGAGTTAATAGAAGAAATAACCAGTTGTATAGACAAAAAGAAATTTACAGTGGGAGTATTTATAGATTTAAAAGAAAGCATTTGATACCATTAATCATGAAATATTACTCAATACAATGGAGAGTTATGGTATCAGAGGGTTTGTGTTGAATTGGCTGAAAAGCTATATAGGCAGCAATTTGTACAGTTAGGTCCCACAAGCTCAGTATTAGGCCCGAAATTGTTTATTTTGTACATAAATGAATAGATACATTTTATTTGCAGACGGCACTCATATTTTTTGTTCTGGGGAGAATTTGCAGCAGCTTTTGATGATAGTCATGTCCGAAATGAATAAATTAAAATGGTGGTTTGACCTAAACAAGTTATCATTCAATCTGAACAAAGCCAAGCTCATGGTGTTTGGAAATTGTAAAATAAACATTCACATACAAGTGATGATAGATAATGTCAACATAGAAAGAGTATATGAAAATAAATTATTTCTGGGTGCGATATTAGACCACAAAATCTGCTGGAAACCTCATATATCATATCTGCGAGCAAAGTGGGCAAAAGCATTGCAGTTCTGGGAAAAACAAGGCACATCCTGAATCATAAAGTGCTGTACTGTATTGTTCACTTCTTCTACCATATCTAACTTACTGTGTGGAGGTGTGGGGTAACACATACAAAAGCACCTTACAAATAATAATTTGTGTATTACGTTCAGCTTTGACAAAGTCTGATGACTCAAAAGTATACTCCTGCTCGAATGGATCACTTCCAGTACATGAGTCATACTCTGCATCTGGTTTTGTCATAACCGCTGTCCAAGGTGCTGATCCTGAAACCACTCAGACGTATATACTTTCTCTAAGGCTGAAAAACTTAAGTGATAATATAACTCAAGTTCAAGTGAACTCAAGTTCATCTATGATATTAAGTGAATACTCATGGCAGCTCTGACTCAGAGCCCAGGAGAATTTGATAAAGCAGCATCAACAGCTGCTGCTGTTGCTCAGCAAATGTTCGATAATGTTGCTGCATTTACACTTTTAATCTAGTAGTTTGCTTATGATTGTATGAAGATGTACATTCTAACATGCATGTAGGATAAATCTATATCTGGCTTACTACACCTACGTGTAACTGTTATTTTTGCATTGCAACATGCATTTAAGGGTTCCTGTTAGAACATGTTATGACACATTAGTAAGAGAATGGTGAAGTAAGAAGAGGTGCATTGAGATCAAAATCCCTGCATATGAGAAAGAAAGAAGCAAGCAATTTTTTGTCTTGCTTCACAGAAACACACCCACACAATATTTTCTTACAATGGTCCTGAAGCATGACAAGCCAGACAACTCATCCTCCCAAAAAGATTCCAGTTTAGATAGTGGCTGAAGATATATTGGTTTACAAGATAGACATCAGATATAAAGTAAATTTCACATGAATATTAACTCATTTCATAGTGGCATGAATACTTGATGTCAAAGCAGGCACAATACAACAGCTTTGTTCTACTTCCCAGCTGCATAATAGTGGTCAAATCTTCCCTGCTTTAGAATTATTTGCCAGATATTACGCTGTCCACTAGAATTAATGCAATGTGTATATTCTTAGCCACAGATGAGAAGGTAATAGGTCCATCTCTATAATAATTAGTCCAGGGTAATTATTTTATATTTTGATAGGAACTTTCATACAGAAAATGTAGTTCAAAGTGCTTCACAAAATTCAAAAAAAACAAAAACAAAACAAAACAAAACAAAACAAAAACCCACATCTAAATGAGGAGAAAGGTGAAATTAAAAAAACAAAAACAAAACAACTTTTCAATAAATGACACACTTCCTGGGTTTTAAACAACAGAAAACAGCACTGATTACTACATGAGGCTAAACATGCTGAGCTGAGGAACTTACACTCAGCGTAGACAGTCTCTATGTTTACATGGTCCCAGAGGCATAGCAAGCCAGGAAGTCTAAGCAATAAAAATAGAAGAAAATGAATAAGTTCTTGTTCTTGAACCCATATTTCTACCGGGAATCAGTACAGAGGGTCTGGTTTTCAATTTTCAGTTCCTCAGGTCAACATGTTGAACTTGCCAGTAAATTTGCCAGTAAGTTCTTCAGCTAGACCCTTTGAGCTTGCCAGTAAATTTCCTCAACATGCTGAATCAGCTCAACATACTGTGCTGAGTTGACATGTTGAGGAACTTACACAATATAACCCCACATGGCCATGCATGATTTAACATTTGTTTATTATTCTCATTGAATGAATCCCGCGAAACCATGGGAAATAAAAAAGGATGGTAAACTTGCTTATCTGAATCATCAAACATGAAACATTCTTCTGATCTGATTCCTGGTAGAAATGTAGGTAAAAGAGCGAGAATTTACTTACGTCTTCATCTACTTTTTCGAATCTAGACTTTGTTGTTTTGATATGGCTCCACATTGACAGGGAACAAAGATACTGTCAGATACATGGTCCCCACTGCCTATGAGCTCCTCAGCTCAACATGTTGAGCCTCATGCATTAATCAGTGCTGTTTACTGTTGTTCAAAATCCAAAAAGTGTCTTATCCATGCTTGACACTGGTGGTGGTACGTTTGGAGTCAAAATCAATACACAGGAAATAGAAACCTTCACGTCAATGCAGTGGACAGCAACATTAAGTTCACAAGTCTAGCCTTCTTGGACTGGGCAGTGTGCATTGAGAATGACAGACTCATCACTGAAGAGAGCTCACTCACACAGATCAATATTTACTGTTTGATTGTCACCACCCACACGACCACAAACTGGGGATAATCAAAACAATATGCCACCAGGCTCAGAACATCCCTACAAGGACAGAAGGGAAGGTAGAAGGGAAGGGAAGGAATAAAGGCACAAAAGGGAAGTACACATGTGGTTACCCAAACTGGGCCTTCATGCGCCAATCTCGAGTTATCTCGAGGCACTGTACATATAGAGCAGGTCTAGACCATACTCGTTATCTTATAAAATTTTACAGAGAGAGACCCAACAGATCCCACCATGAGCAAGCACTAGGCAAGGGCAAGGCAAGGAAAAACTTCCTTTTAAGAGGCAGAAACCTCAAGCAGAACTGGACTCAGGGTGGGCGGCCATCTGCCTCGACCGGTTGGGTTTAGACAGAGAGAGGGTGTGGGGGATGGAGTAAGCGAAAGACAACATTGCAAATTCACAGACTAAGTCAAAATGTAAATAGTAATAATAATAATAATAATAATAATAATAGCTAAAGGAATAATACAAGATACCAGAAAACCATACAAGATAGAGAGCAGACAGGAGAAGTACAATAAATGGAATAACATTGTCTTTCCTTACATTACGGGAGAATCTGAAAAACTCAGAAGGATCTTCAACAAATATTGCATCTCTGTGCACTTCAAACCCAGTAACACTCTCACTTTACAATGAAGTCCCCTAACCCTAACCCTAACCCTAACCCAGGTAGCTTAACACCCATTCACACTATGACTAACAGCTCATATATGACTTCAATGACTCTAAAGGTATGAATGACTGCGCAAGAGGTTAGATGCCTAGGACTCCCCACCACTCAGTTAGAATGGAAGAAGCCTTTCGGATGAGAGTTAAAATGTCTTGAAGAACCTTAAGCAAGTCCAGTTGCCTTCATGTAGCGCTTACATCTCTCAGCAAGGAGCTGTGAGCTGTTGATCTGCAGCTGCAGTTGTTTGGATTCTTCTTAGTTCATGTTGTGGTATTGCCACATTTCCTGCGATTCACAGCAAACCGCTGTGTGAACTTTTCTTTTGGTAACTGCTGTCATACCATGCATGGAAAGTATTTGTGGCAGCATCTGCTGCTAGAGCACTCTCACAGCTGAGTGATGTGAAAGCAAACAGACCCATGACAGTGGTTTTTTGAACAGCCTTTTCAGTGATCTGCTGTACTGCAAATGTTGATGTTTGTCAGTGCAATAAAAATATCTATTTGTTACTTAGATATGTGAGATGTTACCTCTCTAAACGTCTAAATTGCCATAAGCGCTGTCCAAGGTCCTGATCCCGAAATCTGTCACAAAAAGCAGTGACAACCATGGACTGTTTTGGGAGAAAGTGCCCCCTACTCAGTGAGAAAGTTGAAGCTGTTTCTAGTTTCATGACTCATTTGTTTTATAATCCATTTATCACTGAGTGGAAAAACTGATAAAACACATAAAATTTGACCTGGGAGAGGTCTACTGTAAAGCTGCGCACATACATTTAAAAGAGTGACAGGACGTTAGATTTTAATTATACACTATGAATTTATTTTATCATTCATTGTAGCATTAAAAATGGTTATTATAAAAGATTTTTTGAGAACTCTGGTCCCACCGCCGTCACCTAAAATTTTAATCATTTTCTTTTCCAATGTTTATAGTCATTACCTGTAATGCATTGAACTGTCATGCATTTTGACTTTGGCCTTTCATAGACTATATGTGTGCATTTTATAAGCTGCGTAATGTAGAGAAAAAAACAAAATAGAATGACTCCCCCAGCGGGACAATGTGCTTGTACAATCCTGAAAAAATTCTCAGAAATGTCTCAAGGGCAACAACGTGTTTTTACCCTTATCCTTTATCAGTACCATCAGGGAGGTGTCTGATCAGTCCCAGATTAATTCTGCAGCTGGACCATGAGTCCAATCACACAGTCAGCATCATAGAGAACTGTCCTCAGAGACAAGAAGAACAAGGAGCCCTACAGTAGATGGTCTGACTGTATATATACATATATATTTATATGTGTGTGTATGTATGTGTGTGGTGGAAGATGCAACAAGCATTGGGTTTAGACTGCTGTCACTGCAGTTTCAAGACCTGTTTGACCTTTAAACCTGTGTTGAGATAATTTTAGTTACATACAACAATTTCACTCTTGCAATAATAAAATGGAGGATTAGTGAAGAAAGTATTTTCGTTTCTTTATATTCCAAAATTGGTGAAGTCATAATCTCCTTGGAGGAAGTAATTACATTACATTAATGAAAATTAGAGAGCATGGCTGCCACACCTCATAATTGTGATTTCTGTGGTTTGAATCCAGTTAAGGACTTTTGTTGCTTTCCTCCACACACACACACACACACAAACACACACACACACACACACGAGTGACAAATTAAAGGAAAAGCCAACATAAAGTGTATTAGTGAGGTTCTGGGCCACCACTTGCCACCAGAGCGGATTCAGTGCACCTTGAAATTGACTCTACAAACCTTGTCATCCTGGAAGAGATCACTTTCATCAGGATAGAAATGATTTATTATCAATGATGAACCCACTTTCAAAGTCACAGATCTTTTCTTCGCGCCATTTCGACACAAAATCAGAATCAAGCATTTTTTACATTCAATTTTTTCAGCACAACCTGGGCTATACATAAAGGCAAGCTTATTATGTTGTGCTTATGCAGGGTGTATACAGTGCATGTTTCTGAACTGCCTGAACACATTAAGCTGATTAAGATTAATTCTGCCATGATCCTACTAGTTTTTGTATCTAAATCCTTATACATCTCCACAGTCATCCTGTTGATGCACTGAAGTTTACTTTGAGATACTCCCACATGTGCCACAAGCCATAAATTCTTATGTAGCAAACTGAAACATGTGGTTGATGATAATGATAAAAGTATCCCAACTGTATCCCAGCTGTTCATCATTATTCTGAACACCCCAGCTTTCCTAATGCGTCTATTTTTCTTTCTGCCTGCTCACTTGGATTCTTGCTTGTCATCTTATCCATCCGTTTTCAATTTTTAAAAAAAAAGCTTAACTGTGTCAGCCTGCTTGCATCAGCCTGCCTACGTGTATGAAGTTGGATTGTTTCCTCTGTGCTCCTGCTTTAGCCAAAAAAAGTCGACGCCTAATTTTACAGTCAACCAGAGTTTTGCCAAGTTTGCCTTCAGGGCTTTCTACAAATTGTAGTAGACCTTTGGCTTTCTGACAGACCCTGTGGTAAGCAGGTAAGTCTGCCTCAAACCACTCACAGAATCCGCCCCCACAAACATGACGTTGGTGAGCTCTTTCTCTTCATCACAGTGGTTTGGAGTAATTTGATGCCAGACCCAGGATTTGTCTTGGATCTGGCAAGACTTTAAATGTTGGGTCTGGAATTCTAGCAGCTCTCTATCATAAGCATCATTAACCATTTCACCAGTGGGATCAGACCAGGGGTGGGGGGTGGCGGTCTTCTCTCCCCACATGCATCAATGAGCCTTGAGTGCCCATGAAACATTTGTTGGTTCACCGATTGACCTTTGGTAGGTACTGACCACTGCATAATTGAAACACCCCACAAACCTGGAGATTCTCTGACGCAGTTTTGTGGCTCTCACAATTTGGCCTTTGTCAAATACATGTGTGTGTGTGTGTGTGCTGGGTGAGTTGTTGTAAAGCACCATTTACAATGTGGAATTGTGATGTAGACATAACAAGTACAGTTAAGTGTGGAGAAGGGAGAGCCAGCTGACAAGAATGTAACGTTTTCTGAGTCCAGAGTGAAAGTCTGCCAAATATCTAAAAATAACTTTTTTTTATATATTTTGAAACACTGTATATTACTACCTTTAAAAAATATATATTCTTTCAACAAAACTTAAGTATTGTGTTTTGGATTATGTTTAAATTGTGTTTTCATGTTCTATTCATATAATTCTGTGCGCCTATAAGATTGTGTTTTGTTTTGACACTTTGACACTAGATAATTATTCTAACATTCATCTGCTGAGGGAGGAAAGTTTCACTATGCTCGCCTTCAATCTGGGTTTAATATATACACACACAAACACAATATTTGATGATACAAGAAGTTGGAATGCTAATTTTGGTTCAGTAAACATCCTAGTTGAGTGTGATGTGGACACCTCCAGGTCACGTATACTGGAATTGGAAAACCATATCCGATACAAGTTATCATTCACAGCTGAGTATTTTTATATGCTAGTGGTGTTTTATTTTTATGACCAAAAATAAATGTGTAGGACTATTTGACCTTGAAAGCCCTGCTGAATCATGTCTTTCCCAATGACATGAATGAAGGCTGAATGAAAATCAGAGCAAAATAAATCCATAGAAAGGAAACAAAACTGTGGTTTTTCCAGCAAAGTGAGTCAGCCACTTCTATTTTCAGTGTCTTAATTGCTTCTTTTTTTTCTCACTGTGTGGAAGAAATCACTATGAGAGGATTTTGATGGGAAAATGTTGAACTAAATGTGCTGCCTGTTTAATCACTGATCCATTACCATGTGAAGCCCATAAGACATGAGTGGAGTCCAAAAGTCTGAGACCTTTGCTGTAGACATTACAGTCTATTATAGTCTGTTATAATTATAATTGTCACCCAAGTTTATGTTTCAGGGTACTTTATGTTTCTTTGTTGACTACGTAAATAAGCCATTAAATAAAACATCCCCTAGACATAACAGAATTATGTGACTATGGAAAACTATTATTACAATAACATCTCACTTACCATGTCCTGGGAAATATCAAAGTTCTCCCAAGTATTGTTTTCTTGTACTACTTTTTGAGGATCATAAAAATGCATATTATAGTGACCTCTATTTCATCCTAAACAACCAAAACAATTGTGTATAAAATATTGATACTTCTTATATGTTTTATACAGCTAAAACAGCCCAGGGTGAAACTGACCACAAAGAACATAGATGCATACAAAATGTATACAGGACACTGAAATATATTGTCATGTAAATTATATGTTTACCCAGTTCATCCTATTTAATTAGGAAAAGTTATTTAATATAAAGCAAAAAAAAAAAAAAAAAAGTCATATTAAACACTGAATGGAGTCAAACTGACCCCAAGGATAATAGAAAGAAACAACAATGACAACAACAGTGATGAGGAACCAAGCAGCGGTCAGTTGGAACTGGTCAGCATTATGTTGGTACAGAACTAGAAGTACTTTGGACATCTCTTTCATCAGGTAGATGTGTAATTAAGGGGATAAATCAAGGTAGCCAACAAAATCCTGCACACTGTATAACTCGCAATGATTATCATTTTTATATTTCTCTCATTCCAGGTCCCAGTCAGACTCCGTAGTTGATACATTACATGTACATACAAATATAGTGGTGGAAAAAAGTTTTCAGACACCCCATGCATTTGTGAAATATTGCATTAAGAATCACTTTTAGGTCTTCAAGTACAATTTCTTTTAGTACAGTCACAGCCAAAATACTAAACAAATCCTATAAACGCCATGAATGAAGGTTGTGCTTTTTATTAAAAGACACAATTTTTGTTGCCGTGCTTCGTGTCTATATAAAGCCAGCACAGTTGAAAGTTCTTCAGAGACAAAAATGGCTAAAACAAGGAACCTAACGCAGGAAACACGACTGAAGATACAGATTCTCAGCCAGGAAGGGTACAGCTAGAGTCCTTCAGCAGTTGGATACACTCTGCAGAAATACAGATGAACCAACAGCTTGGAAGAAAAACCAAGAACTGGGCATCCAAGGGTTTTTTCAGCAAGAAATGACCACATCCTGATCTACATGTGCAGGGAAAACCGCCGAATGACATCACAGGAGCTTCAGCAGCAGTGGTCAAACCAAACTGGTGTCCAGTGTTCCACCTCACACTGTACGTGGCTGACTTTTAGATCATGGCTTAAGGTCCTACAAGGCTGTCAAGAAGCCCCTGATCAATGAGAGACAGAGGTTAGCCCGGCATTGTTGGGCCCAAGTACACAAGAACTGGACAGCCAGGAACTGGAAGAAGATTCTGTGGTCAGATGAGTCCAGTTTCCAGCTTTATCCTCCTCCTGATAATGTGAGGGTACGCAGAAGGCCAGGTGAAGCATTATCTCCAGCATGTACAGTACCTACTGTCAAGCATGTGGAGGCAGTATCATGGTTTGGGGATGCATGAGTGCTGCTGGTGTTGGTCATCTCACTGTCTGTGATGGCACATTGAACTCTGCCAAGTATTGCCATTCTTGAAACCCACATGCTCCCTTCTGCACGTGCACTGTTCCGTCGAAGTCGAAACTGGATGTTTCAACAAGATAATGCCCCTTGCCACACATCCAGTGCCAGTAGAACTTGGCTGCAGGAGCACTGTATCCAGGTCTTAGAGTGGCCAGCTCAATCCATGGACATGAGCCCCATTGAAAATCTGTGGTGGATTATCAAAAGGTCTGTTTCAAAGCGTAAACCAAAGAATTTAGAAGAATTAAAAGAAGTAATTCAAGAAGAATGGGACAAGATTACCCCTCAACAGTGTGAAAGGCTTGTGGGGAACATGCCAGCCAGGATTAGAGCTCTACTGTGTGCTAATGGCAGGACTACTAAATATTAATTTGATGTGATGGTTAATTTATTTTTTGTTCAGTTTTGAGCGCATTCTCTGTTATTTGTTGACTTTGACAATGCTGAGAACTGACAAATTGAAACTGTCAAGAATTTAGCTTTGTTAGTTTTTCTTAAACAAATAAATGTATTTGTTTGTGTCTGTCTAATGCAGCCACACCTTTTGAAACACAAAAAAGATTTCTCCCCAAATATTTCATGATAATATTTGAGATTGTGTAAAATTTTAAGGGTGTCCAAAAACTTTTTTCCGCCACTGTATGTGTGAGTATGTATGTATGTGTGTGGTGGAAGATGCAACAAGCATTGGGTTTAGACTGCTGTCACTGCAGTTTCAAGACCTGTTTGACCTTTAAACCTGTGTTGAGATAATTTTAGTTACATACAACAATTTCACTCTTGCAATAATAAAATGGAGGATTAGTGAAGAAAGTATTTTCGTTTCTTTACATTCCAAAATTGGTCAAGGTCATAGTCATAATCTCCTTGGAGGAAGTAATTACATAACATTAATGACCTTTAGGGTGCCTTCTGTACAGAACCACTCCCCCAAACTGGCACATGCACAGATAGACAGAGCCCTTTTGGGTGTGTATGTGTGTGTGCTTTAAATAAATAAGTAATCTCCGGCCTGTGTGGATATAACACACATGCTCAGTGTGAGTCAGTCAGCATGCTAAGAGAGCATCGTGTAAGTCATGTAGGTTTTTTTGGGTGTAGGGTGTCGGGAGTTCAGGGGTGTAAAGGGCAGCATCACATCAGTTTCCCAATCTCATATTTAGACTTCCTCTTATTTTTTTCCCACATCTGCGGTAGATTGTGCAAGGAAATGTCTGCCTGGAAGGAACTCATCACACTGACTAACACTGAGTGAGTCTTGTAGCCATATCGTGTTCTGCCACAGCAGGACGGAGGTAGAGGTTTTGGGGGAGCGTGTCTGTGTCTGTCTGCAGCCAGAATTATGTGACTATGTCAAAATATGCATATTACCATAAAATCTCACCTATTGACCTACAATTGGAAAGAGAGTTCTTTTTTGTATTATTGTTATAGATTTATGTATATAAGTAAAACTTTTGGTGTTTATATTGTTATTCAGACACCTTCCCCTCTATGTCACTTTCACTGTGAAATAACTGTGACAAAACCTATCAATGTTCTTATGGAAACTATATTTCCCCGCACTCATGTCGCATTAAATATCAAAGTTCTCCTGAGTGTTGTTTTCTTGTACTACTTTTTGAGGAGCATAAAATTGCATATTATAGTGACCTCTATTTCATCCTAAACAACCAAAACAAATGTGTGTAAAATATTGACACTTCTTATATGTTTCATACAGTTAAAACAGCCCGTTATATTTACCCAGTTGTCCCCATTAAATTAGGAAAAGTCATTAAATATGAAGCAAAAAAATGTTGTCCATGATTTATTTAGACGTTAAACACTGAATGGGGTCAAATTGACCCCAAAGATAATAGGAAGGTTAACTCATTTCCTCATTGTTGTATGTCTCCTGTCCCAAGCCCAAGTCAAACTCCTCAGTTGATAAGACTCCAGTAACAGGGAGGGTACCTTTTGTGCAGCACTTCCCTTCCCAACTGGCACATGCACAAATAGACCTCAAAGGGGTCTTGAGCACTTACCTCCTAGAGAGAGAGTGCCCTTTTTTGGAGTGTGTGTGTTTTAATGAATAAATAAATGAAGGCTTGTGCAAGGCCTGCCATTTTTAAATCAAATATTAGGTCACTCACCACCTCACCTCATCTCACTGGTTTCCTGCTGCAACAAAGTCTGCATCAGGAAGATGCTTGAATAGATGGATTAACAAGACACTTTAACACCTTTTGTGCAGCACTACCCTTTCCAACTGGCACATGCACAGATAGACCTTAGAGGGGGCTTGAGCACTTACCTCCTAGAGAGACAGTGCGACTTCTCTGGAGTGTGTGTGTGTGTAAATTGCTGTTAGCGTGCAGCCTACCCAGGCTGCCAGTTAAAAATAATTTTAAAAACCATCTAACCCGGCTCCCTCCTGGTTTCACCTTAATATCAAACACTGTGTAGTCAGCATGATAAGGCAAAATCATGAAGGGTTCCTCTTGGTTTCCTGGTTTAACTCATCACACTGACTGACTTACACTGAACGTGTGTCATATACAGTTCATATGTGTGTGTGTGCTAGGTGAATTGTTGTGAAGCAATGGTTGCCATGTGGAATTGTGATGTTGGGAATTGTGTGTTCCAGAGGACTGTGTCTTTCTGAGTAGTATGAAGATGTGCTTCTGCAAGTTGTCATGAACCGGCTCAAATCCAGGACAAAATAGAGGGAGACCACACAAACAATCAAGGTTTAACTTAAATTAAATTTATTTAACTAATGAAAAGGCAAAAGCAAAACTTACTTAAAGTAATGTAGATCAGTAAAGTCAGTAATGTAGTGTGATGGAATGAGGAAAGCATGTGGTCGTGGAGCATCAAAACTAAAGTTAAAATCTAAACAAAAACTGAAGCTCAAATCCCTGCTCCCAACGGCCTGCCTGTTGGAGGCAGAGGCAGAGGCAGAGGCAGAGGCAGAGGCAGAGGCAGAGAGAGAGAGAGAGAGAGAGAGAGAGAGAGAGAGAGAGAGAGAGAGAGAGAGAGAGAGAGAGAGAGAGAGAGAGAGAGAGAGAGAGAGAGAGAGCTAATAGCTCCAGTCTTCTTTTATAGCAATCAGCACCTGAGTGAACTCAGGTGCTACTCCCAGTCACCTGACCCAACAGCACCGCCTCCTGAAGAGGAAGGGGAAAGAACACCAAACAAAAAAACCAAACAGGGAGGAAGGGGTCATGGGGTCATCACACCCCCCCGCATAAGAGCGGAGTCCATTCATGTACTCCGACAAAACAGCTACCAAAACACGTACCTGCGATTGGATGATACTGAAACAGGTAGATTGCTACACTAACAAACATCATAGGTATTACACAACCTTGCTGTGAAAGAAACAAAAACTTCTAGATAGATGTGTTTTGCTTAGGAAAAAATAAAAAAACTTATTTCCCAAATACCTCATATTGGTTCAGCCAGGCTCACCTCCTACCCTCAGCAACCTAGGTACCTATAGGAGCCATTTAAGAGGGCAAGACAGAGCAAGGAAAACCAGAAGGCACAAAACAGGCAACCCTATCTTCACTACTAGAAGGCACGAGAAAGAGCATCAACCATTACATTTTCAGAGCCTTTAATATGGCGAATATCCAAATGATATGGCTGCAAAAATAATGCCCATCTCATCAAACGCTGATTTGGGTTTTGTAGAGAGCGCAAAAAAGTAAGGGGGTTATGATCTGTGTACACAGTAAGGGGAGTTCCAGAACCAACATACACATCAAAATGCTGTAATCCCCAAACTAGTGCTAAGGCCTCTTTTTCAATGACAGAATAGTTCAGTTGATGGGAGTTGAACTTTTTTGAAAAGAATCCTACCGGCCTCTCCACCCCCACATCGTCAGCTTGTAGCAAAACTGCTCCTGCTCCCACGTGACTGGCATCTACCTGCAGAATAAAAGGTTTATCAAACTGAGGTGCTGCCAACACAGGAGATGAACACCGGAGAGCTTTTACATTTTCAAAAGCACACTGGGCTTTAGCTGACCAAACAAACTTGACCTTTGACTTTAAAAGGTCAGTCAGGGGCACAACAACTGAAGAGAAGTTCTTGCAAAAACTTCTGTAATACCCCACCATGCCTAAAAAAACGCATTAACTCCTTTTTAGTGGTAGGAGGTGGAAAATCCTTAATGGTTTCCACTTTAGCATCCACTGGGTGGACTTCCCCCTGCCCTACCACTTTTCCTAGGTAGGTCACAGTTGCTCTGGCAAATTCACACTTGGCCAAATTCACTGTTAACCATGCCCACAACAACCTGTCAAACAATGCCTGGATCCTCTGCAGATGGTCCTCCCAAGTGTCACTGAAGATAACAACATCATCCAAATAAACAGCACACCCAGCAAGACCCTCTACCACAATGTTCATTAGCCGCTGGAATGTGGCTGGGGCATTACGTAAACCAAAGGGCATAACTTTATAGGAATACAGGCCAGTGGGTGTTATAAATGCACTTATCTCTTGGGCCCTTGGAGACAATGGCACCTGCCAGTATCCTTTTCAGTAGATCGAATTTGCTTACAAATGTAGCTGCCCCTACTTGGTCCACACAATCCTCCATGCGTGGCAAAGGAAACACATCTGGTTTTGTAACACTATTGATTTTCCAAAAATCAGTGCATGGCCGAAAAGTGGAATCAGGTTTTCTCACTAGCAAACATGGGGATGCCCAGCTTGACTTACAAGGTTCTGCAATGTTATTATCTAACATATATTGAACCTCTCTATCTAGTTGTTCCCTCTTTTCTGGGGAAACCCGATAGAAACGCTGCTTGACTGGCTGCGCTTCTCTAACATCTATATCATGTTCAAGAAGATGTGTTCGAGATGGGGTATCTGAAAACAAGGCTGGATAAGCGTTAACCACTGAAAGCAAATCCTCACGTTTACCCTCATCTAAATGTCCAAGTAGTAATGGCAAAGATTTTACGGCCTCTGAATTATTCAGACGTCCTTGCAACACTCCCTCCTCAGCTTGCCATTCCCCCCCCTGAGAAGACAACTCTGTATTGACACAGAGTGCAGGTTTTACCTCTGGAACCTCCTTGGAGCCAAGGGATGGCGACACACTAGCATAGTAAGGTTTTAGCAAATTGACATGACACAACCTGGTTTTACCTTTAGGCATGGCTATCAAATAATCCAGTTCAGAGACTTGATGTTTAACTGTAAATGGACCAGCAAAACGGGCCTGGAATGGTGAACCTACCACCGGCAAGAGAAACATCACCTGATCTCCAGGACTAAACTGCCTCTGTCTAGCTTTGCGATCAAACAGTGATTTCATCTTCCTCTGTGATTCTTTCAACCTCTTTTTGGCCATTTTCCCAGCCATATACAGTCTGTGCCTAAAACCATTCACATAGTCCACCAAATTCTGCGGCGGTTCAGACTGTTGGCAGTCACCTTTCAAAACAGTCACTGGTTCCCGCACTGAAGGCCCAAAGACCAACTCATTTGGACTAAATCCAGTGCTCACCTGAACTACCTCTCTAGCAGCCAGAAGCATCCAAGGCAGGCCCTCCTCCCAATCACGACCCAGCTCTGTGCAATAAGCCCGCAAGAGTGCCTTCAAAGTTTGATGAAAGCGCTCTAAAGCACCTTGACTTTGAGGATGATAAGCCGATGCCTGGTTATGCTTAATCTGAAGCTGCTGCAAAACCTGTGAAAACAACTGTGAACAAAAATTTGAACCTTGGTCAGTCTGTATGACCTTAGGAATACCAAACACTGAAATGAACTGAGACAAGGCTTTCACCACAGACTTAGCTGTAATGGAACGCAAGGGATAGGCAGCTGGATAACGTGTAGCCTGACACATTACAGTCAACAAGTATTTGCTGCCAGACTTTGAAGGAGGCAGCGGACCCACACAGTCCATAAGCAAGTACTCAAAGGGTTGATCTAAAACTGGAATAGGATACAGTGGAGCTGGACCTATAGCTTGGTTTGGCTTACTCGTCAGCTGGCAAGTGTGGCATGTTTTAATGAAAGCTGACACATCTCTCTTTAGCCGAGGCCAAAAAAAGTGGCGCAGAATGCGACTGTATGTTTTCTGAACCCCCATGTGACCAGCTAACCAATCATGAGAAACTTTCAACACCGTCTCTCTAAATTTCATAGGCACCACAATTTGCATCACTGGGGGTCCCACAAAATTATCCATTTGAACAGACCATTACGCACCAACACCTCATTTTGCAGAAAATAGCCCTGAGCCGCCGCTGCCATGTCCCCCTCAGGTGACACAAGATCAAAAAGGGCAGTCAAAGAGGAATCAGACTTTTGTTCCTGTGCTAAATCAGCATGGGAAAGAGACTGAAGAGGCCCTGGTATGGTTAACCCTTTTGGTACTTTTTCCTCTTGCTGAGCATCCTCATTTCTGGAAGCCATAGCTCGAGTTACCGCACAGACTGGGAACATCTCCACATCAAGAGTCGACTCCATGGCTTTATCTACATGCAACTCAGAGGCTACTGGAACTGGAACTTGGGTAACAACATTAGGTGGTGGAACATCAGCCCACACTTTACTTCCTGCAATGTCATTCCCAAGAATCATATCCACCCCTTCTACAGGCAATGCCGGCCGTACTCCCACTGTCACCTCTCCCGAGAACAAACCACAGTCAAGCTCCATTTTATGAACTGGTACTGGAATAATAGTCATACCCATGCCTCGCATCAAAACAAAATCCCCAGTATTGGTATCTGACGAGAAAGGAAGAACTGAAGCCTGAATAAAAGAATGCACTGCCCCAGTGTCTCTCAGGATTTTAATGGCCACTTCCCTGTTTCCAGGTAATGACACATAACCCTCTGAAATAAATGCAGAATAATCCCCTTTATTCTGAAGCACACCCAAAGAGGGACCCAGATTGTCAACATTACTTTTTGGTTGACCCACCACTTGGTGTAAGGGCACCACAGGGGCAGCCAGAGCAGCAGATTTTACTTGCCCACTGCCTGGAAGCTTTGCTTTCCCTTTAAGTGCTGGACATTCAGTTTTCCAGTGCCCTTTACGTTGACAGTAATTGCAGGTGTTACTGGTATCAGTCTTCCTCCAAGTACCACGCTCCAGCCTGCGTGCATTAGATTCACCATAGGATACAGAAGATTTATCTGTACGTGGCCCAGAACTATTTTGATGCAGTTTAACCCCAGTTTCACAAAATACAGATTTATGTGTCAACATATACTCATCAGCCAAAACTGCAGCTTCTTGAGGCGTTTTAACTTTTCTTTCAGTTATGTAAGTAGCAATACTCTCTGGAACACAGTTTTTAAATTGTTCCAGTGCTACTAAATCACACAGTCCTTGGAAAGTCATAACCTCTGAGGCAGAACACCAACGATTAAAATGTATCACCAACTCCCATACAAACACAACAAAAGTCTGATCTTTTTTTCGCCAAGTCCGGAAACGCTGCCGATAGGCCTCCGGAACCAGCTCATACGACCTTAACACTGTCGATTTAACCACATCATACTGTTTACTTTCAGCAATGGTCAAAGAAGCATAGGCCTCCTGTGCCTTACCTGTGGCACATTGTAACAGTAATGTGCGTTCTTCATCAGACCAGTCCTGAGAGTCTGCTACCTGCTCAAACAAAGAAAAAAACAGGTCTGGATCTTTTTCTGTAAACTTGGGAAGCAGTTTCAGGTTAGTTCCAACATCAGATTTATTCACAGCCTGAACAACACCCTGACCAACCATCTTGCCCTCAGTCATCAGTTTTAGTTTACAGTGTTCCAGTTCCAGCTTTGCTTGTTCATTTTTTTGTTTCAACACTTCCAATTCCATGTTTTTAAACTGTAACATCTTGTCATGTTCCAATTTCAACAGTAACAACTCTTTTTGTTGCTCAAATGTTAAAGCCTCAGAAGTCATTGTAGTTGTTACATCATGTTTGGACACCACATCAACCAGGATTTCCCTCTCCCTCAATTTACTCTTAACAAAACTTTTCACATTTTCTTTCAAACGTTTGTCAGTCACCTCAATACCAAAATGTTCAGCAATCTGCAACAATTGCTCTTTTGTACACTGATCCAATAACTCCAGTGATGGAGTCTTAATAAAGTCTTCTACCACACAGCTCATATTCAAAACACTTACCCGCCAGTAGTAGACAAAACCCAATAGGATCGACTGAAGAATGGCCAAACCTGGAGTTAAAAAAAAAACCCAATCTACCTAATAAAAAAACACTACCTAACTCAACCCTAGTCTTCGAGTGGCTAGTTGTAGGGGGTACTTATACACTCTAAATCAATGGGGTGAGAAGGCAACCGGGTAACCCAGCGACCCCCCCAAAGCCCATGAGGTGTTCCCGAGCAAAATGCTCTACCCACGTTCACCACCACACTATGGTTGAAACAACGGATTCCCTAAACAGAACCCGCTGTCTAAAGCCTAACAGGGGGCAAAACTCCAGAAACAAAACCAAGGCCATTCATTTAAAGTCAGCACTGGACAAAAACTAATTATCAGGGACTGACCAAACCCTCTCTCTCTCTCAGGACCAAAACTCAACTATTTGTGTGCATCTCCCACAATAATTTACACAAGTGAATAACTTCACAGGCAAAAGTAGCACAGAATACAGCATCAACAGTTACCAAGATCAAAATTCATGTGCCACCACTACAACAAAGGCCCAAAAATGCCACTAAACTAGTCCATTCAAGATGGACGAGCCCCCATTTTGTCATGAAGCGGCTCAAATTCAGGACAAAATAGAGGGAGACCACACAAACAATCAAGGTTTAACTTAAATTAAATTTATTTAACTAATGAAAAGGCAAAAGCAAAACTTACTTAAAGTAATGTAGATCAGTAAAGTCAGTAATGTAGTATGATGGAATGAGTGAAAAGCATGTGTGGTCGTGAGCATCAAACTAAAGTTAAATCTTAAACAAAAACCAAAGCCCAAATCCCCAGCCCCAACGGTCTGCCTGTTGGCAGCAGAGAGAGAGAGAGAGAGGGAGCTAATAGCGCCAGTCTTCTTTTATAGCAATCAGCACCTGAGTGAACTCAGGTGCTGATTGCTCCCAGTGTGACTCCCAGTCACCTGACCCAACAGCACTGCCTCCTGAAGAGGAAGGGGAAAGAACACCAAACAAAAAAACCAAACAGGGAGGAAGGGGTCATGGGGTCATCACAAAGTTAAGATGTCATTGAGAGAGCTAGATTGAGTTGGGTTGCTAAAATATGTAAGGACAATTTACTGAAATACACTTTATTTTGCAAGTATCATTAATAAACTGTCATGTAGCAGTGTGTGAACCAGCCTCAGTCATGGGTTTGTTTTAGATAGATACATTTTAATATCCCCTTTAACAGTGTCACACAAGTAGTCCTTCGAGACGAGCAAAAATTACCTTTTATGAAACTGTGTCTCTGACACAATTCTATACACGTCATTGCCCAAGGTCTGACTAGGAGCTAATGAGTTCCAGGTAGACTGGAAATAGAGGCTTTGCAATCCAAGGAAAGTCAAGTCAGCAAAAATAGTGGGGCTCAAGAGATCACCAAAGATGTAAAATGGGTACATGAGTCAAAATTTGGGCTAAAAATAAACTTGAAGATCATCCCCCCAGCTACTCAGGTTGTGATGCTGATGGTCATGAGACCACTGACCTAACACCATGTGTAACCCATGAGCCATGATACATACAGTGAGTCTAAACCTCTGAGACCTTTGTGAGAAATATTACAGTCTGTTTGTTACAGACATTTGTTCAGCCAGACTGATCACTCAAGGTGGAAACTCTAACACACATCTGGTCACAATGATTTCCCATAAACCTACAAGGGTGTGAAATTTGCTGACATTTAGTTTTTCTTTTATCAGTGCCTCAACAGACAGGACAACTGGGACATGGTAGCCATGTGTCATGGACTGTGCTTTATTAAAAAATACAAAGGTCATGCAGCTGGGTTTCTTGGACACAGCTGTAGAAAGTACATTTATGAAAGTACTGTACTTCTACTACTTCTACTCCTCTCTCTCTCTCTCTCTAACGGTTATATTTAGTATTATAAAGTGCAGTTTAGTGAAGTTGGTCCATGTGAGTGTGTGGTCTTATTGGGGGCAGGGCTGGTTGTCTAGACAGGCAGCAGCAGGACAGAAAGACTTCCAAGAAGAATTTTCTCCAAACATAAAATCCTGGTGCATTTCAGACCTGGCAACACCCTTAGGCAGAGACTGGTTCATCCCAAGGACAAGACTCCCACGCACAAGTCAAGCAACCTTGTTTACGCTGTACAATGCAGGGTGAAGTGCTCAGACCTGTACATAGGCGAAACAAAACAACCACTCCATAAGTGCATGGCACAACACAGGAGAGCCAGCTCACCAGGACAAGACTCAGTGGTTCATTTCCCCCATGAAGGAGAAGGGACAGTCTTTTGAAGATGACAATCTCCATAGAGAAGACAGATGGTTTGAGAGAGGAGAAAAGAGGCCATCTATGTCCACCTGGAACGTCCATCTCTAAACAGAGGTGGTGGCTTACGACACCAAGTTTCAGCCACCTACAATGCAGTTCTGAGATCCTTGCCCAGGAGGTTCAACACCCATTCACACCTTGAGGCATGTGACCCTAACGACTCACATGATGTCACCAATGAGTCACACCTGGTCCCCTGTGACCCCAACGACTCACATGATGTCAGGGTGGGGCAACAACCCACCAACGAGTCACACCTGGGCCCCTGTGACCCTAACGACTCGCATAACGACTGGGTGGGTCAATGACACCCATTACCACTCCTGGAGGTTAAATACCTGGGACTCCCCAACCAGTTTTCAGAACTGAAGAAGCTTTTCGGATGAGAGGTGAAACGTCTTCAAGGAAACCAAAAAGAAGTCCAGATGCCTTCAACCTTAGCACTTAAGACTCTCCATCACACACACTGAATGAAGCAGCGTGTTGCTGAAAGAGCTGCTCAGTGCTGTCAGACTGTCAGTCTGCATGGGCTGGAACTCATTCTCCAGCTATAGTTACTGGTTACTTTGCAGATTAAAAATGTAGAAACTTATAAGGAGCATATAAAATATGATTCATTGTTTAACATTTTTATTTGTGGTATTTTAATTTTACCTATTTAACGATCTGATTACTCATTCCCCCATTGCTAAAGACATACAAAATAATTACACTTTGTGCAAGTATGTGCACTTTTCTCAACTATTGCATATGCAAATATTTACCTCTACTTCTACTGACTTACATTTCGCTGTAGGCCTACATGTTGTTATACTCTCTTTCAGCCAAAGTCAGCTTTATTGTCAATTCTGCCATATGTACGCACATACAGATTGAAATGTTGTTGCTCTTAGACCCACAGTGCCGCAAGGTAAACATAAAAGTAGAAAAAATATATAAAAAAGATATTTAGAGAGAAATAATACAAAAATGTCAATAAAAATAAACATCTATAATACAACAACAGGTCAACAAATATAAGACTAAGGCACATAACAGGTTAAAATGACATGGCGTGATGTGCAAATGGAGCAGTCAAATGCTGCGTAAAGTGGCTGGTGCCCCTGAGATTGTGTGTATGTGGGGATGAACAGTATCTGAGGAGGGGGCTGGGAGCTCAGAGTCCAGAGTTGGTGTGTGCAGGGGGGAGAGGGGGCAGAGCAGGGAGGGAGTTGAGCTTCCTGACAGCCTGGTGGATGAAGCTGTCCTTGAGTCTGCTGGTTGTGGCCCGGAGACTCCGCAGTCTCCTCCCTGATGGCAGCAGACTGAAGAAGGTGTGTGACTGGTGGGTGAGCTCACCTGCAATACAGAGGGCTTTGTGGGTGAGGAGGATGTTGCAATTGTCCTGTCCTCTCACTGTGCGCTGGAGGGTCTTTCAGCAGGACGCAGTGCAGGTGCCGTACCACACAGTGATGCAGCTGGTCAGGATGCTCTCAATGGTGCCTCTGTAAAAGGTGCACATGATGGAGGGTGGGGCTCTGGCTCTTCTCAGTTTGCGGAGGAAGTAGAGATGCTGCTGAGCTTTCTTGGCCAGTGATGCTGTGTTGATAGTCCAGGAGAGGTCCTCAGTGACGTGCACACCCAGGAATTTACTGCTGCACCCTCTCCACCGTAGCACCGTTGATGGTCAGAGGGGCATGCTGGGTGTGCACTCTCCTTCATCTTCTCCACGTTCAGAGAGAGATTGTTGTCTTTGCACCACACGGCCAGGCAGCACACCTCACTCCTGTAGTATGTCTCATCCCCGTTGCTGATGAGACCCACCACAGTCATGTCATCCGCAAACTTGATGAAGAGGTTGGAGCTGAGGGGCCCCTGTGTTCAGAGTGATGGTGCAGGATGTGTTACTGCCGACCCGTACTGCCTGTGGTCTTCCTGTCAGGAAGTCCAGCAGCCAGTTGCACAGCGAGGTGTTGAGTCCCAGGTGGTCCAGTTTGTGAATGAGCTGTTTGGCAGTGCTGGGATGGATGTCCAGATTGAGGCCAGCACTCACTATGGGGATGACACAGAAACAATAAATCTTGTTCAGTTTTTCTGCTTGGTATGATGATACAGAGGTTATTATGAAGTTTACTTGTGGTCAGCTTCATTGTCTGACAATACATTTGACCTATATACTATAACTGTTAGTGGAATTGACCTCTTCAGATTTTTTTCCCTTCTTCATGCTCCTTGGAGGTATGTTAGGTTGTGTCAGAGACCTCCTCTCTGCTGCTACACTCTTTCTGCCACTTGACTGTTTGGACTCCTGGCGTCTCTGGAACTTCATCAACAGCTGAAAAAACATAATCAACATTGTTTTATTGGCTTGATACTTCATAAATCTTAGTAATTTTATGACTTTAGTAACATTTTTTGATGCGGCCATTAATTTACAGTGTGATTTCATTGTATGACTAAGGAATTAGTAAAATATTTGTTGCTTCCTACTGGTAACTTGAATGTAAGTACAGTGAAAGAAAACTATGGAGAACAAGGGACAATCTCAGTATTAAACACATGGTATTAAAATTAAAATTTCTATTTACTCTATTTATCTGTTTATTTTACAGTCACACATCCTATTGCAGACTTCCTTCCTTCCTCCTTTGGCTCTGCACCACGTTTGTTTTCCACTCCAGTGTGCTTGTATTTACAAAGTACGGACCCATTTCTCACCCTGTCTTTATTCCAAATCATACACTGAAGTGGAAAACGTAATAATAAATCCCTAGCAGTGGGTTCATTGGTCACATAAACCCACGGTGGGAAAGTTGTTAGCACCTTTTCCCTTCATTTTCTCAGCAGTATTTGTAACAATACGTGATTTTTTTTTTGTTTGTTTTTTGTTTTCTAAAATGACCAGTTGTTACTCTCTTGTCTTGTTTTCTTCCACCGGTCATACATCTACGTATCAGCTGGGATTTTGCTGGCACAAATCAAAAGTACTTCGCACGTCGATTTCATTAAATAGATGTGTATGAAGGGAATAAATCGAAGTAGCAAACAAAATGCCGCACACCGTCTAACTCGATGTTTCGGTGCTAGACATTCTTCTTCTCAGCAAAATGTACTTAGCTCCTTTCCTCATTGTTGTATTTCTCCCGCTCCAGGTGCCAGTCAGACTTCTTAATTACTACAACTCCAGAGACAGAGAGGGAACCTTTTAGGATACTCTCATCCCAGCTGACGTGCACAGATTGAGCTCAAAGGGAGATTGAGTACCTGCCGTTTTACCTCCAAGAGACAAAGAGTGAGACCCTTTTCTTGGGTGTGTGTGTTTTTATTAATTAATAAATAAACGAAGGTTTGCGCAAGGCCTGCCCTGGATGCTATTTTTTCTCCAAAAAAAACTTTAATACCACCCCACCTCACCGCCACAAGCCGGTTTCCTGCCGCAACAAAGTCTGCGTCAGGAGGACTTGTGGTCTCGCTCTCTCTCTCTCTCTCTAGCGGTTGTATTTAGTATTATATAGATTACATCGTCTAGTCGGTCCATGTGAGTGTGTGGGCTAATTGGAGCAGAATCAGCTGTCTAGACAGACAGCAGCGGGAAGGAAGGATCTGCACTACCTCTCCGTCACACACACTGAATGAAGCAGCGTGTTGCTGAAAGAGCTGCTCAGTTACTGTCAGACTGTCAGTCTGCATGGGCTGGAACTCATTCTCCAGCTATAGTTACTGGTTACTTTGCAGATTAAAAATGTAGAAACTTATAAGGAGCATATAAAATATGATTCATTGTTTAACATTACATTAAAAAAGTGTATGAAGTGGATAGCATGAGCTCCACCAAAGCCAGCTACAAGCTGCATTCATGTAGATTCATCTCTAATAATAATCCAGAAATAATGTTATATAGAGACCGTTTTGTCGACGTAGTGAGTACTTTCATTTTTATACTTTAAGTACATTTGTTGATAATACTACAAACAAAATCCCGCACACTGTCTAACTCGCAATGATTAGTAGTTGTGATGTTTCGGTGCTAGACCTTCTTCTTCTCAGCAAAATGTACAACTCCAGAGACAGAGAGGGAACCTTTTAGGATACTCTCATCCCAGCCGACATGTGCACAGATTGAGCTCAAAGGGAGCTCGAGCACTTGCCGTTTTACCTCCAAGAGACAAAGAGAGAGACCCTTTTCTTGGGTTTGTGTGTGCGTGCGTGCGTGTGTGTGTGTTTTTCTTAATGAATAAATAAATTAAGGTTTGCGGAAGGCCTGCCCTGGCTGCCATTTTTCCCCACAAACAATCTTAATCATTAGGTCACCCACCACCCCACCCCACCGCCACCCCCGGCTTCCTGCCGCAACAAAGTCTGCGTCAGGAGGACTCTTGAATGAATGGATGGATTAACGAGACACAGGGATTTGGCACACGACTGTACATGCATTTTAAAGTATCAGTTGGAACAGGTCAGTAATTCATTGGTTACTGATTTATACAAGGACATGATATTGTAAATTGCGGACTGCGTCACGGAGTGTTAATAGGATTTTTCTACATCTTTTGGGATAATAGAAATCCCAGCTGTAAAATATACAGTGGATTTCCAGGTACTCGGTGCCTCTGATTAAAGCTGAAGGTACGTTATGTGCTGCACAACGCATCCCAAACTCCAAATACATCTGTTAAATTCTGTTATTTGACTTTTATACCATCACCACTATCAACGAAGAAATCTGAGAGAGAGTTGGAACGGGAGAATTAAAACAATGAGGAAATAACAAGCAGTCAATAGTTGAGAGCATGTTGCTGATAGTACTCACAGTTTAAGGAAAGTAAGTCTTCGGCTGTAACTTCAAAGTGTTTAGATGCTGGTATTAAAACTCAATCAGTGTGTGAAGACAAAGACTGGAATAAGAGGCTCAGAGATCCCAGGACAGTCATGAGTCAGGACTGCCAGATGTAACTAAATAACGGAAAAAAATGGATAAATTCTTCAGAACAACAAAGATTTTTTTTTTTAAGTTAAACTTTAAGATCAGCACCCGACTAATATCTAAGTATGACACGTACAGGGATGGGAATGGAAACCAGGTAATACAACCTTAAATCCATTAGTGTATTCAGCCAGATGTGTTACAGCCTAATAATGATAATGAGGTCTTGTGCATTCGGCTCCAATCTCAAATATATGTGTCAAATCTACATCGTACGTGGGCTACTGTAACTTGTAACAAACATGTGTAGAATCTCTCTGGAACATGAGATCTCTATAAAATTAATTTTAAAAAATGTGTATCAGTGGAGGCTGATTTTTTGGCTGGTATGTACACGTGACTATGGCTCCACAGGTTTTAAGTGTCTTATTTTTAGATGGCTATATGTGGGAGGAGTTTCTAATTGGTAGAGTACTATTTAGACTCATCTCTCTGCATGTTACTTTGCACTGCAAAAGGGTGTAGATCCTCAAATCAAATGCTCCAAAAAGGCTCAAAGATGTCTCTGTCAAGTGCTCTCGTGCTAGGTAGGCGATGGACGCACCTCTCCAAAACTTTGATTTATCTCAATGATTATCTGTAATCGACCTCACGTTTTACTTGTTACATTCTTTCAGTTTGGCTGATTTACGGTTTCGTCACTGTGAGTGGTAAGTAAGGCTCATACATTTTTCCTTGATTATTTTTGCCTTATCTCCGGGCACGGGGCCACTTTATCAGTGAGTCATAGAACACCGCTGTTCCTTTTTGGCATAAATATAATTTATTCTGCCATGTGGGAATTGGGATGCTGTGTTGAAGTAATGTGGGCTACCATGTGTGTACGTGTGTCTGTTCCCCCCCCCCCCCCCCACCCCCCACCCCCACCCACACACACACACACACACACAGAGGCAAAAGAAAGGCCAATTGGGGGAGATCGTGGGATTTCCAGCTGGAAATTTTCTTAACTGCAGTCAACCCGATTTTATCCAGAGTCGCGATTTGAAAAAAAACAAACAGATAAACAGTGATACCCTACTCTACTATATGCATGATAATTTCCCATCATGAAACCGATGTAGATATTAGACATTAGAGATTATATTAAGATATAGGCCCGTGTGTGACCTGAGTCCAGCATAAATCTCAGAATCACCAGATGGAGATGGAAATGCACGTTTGCCTCAACACGTCTCAAGCTCATGAAAAGTATACCACTACCTCAATTTTTATTAAGGTAGTGGTATACTTTTTGTCAGTGTGAAGTTTTTTGGGTGTTTTTTTTTTTTTTCTTTAAACCTGGGTGTTAAATCTGGAACGACGCCAACCTGGAGATGCTGTGCGTTTGCCTCGCAAAGACGCAGCAATGAACAGTGTTGTGGTACATTTAGAGAAAAATGACAGGAGAAGATGGATGAATTGGTAGCAAGGGTGTCAACGGTCGAGGCGATGGACTGACTTATGCACCTGACTTTGACCCGAACAACCACTCCGCTCCTCAGCTGGAAATCACCGCTGATACTCATGATACAATTTCTCACTGTTATGAAGCTGGGATTGCGCTCCACCCATAAACAATTACCTAAATGCCACGAGTTGATCATGTCATCACTGTATTTTCCTGCGACGAGAAAACTCATTATCAGCATATTTTAGCTCCCAGTCACGCAAATTAAAATGTTGATGTTTGTCGACAGAATCCGCTGGGATCGCCCATTCAGCCTGTAACTACCGGTGAGTGTTCATTTAGGGAATCCTCTCTCTCGCTCTCTCTTTCCCTCCCTCCTTCCCTCCCTCCCTCTGCGTGTGTGTATGTGTGTGTGTACTTGGAGATGGAAAGGCACGTTTCCCATGTTTTCACGTTTTCTTTGGCTTCCCATCCTTTGTGAATGTTTTGACCTTGACTTTCAAATCCTCAAAATCTTGTTTGAGGATTTAGGGTTGAGGTTAGAATTATGTCCAAGTTAGGGTTAGGAAATCAAGTGTGATGGTTGAGATTAAAATAAGTGGCTTGGGAATGAATTAAAACACCGAGGTTCCTCACAAGTATAGAAACGTGTAAAGTGAGTCTAGAGGATTATTCTTAATGGTTTTTGGCGACCCTTGACCTCACACCCCAGTTCAGAATATTATCAGTTATTAGGGCTGTGTTATCTCAAATGCTGATTGCAATGTAATTTGGTATATCAATAGTTACCAGTGGATCCATTGTAATGTTTTCAGTGACCCTATGAGCTTTTCTAGGGTGTATCAGGCAAAAATATCTATCCTATTGTAATGGGCAGCTTGCCAATAACTTTACTGAGTACATTCTCTGTCCCAAGATGAACAATTCATAGATAAGTTAGACGAGACAAATTAAATGATCAATGAAACTATTCAATTTCTGTGGTGCCACCCTCATTATCAGATACAGCACAATAACAGTAACTTCTTACAGTCTAAGCAAACCAACATCCGCATCCTTTGCTTCTTTGTATTGCACACTTATTGTGCAGATTGTGGCTCTTGAAAATCAAATGTTCCGCCATGTTGGAAATTGGTAGGTTTCTGCTGGATCCTTAAAATGTGATCTGTTTGGTCATGTTTTTTTTCTGCTATAATACATTCACATGCACAGCAAGGGTGGAAATGTGTGTATATAGCTGTGAATCCTGTACAAACATATTATGGGTACCCATGTAACTGTGCTAGAGTGCTTTCCCAAAAGTCCATCAGAGGGCAGTATCACAAAGGGTAAGAGTGAAATGTACACAGACAGTGGTGATGCTACATTTATCTGAAAAATGCAATTAAATATTATTAAATATTTACTGTGATGTCTGTTCAATACTAATGACTTTGAGTGATAATAGCCTGGTTTTTCTGTATCTTGCAGAAAAATCTGTGAGACTATAGAGTATGACACCCGCGAGGCTATATGCTGTGATAAGCAAATTCATTCAGGGGCAGGGCTGTCATGTTGTGGAGGAGAGGCTTTCAACCCTGCTGTAGCAACCTGCTGTAAAGTAAAACATGGGGACAGATTTCAAGGTAATCACCACACATTTTTGTGACACAAGCAAGAAGTTGGAAAGTTGGTTTTGTTGTTTGTGACAAACTGTCAACGTGATGATTGTGTCTTAACCATGGCAACTTAAATATAAAAAAGCAGTATGATGTTTACTCAGTCAGTAATATGGTCCTCTAACTGTAACTGTAACTCTAACCTATTGAACACATGATCAAGGCATACCTTTGGTAAAGATAAATGACGTCATCAAATCCAAAAAGGTGAAAATAACCAATATACAGAATTATACAAATGTATCACAGCTTGGTCACAGTGTCCCCTTATGTGCTGCATAAAGAACGAATCAATCATAAACCTCTTGATACTGTCTGAGGAAGAACATGAAAAAGTAAGTAGAGAAACATAACAAATGCAGATGCTTCCTCACAGGTGCACTGCATGGTACAATTAAGCAATTAACATCCAATCATGCTTTGGGGAATGTAAAAAATGCAGATTCTGATTTTGTATCAAAATGGAAAGACATAAGTGACTTTGAAAGAGGGTTCATTGTTGGGGCACAGATGGCAGGAGCAAAAACTACTCAACTGACTGGTGTTTCAATAGGAACAGTGACCAAAGTGACATTTGCATTTAGCTCTATGAGAAAGACATCAGTAAACAGTCAGAAATTGTGCTCAACAGCGATGACTGTGAATCTTGGTAGATGAAGAGCAATGAGACCATTTGTTTATTGAATTCTGCCTCCCGAGCACTGACTTCTGCACCTGGTGTAACACGTAGCACTTTCAGCAGTTACCATGGGGGTTGATCTTGACTTGATCTCTGTTTTTACAGTTGAAATTACACATGGTCTAAGTGAAATGGTGTCTGCTTGCTGTGGATTGAAGGCTTACAACCCACTCAATGAAATATGCTGCAACTCAACCATCGTAGTCAAACCTGTGGCAAAGGCCAAATGTTGTGGTAATGGTGAGTAGAGCTAGACACAACTGATGGATATAAAACATCATATAAACATACAGTATGCACTTATAAAACACAACTGCATTTTAAAAAATGTCATTACTATAATTTATGCAATTCCCACTAAAAGTTCTCGATTGTGATTGGCAAGTGTCCATTAACCTTTAATCACTGGACAGTAAAACCAGACAAATTTGATGTAGATGTTTTTTATACTATTAAATTCTATGTAAACACAGCAAGCATAGCTATAGTGGTTGGAACCTGTGATATTTGCATCACCAGTGTTGGCCAACTTATTGAAAATTAGTTATTAGCAACAGTTGCTAATTACTTCTTTCAAAAGTAACTGAGTTACTTTACCACCTACTGTACTTTTTAAGTCTATCCTATCCAAACACTTGTGTTCTGTAGGATATGCAGTAGCTTATTATGTGATTTATCTCTGAAGTAAAAGTGATACAGTTTCAGAATCATCATGATTTTTTCCACAGATGCTATTGATGTGGACGTTTACCTCTGTTGTGGTACTAATGACGCGATCCTGAGAAAGACATCCAATTCCTCCCTGTGCTGCGGTGCTGTTCAATATGACAGTGAGACTCAGTGCTGCTGTAATGGTGAACATCTTGAGATACAAAACAAGACTCAATCCAACTGCTGTGAAGAGGTCTCAGGTGTGTGACTGCATGCACTGGATATCATAATATTTTTTGTTGATCAGGTGTTTTTGTTTTGCTTTCAGAGTATAGCTAAGGCATATTTGAATGACCCATGTGACTGACACTGTTGTGCAGAGGACTCAGGTGCGACTGAAGAGCAACTCTTAAGGCTCCTATACGCTGCCTGAAACAGAAACCTTAAAAGTTTAATATCACTGGGTCAGCCCAGTACGATATTAATCTTTTAGTGTGTCCGATTGTGCAATAAATACCTGTGGCAGCTCTTTCCTGTAAAAACAGAATGTACAAGCAGAGACACGTTAATAAACTCTGTTCATGTCACTGTCATGAACAACTTTGGTTTTTGTGCTGGCACTGTAACTTAATAACAAATAGTGCCTGTAATAGTTACAATACTGTGTATCCATGCCCATGTAGTATTAGCGTGTATACTGTACATATGTGTACAGTGTCACATGGGCCAGTGTATTCTATCTCATTTCATGCTCTACTCTGATTGGTTGGTCTATAGATGTTAAATTGAGAGAATTTCTAATTTTCCATTTATAATTCACAACCAGAAATTGTACCAAATCTCTCATGATTGTCAGTTTTCACCTGCGACACGATAGTACAGCTTGTGAAATCATAGAAGTGTTGCCTGTGGGTGGACTTGTAGGCTGATTGCCAACAACCCACACAGCAAATTATGCTGTCAGTCAACTACTGCAGCTACATGTGCCAAAGGGCCAATGTTGTGATGACAGTAGAGGTGAAACCAAAATCACAGGACAAGCTTTTACCATTCAGTGAAATTAAGCAATATTTCAAAGAAGTATAAAGTATTTATTAAGATATTATCTAGTATCTTGGGGGAAAAAAAGTTGAATCAGGTCAGCCATGATATTGATGGAGTCAGGTATATGACTGCGTGCACTGGACATTATGTTATTGTTTTGATGATCAAATGTTTTTGTTTTCAGATTGAAGTTAAGGGATGTGTCAGTGACTCATACTGTATGAGTTTTGTCTAGTTGGGAGAATGGGGGGACACACAAGATGAAATTTTGTGTACGGGTGTGGGGGTTTTATCTGCGATCTACATTCACTCAATATATTTTGTGTTTTATGTCCACAGCTGTGAGCGGCAATACCCAGACACAGGTAAGAAACAAACTCCTATTTTCACTTTACATGATTCACCTCACTGTTGTGAGCAACAACAACAACCAGCTGTGTCAAAGCTGCCCAAAATTCACACACACCATAAAAATAACCTCACACGTACAGTGTATCAACCATTCCTTATATGCAATGCAATATCATATACAAGGGGTGGATAACAGAAACACACAACAATATAATGCAGTCTGCTAAAGGAATTCTGGAATAAAGTTGGTCTTGTGAGGCTTATACTGTTGGCTTTTGGTTCAGTGTGTGTTTATTCAGCTGCATCATGGTGACATTTAAAGCCTTAATGATGGGGTTTTATTAATTTGCCTTGAACTGCTTGGACAGGAACAGAGCAGCAAAGTAGTGGGTTTCCATTTCAAATAATTACATGTTTGTGTTTTATTTCTTTTAGAAACCCACACATCAGCCAATCTGGTAAGTCAACTAGAAGTTTTAACCACACTATCAAACTGAGACAAGCAAACCAAACATAACCAGTACCAAAAAGCCAATAACATCGAGCCAGTGTTAGTGTTATTTTTTATAGTACTACTTGTTTGTGACCCAAACTGATATACTGCATGGTTATTATAACCCAGTGTTACACACAGCAAGCTCAGATTCTACCTTTAAACTGTCTCAAATTTAGTGGTCATTGTACAATGTGCATGTGACATTCAAAACTGGTGACATTTTGCTTTGAAAAGACCTATATGTAACAGTACTGTGGAGAGTAAAATGTGCCCAATGAAACAAAAGTCATGTTTACATTCAGTGTTACAAACCAGAATGCAGTATATCACAAACATCTTGAATACATTTTCTTCCTCACAGAAGATATGCAAAGCTGAGTTTTAAAGTATTTTAAATCCTGCATGTTTTACATCCATGTTTACGAGCAAGCAGTCTTCTTCTTTGCTGCCTTTGTTGGTGTGTTTCTTGGCCACCACCTGTGGATCAGCAGAATACTATGAAACCGTGCATGTGCACATACAGTTGTGGTCAAAAGTTTACATACATTTGTGAAGACCATGTATGTCATGGCAATCTTGAGTTTCCAATGATTTCTACAACTCTTATTTTTCTTTGGTTGAAGCACACATTATTATGGGTCTTCTGAAAATGTGAATGCTTAAATTTGGTGAAATGTCCCTTGGCCTTTTTCACCTCAGTTAGGTGCTTTTGGTAGCCATCCACAAGCTTCTGGTTGAATCTTTGCCCACTCTTCTTGACAGAATTGGTGCAGTTCAACTAAATTTGTTGACTTTCTGACACAGTTTATTCAGCACAGTCCACATGTTCTTAATTCAGTTTAAGTCAGAACTTTAGGAGGCCCATATTAAAACCTTAACTCTAGCCCGATTTAGCCATTACCTTACTATTTTTGATGTGTCTTTGGGGTAATTTCCTGAAGAATTTGGAGGTAATCCTCCTTTTTCAGTACTCCATTTACTTTCTGTGAAGCGGCAGTTCCACTGGCAGCAAAATGGCCCCAGAGCATAATACTACCACCATTATGCTTGATGGTAAGTATGGTGTTCTTGGGGTTAAAGGTGTCGCCTTCTCTCCTCTGAATGCATTCCTGGTCATTCTGGTCATTTCTCAGAAGGTCTTTTCTCTGTCTGCTGTCAGCAGCAAATTTCAGTCGAGCCTTAGGGTGTCGCTTCTTGAGCAAGGGCTTCCCTCCTGCCCAGCAGCCTCTCAGCCCATGGCAATGTAAAATACACGTGACTGTGGACACTTATACTTCATCAATTCCACTAATTATCACATGACTGGGATGGGATGGGAATAAATGTCAGTAGGAGTTTTGAATCACTGAATAAACGCTATTTTATTCTGTGGTTGAAGACACAAGTTTCAGCCATACAGTTATGGGATTGGAGACACTCACAAAACAAAATAAATGAGAATGATCCACATATAGTGGTATGAAAAAGTTTGGGCACCCCTGATAATTTTCAAGATTTTCCTTTATAAATCACTGGTTGTTCGGATCAGCAATTTCAGTTAAATGTATCATATAGCAGACAAACACAGTGATATATGAGAAGTGAAATGAAGTTTATAGGATTTGCAGAAAGTGTGCAATAATTCTTTAAACAAAAGTAGGCAGGTGCATAAATTTGGGCACCCCAACAGAAAAATTACATCAATATTCAGTATGTCCTCCTTTTGCAGAAATAACAGCCTCTAAACGCTTCCTATAGCTTCCAATGAGGGTCTGGATTCTGGTTGAAGGTATTTTTGACCATTCTTCTTTACAAAACATCTCCAGTTCAGTCAGGTTTGATGGTTTCCGTGCATGGACAGCCCGCTTTAAATCACACCACAGATTTTCAATAATATTCAGGTCTGGGGACTGAGATGGCCATTCCAGAACGTTGTACTTGTTCCTCTGCATGAATGCCTTAGTAGAATTTGAGCAGTGTTTAGGGTCGTTGTCTTGTTGAAGTATCCAGCCCCGGCGCAACTTCAACTTTGTCACTGATTCTTGAACATTGTTCGCAAGAATCTGCTGATACTGACTGGAATCCATGCGACCTTCAACTTTAACAAGATTGCCAGTACCTGCTCTGGCCACACAGCCCCACAGCATGATGGAACCACCACCAAATTTTACTGTGGGTAGCAAGTGTTTGTCTTGGAATGCTGTGTTCTTCATCCGCCATGCATACCGCCCCTTGTTATGTCCAAATAACTCAATTTTAGTTTCATCAGTCCACAGCACCTTATTCCAAAATGAAGCTGGTTTGTCCAAATGTGCTTTAGCATACCTCAGGCAACTCTGTTTGTGGCATGTGCGCAGAAAAGGCTTCTTCCGCATTACTCTCCCATACAGCATCACCTTGTGCAAAGTGCGCTGAATAGTTGAACGATGCACAGTGACACCATCTGTAGCAAGATCATGTTGTAGGTCTTTGGAGCTGGTCTGTGGGTTGAGTTTGACTGTTCTCACCATCCTTCGCCTGTGCTTATCTGAGATTTTTCTTGGCCTGCCACTCCGGGCCTTTACCAGAACTGTGCCTGTGGTCACCCATTTCCTCACTATGTTTCTCACAGTGGAAACTGACAGCTGAAATCTCTGAGCGAGCTTTTTGAATCCTTCCCCTAAACCATGATGTTGAACAATCGTTGCTTTCAGGTCATTTGACAGTTGTTTTGAGGCTCCCATGTTGGCACTCTTCAGAGAAGATGCAAAGAGGAGAACAACTTGCAATTGGCCACCTTAAATACCCTTTCTCATGATTGGCTTCACCTGTGTATGTAGGTCAAGGGTCAATGAGCTTACCAAACAAATTTTGTGTTCCAATAATTAGTGCTAAAGGTATTCAAATCAATAAGACAACAAGGGTGCCCAAATTTATGCACCTGCCTACTTTTGTTTAAAGAATTATTGCACACTTTCTGCAAATCCTATAAACTTCATTTCACTTCTCATATATCACTGTGTTTGTCTGCTATATGATACATTTAACTGAAATTGCTGATCCGAACAACCAGTGATTTATAAAGGAAAATCTTGAAAATTATCAGGGGTGCCCAAACTTTTTCATACCACTGTACAAACCTGGCAGACAAATGACAGATTCCAGCCAAAACACGACACAGAAATGGGATGGGACGGGAGTCATTCTTCTGGGATTGGGATGGGACAGGATTGTTTTTGTGGGAGTGTAACAGGACTGTGAAACTGAGTGAAATTCCATTCCCGTGCCAACCTCTACTGTGTTCCAGAAGCTTTTAATTCATCTCAGACCTGCTGCTAATAAATGTACCAAATGAGCCCTACTTAAATGGGTTCAGAGGAGTCACCAGCTTCAGAGTTGTAGAAATCTTTTGAAACTCAAGACTGCCATGATATACATGGTCTTTACAAATGTATGTAGTCTTTTGACCACAACTGTACATGAGCATCTTTGAGCATGTTCACAAGATAAACAAAATGGAAACCCACTCATGGAAAAACTGCTCCACAGCACTACTAAATCACAGAGAGCCTTCAACTCTGTTAATCCATTGTTGCTACTATGACCTTTAGTCTGTTAAATGAGAATTACGCACACTTCTGGTAATTTTGCAGGTTGGTGTTCATGTAATGTGACCTGCCTTTGTGTTTTTTGCTTGTCTTTGCACATCCACAGCAACGGGAAAAACATAAGTCTCTGTGGGTCATCATGTTACAACCAGAGTGAATTTCAATGCTGTGAGAGAAAAGAGACAACGCCTAATTGGTGCTGCAACCCAGGTATTACCTTGACTGTTTGTTTGTGGTTGTGTCAATTGCACATGACAGTTGTTATCTGATTGTGTCTGGTGGCATGGTTCCCGTCAAAGAGCTAATGTGCATGATGTTTCAACAAGGCAGTTGGAACTGAGTAAGCAATTAGATGTAAAATGATGAAGACACTTGTGGTGGCATGTAGAAACACGTTGACTATGAAGTCATAGACTAATGTGTTACTAGGTCACAAGACTGCAGGTTTCAAACTACACTGTTACAAAGTCAATTTTGAGGAATGTCATCTTGTGCAATAAATGCTTATAGACCAAATTATGATTTAGTGTAGAACATAAGCTGTGTCCCCTTTCCCAGACACAAGATTCATCACCTCTTGAAATGGATTACAGCTAGCATGGTTAAAAGGCATTCTCACATCAAGGATTTCAGATCACCAGAATGTGATTATAAATTCTTCCACAGATCTTATTTCTCTGCTTGAGCGATATAATACATATACATGTCCTTTGTATGTAAGAATTGATTGTACAAAATGTATTTATATGACGGCTGTTCTGCCACAGTTATTGTTAAGACGTGATTAGGTTTAGACACAATTCTGCATCTTTAAGGTTGGGGAAAGATTGCAACAACGTTGATTGTTGATAGTTTATCTGACGAGAGGTTCGGTAAATGTAAACACAGGTTGTTTAAGACATTTGAAAAGTGAATACAGTGTTAAGTAAATGCATCTCACCACCTTCTACACTAGAGGAGAGATGTTTTTCTCTAAAAAGGACAGCTTCAGGTCTGCTTCAGATCTTAAGTATTGTACAGTATTGTGAAGAAAGCATAGCTCCAGCATTGGAAACTTTCCAGCAGCATTCTGATCTTGGGTGTGGGTTGGGTTGTTCCCCTCATGCTTGCCGAATAGATGGATGGAAAATTAAGAGTTTCTCATTCATACACCCTTCTTATCAATTCATGCCAGATACCTTCCCAGGCAGTGACGAATGTCTGATTGTTAATGAAAACATTTTAGATTCAAACCAGAATCTGCAGGTGACTTGCCCAGGATTGTTGAGCTGGAAACAAACCCAGCCAACAAGCCCAAATGTGCTGTAGGCCATGGATATAGGCAGGTTCTGATGAGAGAATGAGAATGCTCACTCCTACACTGAGGTGCGTGTCATTCTCAGCACACTGGGCAGTTACTTATCCCAGTGCTTTTCTCAGGACAATTTACCAAGCTCTTATCTTTTTGTTTTTTCAGTCGACAAAAGATTAAAAAAAACCCCACTGGATCAGGGGAGAGGGATGAGAGATCACATAGCTTGGTGCTTGTCTCACGGAAATGGGACCATTACTCCTTCATTTTAAATTGCAAGCAATAATGTAGGATTCCAGGGAACTGCATACAGTATCACATTGTTTGCACTCCAGAGGTTCGAGGACAGGGTCTCACTTGAGTATATCAAAGACAGTATTGTCATGGCAAATAAAATGTTTAACTGCAGGTGCAGAAAAACACCCTAACAGACATGTGTGCCAATTATTCCACACCTTTCACCTTCATAACTCTCATTCTTTTTGTCTCTATTAGATCCTCTGAGTCATTGTGTGAAGTCACGTAGCCCCACACCCTCTGTCTAAACAATCAGCACTCTGTTCCATGTTTTTCATTAACCGCTCTGCCCTGTATCTACCCTCCCACCCCTACACCCTCTGTTTAGGTCTATGTGATGCTGCCCCCACATGTACACAAGTCTGCTGTGATGGATGTGTGTCTATGAAGCCATGGATGCATACAGTAATTTCCTACCTTTAACACATTTTATTGGGTTGAAGTTCAACATTTTTTTTTCTCTGTCATTATCTATACAAATCCTAAACCACATTCTCCATTAAAGTTTGTAGGCCTGAGAATATTTAATCAACATCAGGATTTTCTTTTTTGTTGTTTGTGACTGCCTTATGTGCCTTATGGAAAAAAATACAGCACATTTCTTTACTAAAATCAATATAAATAATTCTTTATGAGTATGAGAACTGATCACAGTACATCCTATTTGTTACAGTCCAAAAAAAAAAAAAAGGCAGCATTGCTGTTCTTGTGCAGCTTTGCTGAGAGAGCTCGGAGCTCCTCCCAGCTCTTTTTCTACAGTTAGTGAGGGTGTTTTGGATTTAATGGACACATAGCCCTGAAAACATTAGCACTGTTAACGTTAACCGCATATGCAAAAGGATGACCTGTTGTCAATGCCCTGGTAAGACCTGACAGCTTGTACACATTTTATGTGTAGAAAGTAATATTTGGAAAGGTTTTGTCTCTCTTACCTGCATTTTCTTCATGTTTTTGTCAAAATCAATGTATGTTCTCATACAGGTCATATGTGCATGTCTGTGTCTGCTTGTCTATGTACCGCCCATTAAACTGTATTTTCTCTTATTCTTCAAGTGCCGTGGACTGACGGCTTATGGTTTGGCACAACGTAGAGTTCTCTGTTGTCATAACACCTTGTACCTGGACAGAGAAGATGGAGAGGAATACTCAGAGATCAGTATTCCTTACGACCCAGCTAAAGGGACTATATGTTCTTCTCAGTTTCATGCCTCACCTGATCAACACTGCTGTGGGAGAGAAATCTACCGGCCTGAGACAAGCGAGATCTGCTGTGATGGACACAGGTGATTATATCCTCATGTCTGTATTTACACTGTGAAAAAACAGATAAAATTGAGTGAGACAGAATGACCTTTTCTTTAATCTGTTCTGTCTGCTGCTGTGTCTGGAAGGTGCAGAATCTGCTATTTTCCCACAGCCATCCCTTGAAAATGTGTTTTTTTCCCCCACATTTAAGGGAGGTGGGTGGATGGGAAATAGTTGTTTTGGCTGTGTCTGAAAGTGAGAGAGTACTTAATGTGAATACAGTGATGCACGTCGCCCCTTCTACACTGAGATAAATGAGGAAAAATAGAGAGAAAGGGGACAACTTCAGGCCTGAAGTATTGTACACTGAAAAGGGGTTAGCCCCAGCATCTGAAACTTACCATAAAAACTAAAAAAGAGAAACCTGTGTCAAAACAGCATTCTGATCTTGGGTGTGTTTGTACTTTTCTTACTGGCTGGCTGGATGAATTGAAAGTTAAATGTTTTTACTTGGATTATGTGTTTCTCGTCAACTGGTGCTACAGTAATGTCTGGTATGTGTGGCATTTTTCCACAGTGATCCCCTGATGTGCTTGATGTATTTCCTCTCCTTTGAAGAAAGGAGGGTGGATGAGACATAGTTGATTTTTGTGTCTGAAAAGGAATATGGAGCGGACAAATCCAAACAGGAGTGGCGAGGGAAAATTCCTGTGTGACTGATTTCATCCAGTAGCAGAGACAGACATGCATTCCAACACTTTCACTGAACTCGTGTTCTCTTTGTTTTGTTTCTGGCAACCTTTAAAACACACCCAGCCACTCTTCCAAGGAATGTCTGTGGTGTTTTTGACGTGCCAATGACTTTGTTATTGTGTCTGTTTTCCATATACTTGAGCATCTGCATGTTTGTGACTCTTGTACCGTTATGCCTTTTGCCTTCTAGTGGAAGTGGATTATAGCATTTTAATATGGTTATGATAGTTAGGAGTTACAGTCTGTTGTAGTCTGGCATTTTAAGCTCTTTCTGTTTTTTACAATTAGGAAGCACAGGTTTGGTTTTTTGATTATTCCTGTACTGGTTGAATTAGATGAATCTCAGCTGCTGTCATCAATCCCATTTCCAGCTGCAGCGGTCAGTCATTTTCAGTATACTCACTATGTGGTACTTGGCCAGCCCCATAGAGCAGAACCAAAGTTAGCAATTGTTAGCTCATGAAAAAAGTCAACCATCTAGTATGCTAAATACCCTAGATAGTTTTCTGATGATTCAGTGGAGACCACACCAGAGCTAAAAGGGGAGTGAATATTGGCTCCACGTTGGTCAGGTGGCATGTTATGTGACACTCACTAACAAGCTACTTCTGATCAAGTTATGAACTTCACAACAGGGGCCCTGAACCTCGAGGATTCACAATAAGAGCCCTGACCTTCGCGAATTCATGTAAATTGTTTGTTAACTATTAACTCTGTTTCTCCATCCAGACATCCTAAAAGAGAACACAGTCATTGCTGTGGGATTCAAGTTTACAACATTAAAGACCCGCAGATGAAGTGTTGCGCTGGGACACTATATAACCTCACATCCTTTGGCAATCATGGGCATGAACCACAGTGCTGTGGATCCATTCTGCAAGAGGTTGGTTGTATCAATAATAATGATAATGATCACAACTCTCACTTTGCAGGGTTTCTTGTGTCCATTTCACAATATTTCAATTGCCTTAAGTGTTCCTTAAGAGGAAACCCCTTAAAGGAAATTCTTGAGTTCACAGCAGACAGATGTGATAACGTGTGTGTGTAAGACACCAACAAAATCATGGGTGCTGGATGGATTTCTATGAAGCAATGTGCAGAGGAAGTCCTGCACAGATCTTTTACACACAAAACATCTCTAATCAGAACACAACCATTTTCAAATATATGTGTAAATTTAACAAACCTTATGCCTAAAATGGTTTGTTTTTAATAATATGTCAAAAACACAAATCACAGCACTTCTGCCCATAACCATGGTGAGCTCCATAACTGTGTCTTGGACATATCTACGTCATATCTTGTACATCATGGGCACATGTCATATCAGTCTCATCAAACTCTGGGTAAGGCAATAAACAAGCATGTTTGTTAATGACTAATAATTTCATGTGGTTCATAATAATACTATGTCTGCTTTAGAACCAGAACCAGGTCTGCTGTTCAGGTGAGAACAAGCAAGTGCTCTACTCTCCCAAGAATAACTTTGGTTGCTGTGGTCACCTCTATGACAACACCTCTCTGTGGTCATGCTTTGCTGGGAAGCTAAAGCCAGAGAAGCAAACAGGTTCACACCAGAGTCAGATTATTAGAGATCAGTCATGTCTCCTTGGACATTGCCTCACAAATTAACACTTGATCTTTGTCATTTTAACTTGATGCATATTCCAGTCTCTCCATCATAGCAGTAATATGTGTGTATATTTCCTTTTTCAGGATCACCGAGCAGTGTGAATGAAACACACCATTGCAAAGAAAGTAAGACTGTCCCGCCCCAGAGTAAGATGATTAGAGTTCAGTCGTATCTCCTTGGACATTGCCTCACAGAATAACACTTGATCTTTGTCATTTTAACTTGATGCTTATTCAACGAAAGTGTACATGTGTATAATTTTCTTTTTCAGGATCACTGAGTAGTGTGAATGAAACACACCTTTGCAAAGAAAGTAAGACATTAGTTTATAATTTAGATTTTTACTTTTTGGTGGGGAACAAATACTGTCTTTTAAAAGAAAATGTGGATGTGTTCAATTAATCCATTCATTTCTATCCATGTTTAGTCAGAGTCGGAATTGTTCAGAGTGTTGTCTCAGGACAGCATCGTGTTCAACTATGGAGTGATTATCTATGGAAAAAATGCCACCGTGAAACCTTTGCCCTCTCCTTACATCCTGAAAACTGGTGGCTGCAACTCCCCTGAACCGATCCCTGGCAAGGCCTACTTCTTTGATGAATCTGATGTCTACACTGATTTCAACCATGACTCTATTTTTAAGTCTCTCCATTTCATCATTTCCAAATGTTAACCTCCTTTGGTCACCACTTTTTAATCTGATCCTGGACAATTTGCTTACATTACTTTACTAATAACTCATCTACAGCGGTTTATAGTTACATGACTTGTCTCATTACTTCCTGTTACTCAGCCCATTGTCCTGAAAAGTGCCTTCAAACAGCTCCATAACACACACAACTCCTGTGATGTGACCATGTGGTCTATCATGCAGCCAGTGTCACTAACCAAACAACCAACAGCTGGCTTAACCCAGGGCAGGGCCAGTGTAGCCTAGTTGAGGAAGAAAAAAATAGCTATTGGCACCTCTAGCCCCTGTACTCTGTACTGTATATGTAATCCTTCCACGTAACATGGTCAGATTACAACCGTTTGACCATTTCTGCAACTTTCTGTGCAACACTATGAATGTATTTCTGGAGAGACTGAAAATATATACCATTATCCCTGTTTTTAAATGGTATCACAACTTTTTGCTCTTCCTTCCATTGTGGCTGTTTGAAACACCTTTTGATTTCCCATGTGGTTGGACAGCATTTCTTAGGAACTACTTCAGAGAGACCATAAAGCTGTCCTTTATAAAAACCAAGTCAAAAACCAGTCAGTTCAGTGGCAGACATCTTATAAGCCATGTCTCCAAAATGACGAAGTAGAGGAGCATTACTGTGCTTGCTACTACTGTGTTTCACAGTGCAATCACTCAAAAATAGTATTTGGTGCTGTAACACTGCCTAACAGTGCATCCTGTATTAATCTGTACACTGTGAGATATCATTATTCTGCAGAATAAATTAGAGTGGATAGTAGCTCTACTAACCCTCTTCTTTTCTAGAATTGTAATGATTTTCAAGTAAGCTAAATAGTGATGAGAATATGTTTAATTTTTTGTAATATTATGCTATTTGGATTCTTGCACTGAACTAGATACTAAATGGCAACTGTTTGCACATGTCTTTCACTCATTTACTTGTATGTTTACATGTAAATGACATGATTTATCAAGGGATGATTGATAAAGCTAGTAATTAAGTATTTCACCAAGAATATCAGGGATACAAATATGCTAAATACCTGAAACCCCAATCCCCCCAAAGTTTAACTGTGGTGCCTCTAATATATGTTTCTCCACAGATTACTATTTTTGTTCTGCACAGTTACATTCAGGCTGCAGTCATTTTTCATATGAATGTGATTACTGTACTCTCTGTACTGTAAGCTAAAAATATGTTTTCAGTATATTAAAAGTATTTTTCTATAGAAGCAGCAAAAAGCTACAACTGCATGTTAAAATATGTTTCATATCATAACTTGTATACAAATCTTATATTGCATGTTTATTTTTAAAATATGTAACAGACCTATCCACTGTGGGTGTCTTTTTTTATAATGTTTTCGGTCAATAAAAAAAACTGTTATAGTTAAACTTTTTGTGTTTTATCTTAGTAAGTTTTGGGATTGAGCTGGGCTAAATTCAACACTCACGGAGGTTTTTCACCAAAACACTACTTTACTTACAGGATCTTTGCTCTTCTCTATGCCGTGACTTCATGTGTTTTGTGTTTGGCTTTTTTGGCTCTGTTTCACTGAAGCCAACACACTCCATTGTGGTGAGCCCGTTTTGGACAAACAATAGAAAACAAACCAACCCTAACTATCTTCCACAAACTTAAACCTTGGGCAGATCTTAATGGAAATTTGAATGTTTTGTGGGAAGAATGGGGGGAAGCTGCCAATAGGGAGGAGTGTTGCATCATTTTTGTCTGCTTGTTGATTTTACTTTGGTGTGAAAAAAGCATTGAACAGACTTTCAAGGGCATAGGCCTTAAACACGTGTGCTGTACATTAGGTTATGATGCCAATCCTGCACCAGCTTCTTGAACTGGCTATCAAGTGATGGACCCCTATAACTATCAAATATTGATATCAATCCACCAAAGCTCTAGCCTCTTGATTGATGAGGATCAAACAGTTAACTCAAAAAGCACTTACCTCAAATAATGTAAGCCACTTCCTTAATATCATTAAATCCTCTAATAGTACAGACTCCTCAAATGCCATTATTTCTCTTGATACAAAAAGCTTCCAATATATGCTGCTTGGGTTAATCTATAGCAATAATTTAAGTGCTATATTCAAACCCCAATAAAAAAGCAAAGAAATTATATTGCTCTCTGTCCAATAGTTTAATTGAACTGCTCATGTGTATCAGAAGCGTATGAAGGAAAACATTGTGCATGTGCAAAGGTTACAAGACCTGATCTACATCTCCAGCATCTCCATTAAACAATCCAAAAATGAAATTGTCTCTATTGTTAAAAAGTGAACCAGTCACTTATATTTCTTAGAGCTAATTCTCAGTCTGGAAAAGAGCCTGTTTTATTCGTTAAATGGAGTAATGCATACTGTTTTCAGATATTAGTGGTCACCAGGGTCAATTTGCCTGGCACAGCATTTTTTATTTTTTCAAAATGTATATATATTAAATTACATATACAGTGATGTACCATGGCATGTGTCCACATGGAAAACAAACCAATCAAAACTACATTCCAGGAACCCCAACCTTGGGTGGTGCTTAATGGGAAATGTAATAATTCATGGGAAGAATGGAGGAAGCCTCATGAGAGGATGTCTCAGGGCAAAAACATACAAGGTATCGAACAGCAGGTACAAGTGAAAAAGAACAGCTTACGTCTTACTTACTTTTAAAACTTGACCGATCCGTTTAACACTTAGATGGACATACTTTATTTATCACGATGATGTAATGTACTACATACCCAATATTTTGTAATTCCAGTGAATAAGATGCAAAAAGTAAGGGACAGCCCACACAACCTGTAACTATACTGTAGATTCACAAGCAGCATATCCCAGTCATACAGTGTAATAACCGAGCTGTCTCCCACATCGTCAGTGCTCATAACATATGGTAGTCTGCTGTCACTATAATATAATAACTGTTACTTCAGCTTGAATCCCTATGTATACTTTTTTTAAAATACAGATAAAAACATAGAGTTGACATGTCATTTGACAGTAATGAATAGCCAAGTCCCAGTAATGCCCTTAATGTGTATGTATTTATACCTTTATCGTAAATGATATTATATCCTAAGACATAAACGCTGTTTGGGGCCCTTCTCAGTCTTAACTTTGTTTGTCAGATAATTGTGGTGTTAAACCCCAAAACTGTTCTCCAGTAATTTAACATTGTTTTAAAAGCATATACATAACCATTCCATAGCTACAGCTATAAACACCTTTCTTCACTTAATAAGAAGTATCATAATAAGTAGTCCAAATTTAAAAACTTAAGCAGGCAGATCCTTAATTAAAAAAATTGTTAAATACACAATACACAACATGTGAGGCAATAAAATCAACCCCTTTCCCAACTTTTCTTGTGTTGTTGACGTGTTAGATTACCCTACTCTGTAATGATTAAGTAGGTATTCAGTACTTTATTTTTAAAAGTACCTCTTTTGTCTTCCTGCTTTGTACCACTATCAACGCAGTGCTGCATCCTTGTAAACACAGGACAACCTTCAAATGTGGAACTGTGTGGGAGTTACAGATTGTTTACGGCAAAGGACAGAGGAAAGAAAGGAAGGAAGCAAATATTAAAATTCCTTTTGCCTGACATCAGACCCTTTTGTTTTAAACTGGCTCATGTTTTATTTTGTTCCCTTTATTCACCCATTACCCTATGGGACACATTTTGCTTGTTACCAAAAAGGGATGTGTGATCAAAAGGGTAATAGAGAGAGAAAATACCTAACCATTTTGGCAGCTTTTACAGAAGTTCCTAAATATTTAGCATGCCATCATAGACATGGTCGTTAATAAATAACAAACAATACCAGGCATACTTCACAAAATATTGGCACCAGAGACATTTATTTTGCGACTGTTGACAGAAGCACATTCCTTCTGATTTCAGCTCTGTTCCCAATAGCTTGTATAATGTATAACAGAGATCATTTTAAATGTTACATCACTTATTAACATTTTAACTTCTATCAGACAGACTTGTCCAAAATATAAAATCAGAGGACTACTCAAGTGTTCAGTGAAACACATAAACAGTATGCTGGATAAAATGCAATCAACTGGAAACTGGACAGTTTGTATTCTAAACACTGAGGCAAACTAAGGCAGGAAACACATATCATCGGCTTGATCATCCAGCCCAGACAGACTCCAATGGGACATCTCAAATGTTTTCTTCTGTGTGGGAACTGTGGTTTCCATCACTTGTGAGTCAAAATGATTAATCTATAAGCCATAACCTTCAACCTAAAATACACTGTCAGTTCCCTGATTGTATGTCTGTATATGTTTGTGGTCATAAAAGGAGAGTAAAGATGGATTATTGAGCTGGTGATAAGCTGAGCCATACACAGATCATTAAAACCACCGTTAAAGCCACCTGCAGACTCAGAAGCATCGCTTCCGAGCACAGGTTTCAGATGGGGGAAAATGTTGTCTTGACTGCAGTGTTAATTCACAACTTGTACTGAATAAGATAGAATCGCATAGATTAAGTAAATAATGACAGAAGGAAGAACTTATTGGACTAACTGTTTTTGCCCAGCACGTCTATACTGATGGTATCACAACTGACTGAATATTGTTCATCTTGTTGCTGTTGCTTAGAGTATTAAATAGTTTTACAGCACACAAAAGAAGAAAATCCGCCAGCAGCCTTCACATGTGACAATGAAGAAAGATTTCTCGTGCTGCTGCCCATCCCTGATTCCCAGCAGAGAAACTACTTGTTTCTATCTGCTTGGTGTGCTCATTGCTCTTTACATGCTGGCTGGTGCTGCCACATTTTCCTCCTTAGAGAGACCAGCGGAGTTACAGGCTCACCAGGTCTGGGAGAGGAGGCTGAGGGACTTCAGTCGTGAGCATAAAATTAGTTGTGAAGACCTGAAACATCTTTTGCGCCACTATGAAGAAGCCAGGACAGCAGGCATACGGACAGAGCGAGGCAGAGCCCTGTGGGACATCCCAGGTGCCTTCTATTTTGTGGGAACTGTGGTCTCCACCATTGGTGAGTCAAAAATGAATGGGGTACTTGAATCAGTCTATATGTTATTAACCTAAAACAGAATACACTTTCCGCTCCCTGATTGTCCTACACAGCATCAGGGTTTTTTTCTTCAAATCATATGTGGCTTAGCAGATTCCTTGATGTGACCATCCTGTCAACTTACAACTTGCTTTGTCATGATTTTATAGTTAAAGATTGTGTGCAAAATTTGGTTTACTTAATACATTGATAAGGACAGTGGTTTTCACAAATGCTGTAAGACATACCCCTTTACCCTGTGAGTTCTGTATCACTCTGCTGCAGCCAAAATCTTGTGTCATGCAAGATGACAGATAGAAACGGATAACAACACAGGACAGCTGTTCAACATGTCCAGATACAGAGAGGATCCCTTGATGACCAATCAATACCACGTCCAAATAACATGAATCTATAACAATTAAACACAATTATCTAATCATATGAATCTAACTAGACATATGAGGCCTTATTGATTTGGAAAAACCGAGATGGCAGAGGTGTTTTAAACTTATCTGTCAAAACCAATATTTTACCTGAGCCTACAGAGGACAAACATGTCTCCAAGATACAAATTAAACCTTGCAGAGAATCAATTTACAGCCTTCTCCACACTATCTTCTGCCACACTCTGTCTCTGTGGAAACTGAGGGATAAACTGCACTGAACCCAGATCAATTTCCTTTTTGCAACAACTTCCGTATTTACTGACCGCAGTTGTTTTATAATGTAATGGCACTGGAATACACTTCGCACTGAAGTTTTTTGTTTCCCAAGTCATTATATAACTCCTGTGTTTGTATTCCCTCACTACTGTGCTGCCATTCCTTCCTGTCTTTTCTCACACTGTCCAAAAACATATTCATTTTACATTTTTGTTTTGGGATTCGTGGATCAAAAGCATCTTTTTTTGTTCATTTTTCCTCTCATCTGATAATTTCGACCATCGTTGATTGGAGAAATGTAGCAGGTATCATTTTGGTATGGAAATAACATCCAAAAAATGACTTAAAATTGATTTATTTTACCAGTCAAGTCAAGTCAAGTCAAGTCAAGTCAAATTTTATTTATATAGCGCCAATTCACAACAGAAGTTATCTCGAGGCACTGTACATATAGAGCAGGTCTAGACCGTACTCTTTATCTTATAAAATTTATAGAGAGAAACCCAACAGATCCCACCATGAGCAAGCACTGGGCGACTGTGGCAAGGAAAAGCTTCGGTTTCATATCACAGTATGAAACTGTGATAATTAAATACATATGTTTTGGTATCTATTTCATCACCGTTTAGTCAGACTTCCGTGGCAACTTAACGGTTTGGAAAAAGGCTGCAGTGATTGAAATAAGGCTCATATGATAAATGATAAATAATGCTAAATATGATATGATAATATGATAAATAATGGCTTTATGTGGCTGTACTTAGGTACAGCTGTGCTTTAAGGAAAACATTTATGTCACCATAGCAATGTGCTCACAATGACACTGCTACAATGTTCACCATTTTAATTTAGCGTGTTAAAATGCTAATGACTAAAACAACAAAATGTCAACCTCATGTTTACATATCTCCTCTGGTCGCTATGATTCTCTCTGCAAAATGTAATAGCAAATCCATTCTATAATTCGGTCTGCACTGGACTGACTGACTGACTTTGCCATCCAAATGTTTTGAGGTTTGGTTATTGCAGCACTGCAGTGATCCATCCCCCTGAGTGTGATGGTGGAATCAATAAATGGACATTTATTGCTAATTCATGTGATCTTATTATCTATGGAGAGAATATACACTGTGCGACGTGTGTTTTCTGAGTACTTTAATGGTCCAGGCTCCCATTAGAGTCATCAAAGTGAACTTTCAACACATACAATGACATCAGGGTGACCTTATGACCAAGGTTGCCAGGCTGATAACGCATTTGGGAAATTCCTATTTTAATGTACTTCCATTAGTTTTTGAAACCACAGGAATATTACAGAGGATGGGTGGTGCCTTCACATGTGCAACACGGGAAGGGGAAAAGGCACACTTGACTTAGGAAATGGTTAACTGTCTACGTGATTCTTTTTAATGGTGTGGGAAAAGTAAGAGTGAACCACACTGGGTGTATTAATGCCAAGTGACTGTGCGTAACTGATTGTCTGCTGTGCAGGAAGCTCTCCCAAAATGTATAAATGAATAAATGTCCCGCTTGTTGTGAAAACTTGAGCATAATCCTGCATGAATGCTAGATGATATACACAGCTGCAGAAGAAGTGTCCCTGGAGGAGAGCCACGAATTCAGCAACATTAATAGAATTCCGTTTCCCAGGAGGACATTTATCTAATTTTAATCCGGTCATTAACTTCTGAAAACAAACACACGGGAAGGACGGAAGGGGGCATGAAAGGATACCTCCTCCGCAACTTGTAGGAGGTAATTACCTCATGTTATGTCACAAACGTCACTGTGTAGTTCAGGGAAACTTGGAGGAAATGGCAACACATCTGTGGTCAGAAAGTTAGATTGGACATTTCCAGCCCTGTCTTCTGGAAATTCTATTAAATCACCAATTATGTTGGGGTTGGAGTTATTCGAATGAAGAGATTTAAAAGTTATTTAAATAGAGCCCTGCATTTCTTGATGACAAAAGGTGGTTGACTTGGATGGTGGGGACACACAAAGCAGGACTGTTGCAACACAGACCACACTCCTGTTTGTGGTTATTCGGCAACAAAACATCATCTAATTTTCATCCATTACTGATACTATTTGTGGGGGTAGGGATGCTGACAGTGGCAGTGGCTTCCCGTAAATGACATGGTCTCTTGAGCCTGTGCAGTAAATATGAGGCTACAACTAGTAGCTGCTTAGTCAGTCTTGGCTAGACTAGACTAGAAACGTGAAAACAGCTGGCCTAGCTCTGTCTAAAGAGAAAAAATGAACATGTTTTGTTTAGTCTGTACAAACTAGAGATGCTGAAAATCATTGACAATATGAAACCAGACTACACAAAGAGAGTAGGTAGATCAGAGGAGGTCAGACTGATGAGCTCCTTATCCTCTTTTAAGTCCCTCTTAAAGAATCATTTTTATAAGTGTGCTTTCTCTGGGCTTGTGGTCTGAATTTTTCTCTTTAACCTTTGAAGTCACTTCTGAGAAACCTTTTAATACACATGGTCATTCTCTTGTTTCTTTTTTTTATTGATTATTTTTAACCATTTTAGAACATTCTTTGTATCAAATTCTATTTTCAGTATAGATTCAGTATTTCAATATTTGCAATATAAGCACACATACAAGCACTTTTGCTCTTTTTTCCCTCCTAAATTGCTGTATAATTTTTAATTGTTTTAATTTTTGTTGTTTGTCTTCAATTCAAAGCACTTTGTAGCTGGTCTTTGAAAAGTGCTACATAAATAAAGTTTATTGTTATTAGTAGTAGTCGATACAAATACATATTATACTACATGATCAGATATTTGATGGAAAGAATTATTTTTTCCTACAACACATATTTGCTGTTGCAGTTGAGTTGTCAAGACAGGGTTGTCCTTTATGTATTTTCATGTCTCAACAATTACCTATTAATCCTGTAGGAAATCACTTAAGTCATAGGTTGACTTGCACACCTTTGTGTTGTTAATCACAGTAACTAAAGCATATATGGATCAGGAAATGCAGAGATATATACATATCTATGTCTATACTTTAACCCTATGTGTTTCTGGCAGGATTTGGAGTGACAGCCCCATCCACTGTGACAGGGAAGGTCTTCCTTGTTTTCTACGGGTTGCTGGGCTGCTCAGCTACCATACTCTTCTTCAATCTTTTCCTCGAAAGAGTCATAACATTACTCAGCCTCCACATATTCTGGTGCCACGGCAGGAGGAGCAGACACAGCAGACTGGAGGGAAGAGCCAGTGAGAGTGATGGAAATGAAGACTGGAAACCATCTGTATACCAAGTCACACTCATCCTTTTTGTTGCTGTCCTGCTGGTTGCATGTGTGGCTGCCACCCTCTATTCAGCTATGGAGGGCTGGACTTACTTGGAGTCCCTCTATTTTTGCTTTGTGGCGTTCAGCACAGTAGGCTTTGGGGACTTTGTGAGTGGCCAGAGAGAACACCATGAGGACACTCGAGCGTACCAGGTTGCTAATTGTCTCCTGATGCTCTTGGGAGTGTGCTGCACCTATTCTCTCTTTAACGCCATCTCTGTGATCATCAAACAAGGACTGAACTGGATGCTGAAGACACTGGCCTGGATGTATAGTGGTGCCGTCCAATATAGACTGCAACTCCGACCACTGTTTAAACTCTGTTTCTGTGACTCTGAGCCAACCATATGTTATTGTGAAGATGACAGCCTGCATAGGCAGCAGGTGCAGGCAGTTTCTAGTTCACCCCACAGTATGCTGTGGCGCTCCTCTGTTCCCAGTGCTATTGGTAAATGTCTTTGTGATGAAGCTAAAGTGGAAACAGTGTGCCACAGAAACTATGACAGAGGCCAGGATAATTATTCATATGAAAAGAATGAAGACTATGCTAGACCACTGCCTACTTAGCCAAACTGAAATATTTCAGAAAATACTGTCAACACAGTGAAACGCAGAGATGAGATATACTCAGATTAACATGTGTAGAATGTCTTGCCTTTCGAGCACTTCTGGTACCAAGTGAATGTTTATCCTGAGGGAAGCAGGCAATAAAATCACAAGTTACACATACACACTCATGACCAGCAGAATTGCACATCTTCAAATAAAATCTTCATTTGCATCAATACTTGACTTAAAAAGACAGCTGGTTACCACAGTGTCCAAGTATTTGTACTCAGGGACCACATCAATGTTGGTGTCCTGGATGGGGAAATACAGTGCCGTGTGCTTCTTAAATCAACAACTATGCCTGTGGTTTCTGGCATATTTATGTACATCTGCATAAAATTCAGTCATAAGAGTGAAACATAAAATCATCAACAACTAGTCCATGTTCAGACTCATTTCTTTTTACAGTACTGACAATTACACCATTATGAGTTACCAGCAAGTTTAAAAACATGCCTCTTACATCATTGCGTTCAGTCATTTGTTTACAAGATTTTAAAAAAAGATTGGAAATTATGCAATCCTTGGGAAATCACGTGTAGAATAGGAGTGAAATTTGGAGGACAACACACCACTGAGCCTGACACACTAAGACATCTCTATCAAGAAATCCACTCTCCAACCCATGAGATTTTAATTTGCATTAAAGGAAGTTTGTCAGTAAATAGATATGGCTGGTTATTGTTGAATAATCTTTCCATCACTGAGAGCACTGGATCCAACTGATTTGCCAATGGTATAGCTTTAGCTACATTTTTTTTCCTAAAGTGAAATGAACTGAATTGAAAGGGAGGCATGGACAGACTGGACATGTGCCCACTGGCCCAGCCTACTTGGGCCTGTGCCTAGTAGCCCATACTGTACTCCACTATTATGTCTATTCTAGGCTTGTGGGCATTTAGATAGTTGTGGTTTGTCTTGGTTACACTCAACTGAGAAGAACCAATGAGACACGCACATATGCAGCTGCATCTGGTTTTGATATGGGGCCTTGTTATCAGAGTGTTGTTTTGTTTGCTTATATATCCCCACATTTACAGTCAAGGCATGTATCAGTTATCTGATAAAGTGCTACTTTGTGAAAGATGCAGACTATGATTGGGCCCTCATAAAATTCCAGAAGCTTACTTCTGATGTCTTATCAAAACAAACATTTAAAGTGATCACTGTGAAGCCTAGCCAAACTGTTCAGATGTAAGCGGATTATTTCTGTAATATCAGTTTATCTATAGTTTCATCTGGACTGGGCTTGTGAACTAAGCTGTGATGGTAGGAATCTGAATAAAATTTGGAACATGTTGATGGTGTTTTAGTGTAGGTCTCAAACTGCTTTACTGGATCTGTTACTCCTAATTTGTTCTCTTACATCATGTCTGATGCAACACTGCATGTTTTATTGTTATACTGTACTCCTTCACTGGGCAATACTAGAGAAATGTCTCCCTCTGCTGGAGTGATTTGTAACCTACATGGAAAGATGAGTCACTGAGGTGCTTACAGTACAATGCACTATACTGGCATTTTATATTGGGATCTGCACAAATACATGAAAAAAGAACAACTTGTTCCAAGTGTGGCTCATCCTTTCATCAGCTTTCATCAAGCTCTTATAAATGCTGTGATTGCATATCCTTACCTCCAGATCTGGTGGATGTTTTTCAAAGGAAAACTGCTGTTTGTTCAAAAACACCAACAACAATATTAGTATCAATAATAATATTAATAATAATCTCATTATCTTTGTCATCATCACTACTACTCTATTTTTAATGAACAGGAGTATATAGTTTAAAAGTAGCTATGGAGTAGTGATAACAGATTATTGTTAAGAGCAAGGCAAAAACACTGGGCCCAGAAAAGAGCCATGTTGTACTTTGTTGTGATTAGTAACATTGAGATGACACAAAAACATTGGGATCTGTGAATGAACATTCATTATTTGGGCATACAATATGAAAGGTGTCACAAAGGTGAGGATTTTGCATCTGGTGAGCACAGAGAAACTTTCTCCTTTCAGCAGATGAATGGGAAAACAATCTTCTAGTGTCAAATTTCACAAGTACATCATTCTTCACCATGAAGGTCAAAAAGTAAAAGAACAATTAACAAAATACATTTAAGAATGTGGGGGTAACATCTGGTGCGGAGTGGAAAGACAACCCAGTCGACCAAATCATTATTTTGTAGTTGGGACACTGTCCCGTAAAATAAACATAAATACATATTGCATCAGCTGCATTATTACAAGATAGAGAACAGAAAGGTATAGTCTTAACTTAGATGTCACACAGTTTTATTTATTTATGTATTTGTTTTTATTTATAATACATTCTATTAGCGTAAATATGGCATACAAGATCAAGTACTTCATTGTTTTGTTTTGTTTTGTTTTTTTCTAATTACAGGCATCATTCATACATGGTCAATTAGACATTCTTTATCTTCCATACAGTATCCCTTCTCGAGACGGGATGGTGGGGGTGGTATCTTTGCGCTCTTCGAAATATAGTGCAATAAGACTTATGGTTTTGGTCGGTCTTAAGTGTCAAATTGACATTCAGTAATTAAAAAATGAATGAGCACTGCAATTAAAACACTTTCACACGGACAGTGTTCGGCATTCTGGAAATGCACTGAATGGGGCGACCAAAGATGTACCGGCGGAGGGATACAGCCATCGAGCTCAGGCATAGTAGAACCACCGCTTCGCAGGTTTCCGGGCAAAGACCGGGATCAGTCTCCATAGATTCCCCCAAACCTGTTTTCTTAACTTCGATATCATTCGTATACGTCATTTTAGTACCTGTCTCCTTAGTAAGTTAAATACAAAACTTTACATTCAGCGTTTTGTCGTCTCTACGGAGCTCGAAAAGTCAACGGGACAATGGTGAGTACAAGCTAACGTTAACCTGAGTAGCACTCCCAACAATCGTTAGCTTTGTTTCGTTAACGTCGAATTGCGAATTCTTTAGTCTCGAAATGAACAGCCGCCAGGTAGCTTATCGTTTTGCACTCAGTCGAAAAAAGCATGGACGAACATCTTCTCCCAGTCATCTGATAACCTAATTTGAAAGTCCAAACGAGCTAACCGCTTTCTGGTGTTTTTATTGGCTGCAAAATTGCAGAAAACGCTGCGGTGCATTTAACAGACATACCTAAGAATGACGATTAAATTCATGGGATGATTGAGACTCTGCACAGACATTTAACTTTACCCACAATCACTTAAACGAGTTGTCAGTTTATCGCAGTTAAGGTCAGCGGTTTTCTATGTAACGTTACTCAGCAAATGATGCGAGAAAACCATTTTCTTTACTAGGGTCTGTCAATTGCGCAGCATGCACGTCGTGCTGCGAGAGGAAACGGGCGACCTGTTTCCTGCTGTAATATCATATCTGTCATTTAGCTAATTGTTTGTAAATAGTGTGGTTTCAACCTCCGTGCTTGGATCAGGGTTTGTAGCGTTTTTTTTATCGGTAGCTTTGAGTCGATAGTGGGCGTGGTGGTGGCTGTGAAAGGGGTGCTGTGTAAAAATAGACCGTCCAGTGTTAACGTGATCTTGAAACCCATCTCGTTAATCTTGCAAGACAGATATCAGAACCGCGGCTCGAACTGCCTCGCTAACTACCCCATTTTGCCACTTCACATAACAAGCTGCTGCAAGACGGGTAATACCTCTTGCAGGCACATCATCAGGGTGTTTTGAATGTAGTGTGACATGCGCAACAAGCGAAAAAAGGTTGTAATCGCCACCAATTGCGATTACATAACACTACAGCTCACAGGTAGTAGTGTGCCGCTCACCGTTAGCAACAATTGTTTGTCATATTGCATGGAATTTATGAAGGTGATGTTGCATCATGTTTGCACCGTGGTTTCTAGCAACACCACCATGACAGCATCTCCTCCGTTACGTATTGCGCCATAACGTTGAACCGCATTCTGCTCATGCTGAATGATCCTCTTTGCTACCCCTCCTTCCGCGCCTCCCTTCCCCCCGCATTGAACCAAACCATCCTTGGTGCAGTAGGCTGTCAGGACCCGCAGTGCACCCTCCAAAATGGGATCTAACTATATCAAATAATCCCTATTATGACACTACAAATGAATCCTTTCTACAGTTCCTCGTCTTTTATCTTTCACCACTCTCGTTCTCTGTATTGTAAAAGAACAGACACATGGTCTGTGATAGATGTTGTCATCTGCCAAGTAAAGAAACTTGGATCATGCCACAGTAGCAGTATCAGTTGCATACTGGCCAAACAGACTTTGCTTGTCTCGATGTGTGATTGCAAAAAAATTGATAATAATAATAACAACATGCAGCCCTTGTAGTTTTCTGTTCTGGACTTAAGAAAATGTGATGTGATCCCTTGTTTGCTGGTGAGTTGAAAGCCAGCAATACTGTTTTGCTGAGCACTTTTCACAGCAGCCACATAAATCCTCTAACATTCAACTGTGCTCTGCCCTGATCCAGACACTGCTTGCTTCAGCACCACCGAATTGGCTTGCGGTGGACAGAATGGATACTCTGCAGTCTGTCTTGCTCCCTTCTTTTTTATCTCCCCTCTCCCCCCCCCTTCACCCAAACCAACACAGTGACTCATTGAAACCGACTCGAAGAACACATGGCATTACCACCACCTCCAGCTACAGAAATGTTAGCTTTAATCTCTCTGATTTAAAAAAAGGCAAAGGATCGTTAGAAACTCATTTATCTTTAATTTGTAATGCAGCAGCATGTGGACACAGTGGAAGTGAGAGTTTTTGTTTGTTTGATGCATTAGCTCTGGAGCTACATGGGTTTAATTGCTACTTTTGATTGAACTCGAATGAATTAGCCCTTGGGCTTAATGATAACATAGCACTATCAGCTTATCTTCCATCACTTAGCTAACATCAGTGCTGTGATGTTGTCGACTTGTAGGATTTATTATATGCAGCAGTGTCTGATCATCTCAGTAATCTGAGAATCATATTCTTACAATATGAAGGACTACACAGAGACATATAAGCACACAGCAAGCAGTGTCAAGCAACAGTTGGCACAGGGGTTAGTCTGTGATGATGAACCCAGCCTCACGTTTGTTGAGTTAAAAAAAAGATATAAAGAGGTGGATAGTTGCAGTGATATTCAGTGTGCTACATTGGCGACCCTGTTCGTGTCTCACTAATTATAGCAGGCGTGTGTATTTCGGGCTGTGGAATATTTATACCCGTCCCTCATCACACTTTCTCAGCCTGAAGTGGGCATGTTGACTGACTTAGACAGGCCTGGTAAGACCTCATGAGGATGACAGAATGACATCTCAGATGAAGTTGAAGAATGTGTTGGGTGTATGACTGCAGACACGTTCATGTTTTGTAATGAGTAAAGTGGTAAAACCTGTCTTAAGAGCAGCAGATGATTTCTCTTAAAAAAGAAACGTGCACCTTCTGTAATAACCTTACTCCAATAATGCAACAAGTCTTACATTTTATATTAAATGGAATACAAAAGACCAAGCTTGTTATTGTATAAAATACCAGCTCTAATAGAATATAAGGCCCAGTGATCAGTTTGTCTTTTACTAAGTGTCCACCTAATAAAGGACAGGGAGGTTAAACAATCGTTAATTGCTTTGCAACTGTAAGCTAGGTCATAGGCAATGTCTGGGACCAGCTGTCAGATCATATCACAGTCTGCTTTGAATGAGTTTCCTTTGGAGTGCATTTGCATCGGCACATTTGTTTAAATTTTTTCCACAGTGGAGTCTGCTGCAAGTGCTCCTCACTGGGATGACTGGAAGTTTTTATCTTTTTAATTATTATGTTGAAGACCCTTGAGTCACATCCACCCAAAACTAATGTTTGAGAATCAAACACTCATCGTCTGTAGGCATGAAAGATGGCTGCAAAAAGTTTCCTTCCTCGCCACGAACAGCAGCTGTGGTCAGCTTGAATTTATGTCATGTCTAGTCATGACTAAACTAAAAACAGAAATATGAAGAGATGGCTCAGTTTACTTCTCTTTTTTGGTAAGATCTGTGACAACTCACTGCACTCCTCTGTGAGTTGTCCTCGTACTGTGTTAAATTGGTGTGGTAAAGAAAAGACTGTTTGGAACTTACAGATACATGCAATTAAAAGTAAACTGTGAAGCACAATTTAATAGCAGTCAGGTTATCCCAACCTGTGCAGCTAGTATCATGGTTATGGTGAATGCAAACAAGGACCCTCCTATATCATATCTTGTTCAAGAGCTTCATGGTTTTCATGAAGATCATAGCAAAACTAGATGATCACTAGTGACATTGGATGGCAACAATTTCTGACTCAACTTGGATAATGTCATGTCTCTGGAAGTGGCTAGTGGTTTGTCAAGGCATCCTGGCAAATACAGCTGTAGATGCCATTAGTGAAGGAATGAAAATGTGTTTTCAGCTTGTGTGTTTTTGTTTGTTTTTTTTGTTTGTTTTTTGTTTGTTTGTTTTTAGCTAGCCTTCCCTTAGAACAGTGGTTTGCATAGGTTTATGTCTGTTCTGAATAATGAAAAAATGTTTTGATTTTTTTCAATACTCAGCCAACAAATCTTGTCCTGGGTTCTGAGAGAGCTATGGTGTGATATCATTCTTGACAGTATAATATTTGTTTATTTGTTTACTGCATAAAGTTTATATTGTCATTTCTAGATTATTTTATGTCTGCCCTACCATAATGTCAAACATACATTCTACTGTTTATTTAGTCATTGCATCAGTCTAAACCAAGTCTGTCCTAAATACTTTGTAAATACTGTCAGTGCTTTATCAATGTCCTGTTCTTTTGTTAACAGGCCGATCAGCTGACTGAGGAGCAGATTGCTGGTGAGTGCATACCTTAACCGTGTTTGGTTTGTTTTTGCTTTAGCAGCTCCTTCACTCACCACTAAATCAAAGAAACTATGCCGTCTAAGAGATTAAAGAAACCAGAGGTGTATGAGGATGTAAGCTGATGATCCTACCCTGCTGACTAGTTAATTATACTCACACAAATTCCTTAGGTGTCAACCAGATACTGGTGATGTGGTTAAAATTAAAAATCAGCAGGATTTTGAGCCAATGAGTCCCTGGATAAAACCTCACATGAAAAAGTTCACAGTGAAAGATGTTTTTCTACTCTGACCACTTGAAAGATTGAAAGTGAAGTGCCTGTGCCGACCTGAATACTCACAGCATACTAACTGTGTTATTTCTGTGAATGCACAGAGTTCAAGGAGGCGTTCTCACTGTTTGACAAGGATGGTGATGGTACAATCACTACCAAAGAGCTCGGGACTGTGATGCGCTCTCTGGGACAGAACCCCACCGAGGCTGAGCTGCAGGACATGATCAATGAGGTGGATGCTGACGGTGAGGAGGAAAAGTGCAAACATGCAAGAAAATTCCACTTGTTAAAACTTCAAATTTTCCTCTTGCCGGGATATAATTAATTTTTTTACAGAGATATTAAGTGTATTAGCACAAGCACTTCGGTTTAAATTTACAGTCCATTTTCTCAGTTGTCTGCCATTGTATCCCAAATGATTTCATTGAATTCATCTGCCATATTTTACCTCATGCCAAATGTAAAAATGCACGAAAACAAGTCACTTAAATTTAATGCCACTAAATATCACACTGGAAAAATCCCAACTTTGGTGACCCACAGTGGTAGTATCAAAACAGACACTGTGGCAACAGGTAGACCTGTAACATCACTGGCAGGGTAGTTTTTATAGATGTCCTTTATTGTGTGGGTCCTGCTTAAGAAATTTATGACTCTACGATTTACGACTCTTCTCACAACTCTCACAATTCTCTTGTAATTTGGTTAAATTGCATGATGTCATACGTTGCAAGAGCATACCTCATTAAATTCTGATGAACTGTTGTACAGTACTGTGTGGTGATTGTATTTAGGAAACAATTAAGGCTATAATAAGGACACTTTGTACCAGAGCCAAACCAACTCTGATGTAAAAAAAAAAGAAAAAAAAAGTGATCACTCACATTGGGTTATTAAAGAATTATGACCAAGACATGTACTGAGTGGGACGTTTTACAGCTGAAAGATCAGCTGCTGCTACATGCTACACATCTGTTTTGGTAGTTCGTAATATATAAAAAAAACACCTTCTGTTTGTATGACTGTAAAGGTAATGGCACAATTGACTTTCCTGAGTTCCTGACCATGATGGCCAGGAAGATGAAAGATACAGACAGCGAGGAGGAGATCAGAGAAGCCTTCAGAGTCTTTGACAAGGTGAGCAGAATAAGAATATTAGCTAAATTAGCAGCACTGTGTTTACCACAAATATCCTTGTGATTGATTTTTAGTTGTCACAGAAGATCACTGTTTTATTTTCCTTTGATCAGCACTTTGGTTAGTCATCTTAAGCATGCTAACAACATAACATGTTTCTAGCACCGAGAATACCATAGAGATTATCTTAGTAGAGACACTGAAACTGAACAGAAGTTCTTCTGTTGCCGTTTGCAGGATGGTAATGGCTACATCAGTGCAGCAGAGCTACGGCACGTCATGACCAACTTAGGGGAGAAGCTCACTGATGAGGAGGTGGACGAAATGATCCGCGAGGCTGATATTGATGGCGACGGTCAGGTTAACTATGAGGGTGAGATATGCTTTTTGTTTGCTTCCTTCCTTTTGCCGCTAATGAAAATGTATCATACCATTCATTTTAAGATGTTAAAACCAACACTGATGCACTAACCACAACCCTGTCACTGCTTGTGTGTTTTTTCACTTTGGCACTTGTCCTTCCTACAGAACAAGGAACACATTTATTGTCATATTACTAGGACAAGCACCAGGGACAATTGCAACATAACTTTAATAATAATAATAATAGTAATAACACTTAATAATAACACATTTAATTAATTTAATTAAATTTTTTACAGTTTCTCTTAAAACAAGCCTTAACAGCTGCTAAAGTTTTGCTATTTGGCTTGCTATGTAAGTATTGCTTTCTGCTCTTTTCACAGAGTTTGTCCAGATGATGACTGCCAAGTGAAGAGAACACTGAAAATTCTCTCAACATTGCTTGTCCTCACTGTCTTTTAAGAACCAAATAAAGGAACAACTAGCAAATGATGAACTAACTTCCCCCCCAGAATCACTTAACTGTAGAATTTTGCAATTTGTGCTTCAGTACATCCAACTACTTCTAAGGTATCTGTTTAGCAAACACCAACAGAATAATCCCTAGAGAAGTTAATGGACCAAGCTTTAAGAGGGCCGAAGCCCCCGTACTTCAGACCAAGATTCTGCTGAGTCACCCAGCTCCTGATTAATTTAGAGGAAAGAGCAACACTGAAAAAGGCAAAGGGATAGGAACCTCATGCCACAGTTCGTATAGAGAAGTTGGCTATTTAATTCTTTCCAAATAATTATCAAGAAAATTGACTTTGTCGCACCAGTGGTGATTCTCCAAACACTGAATTGAGTACTGTTCTTGCATGCACCCTTTCTGTGGCGGTCTCTTGTCACAAGGAGGCTCTGATCCCATCAGAGGTAGTGGTCAGATCGTGTACACACTGGAGGTATATACATAAATATATAGCTATGTATCTGTAAAAAAAATTGTCACTATTGATTATTGCAAGAGCAAATAGTTGCAACGTAGGGTGTTCATTGGTGCTCGGTTTCAGATGGGAATTCTTAATACCTTGAAGAGTTTGGACAAGAATGAGAGACTCAAAAGTGCTGAAGGTTTTTTTCCCCTCGGGGATGTTATATTGTCTTGTTTTGAGTCGTGGGCTTTACATTGCCTGCAGCACTAATTGGAGACAGTAGTATGTTGTATTGCTTCAGGACGATTATTGTGAAAACACACTTAAGGACTGCAGTTAATACATTTGTTCTGCAAACAGATATCCTGATGATACAATATTGATGTAATGCTTTATAAATGTGTTCTCAAATATTAATGTATTGATGACAAACTTTGGTCACAAAATATATCTATATATATTAGTGTATCGTAAAGTTTGCATTGCCTATTGTTGTAGTAAATGACCTGTGACATGTTTTATCTTTGGTTTTGAAATGTGCCATAATACTCTAAAGACGCCTCAACCTTGCAAGACTTGTAGTTCATTAGAATATATATATCTACTTAATATAATAACAACATAAAAATACATGCAGTTGAACATATTTGCACTTTGGTATAAACCATTTTGTTCTAAAAGAAGAAAAAGAAACCAAATGTCACTGTTGCTGCTGCTATAACAGCTCATATGTTTCACTCATTTTGCGTCCTTGTTGTTGTCTGATCTTCAATTTGTAGTCCGGTGATTCAAACTTCAATCTGCTTGCTGTTTTACTGAACAGAATACATATACTGTATATTCACAAATAACTACTTGTGGTGGGGTTGATGTGTTTCATTTGGGCTATTTGAATGGGACATTCAGATGGGGACGAAATGGGGCTGTAGCAAGGAATTCAGCTTTAGATGTGAGATTGGTTTCAGTGTTAGTTTTTTTTTTTTTTTTTAACAGTTGGCTAAATTTGAGAAGCAGGTTAGATGAGGGTATCTTTTGATTCCTCAAAGCAGGAAATTTAAATACTGCTCTGTTTTAAGGCATTGTAATTGGTTACCTTTGATTCAGATGTTTGGAAGTAAATGGTAAATGGACTGTTAACTAATGAAGGTTCTCAAAAATGTAAAGATGTGATATATTTTCCATAAATCAATAAACTGACTGAGCTTTACTTCACCTGCATGTCTTTGTCATGTTTAATCCAGCGTGATTAAGTTTTACACATGCAATAGGGTGGAAATAGGGTGTGTGTAGCACAAGTGCCTCTCAATAATATCACACTACATCCTTCCTCTGTCAGCGTCCCTGTGCCAGAAAGGAGCGCTAATCTCATCCAGACAGTCTCAGATTGGGTCAGGGCAGGTCACCCTAGCCTTCACTGGAGAAACTATCCCAGGCACAGGCTATATTTAGTGGCTCATTAGATTGCTACAGGAGCCTGTGGTAATCCAGGTCAGCAGGGGTCATGACCTCTCACCCGCACACACTAAATGCAGACAAGGAGTGCCGGCCTTTCTCGCTGACAGGCAAGATCAAGAGCCAATGGGATGGAGTTTTAAGTGGTGCAGGCAGAAGCGATTGGATGTGCGTTCACATAAGTAGATGAGAGTAAATGACTTAGGAAACAAGAGCACACTCAGCAGGACTATAAAAACGGCAGCAGTGCAGGCACAGGCAGGTGTGATTATCCCTCTCTGGTTGTGTAACTTTAACATAATCAGGAGGAGATAATATAGTTCTCACAGAAAGCAGCGAGAATGCTTCAGTAAAACTTTGAATTCATGGCTTACTTGTAGTGGAGTATTTTTTAAAGTGTAGTATTGCTACTTGTACTTAAGTAAACAATCTGAAGTATTATGACTGAAACATAGTATTTATAGTATTTGACAATATTGGGGTGTTTGAGCTGTTTGGCCATCAGTGGTGGAAGAAGTATTCACAATGTATATTATTATACATTATATTATTAGTACTGATGCATTAATGTGAGCTGTAAGTAACATTTCACTGTTGTAGTTAGTCAATGTGGAGTCAATTTTTACTTCACTAGTGTAGGTTATGACAAGTATTTTTTGATTTGATCATATGTTTTGTGTGTAAAATCAGAATCTAAAATGTAACTGTAAGTTGTAGAATCTGAACACTCAAGCATAAGTACATCAAAACTGTACTGATCTACAGAGCTTTCCAACTCTGTCGGCCACAAATGCCTTTAAACATATTACGAGAATAAAAGGCAACTTTAACACCATACAGACTGTGGTCTATAAAAACTGCCACCACAAATATGATCTAGTAGCAAAGGATTATAGCATAGCTTCAACAGTAGATGGTGCTGTTTCATCAACTTCTAACTCAACTTGCAGCATCTAATTTGGGTCAGGAGCAGCATATACAGTACAGCATGGCTGATTGGTGAAGGAGATAAGACACAGTAATTGAAAACAGCTGAATGAACAAATGATTTCAATTAAAGGTGATTAAATCCAGGTTGCTTTAAGTCTCCATGTCTTTCTCAAAAGGCAGAAATAAGACTGCAATAAGTGTGTGTTTGTGTGTATGAATAAGGGTGTGAATGCCTGCATGAATTGTATGGAAACTCATTTGTGTGTTTGCTTGGGTGTACCACACCCACCACACATAACTGTGTACACTTTGCAATGTAACCCAATCACCCCCCCTGCTTGAGAAATGCAGAGTATTCGTTTTCATTCTCATTATGCCTGAAGGAGGCAGAGGGTGTGTGTCGATTGTTATGTAAACTGTACCGTGCAATGCAGACTCTTGAATAATGTAACTATTTTAGGAATAATTATGTTTGTTTAGTATCCCCTTTCCCCCCAATCTTTCTCAGGAATATTTCCAAACACAAACACACAAAATCTCCCTTTTCGTCACCTTCTTCCGTCTCTTTCCCCTGAAACCATTCATTGGTCACATGCTTCTTGTCACCCTTGCTCACTTTGCATGCAACCAAACTAACATTGTAAACACTTTTGCTTTCTCTCTGCACACTATATAGTCTTCCCTCTTGTCTCTTCAAAATCACACCCACATCCTACAACAACCATTACTATACTTTCTGGCTGTGAATATTTTGACATTTGTAAAGGTCTAACAGTAATAAAGTGAAATGTACAGCAGTGCCTCTGCTCATAAAGCCAGTTTGAATTAATCACCAGCTTCTACTGACACAACCAGTAGTTTTTAAGGTGTTGGAGAGCTTTGTTCAGTACTAGCTCTCCTCACACTTGATCCCCTCTCAAATCTCTGTCTGGATATCTGCCCAACATGTCACATAGTGCTTCAGCAAAACTCAGTTGTTAAACTATGTTTTCTACAACACTGATCCCCACTCTTTTTGGCTTGTGACCCCTTACAACGAGTCTTACGTTACAAATATATGTTTTTCTGCCATCTTACCCTCTCCTACCCCTACAACTCATTCATTTTGCAAACCTATGGGTGGGTCAAAGTCAGTTGTTTTAGTGACTCTACAGGTTAATGCACTATTATACAGGGAGGAGGAAGCTAATTAGCTAATAAACTCTATAAATAACCTCTATGTGGCACCTTGTTACACCAGTTTGAACTTTCTTCTGGTTATATAACGTGTTTCCTTTGCATATGACATAGAGATACAGTTAATTTGCTCAAATGTTTGTGGATGTGTGAGAATGTATTTAAACCCTCTCTTATTCTTTTAAAGATCCTTTTTTTATTAGCATTTCCATCATTTTTGGATAGTAAATAGGATGAGACAGAAAAGGCACATGGGGGGATATGCAACATAGTTTCTCTGGCTGGGATTAAACAGGGATACTGTGGTTATATGCTATCCATCTTTGCCTTTTGACCATCAGGACGCCCACTCTTTTTATGGTTTGTGGGAATTTCTCAAGGAGGACACACAAATTTGCAGTCATCTACCACATTTTCCATTGCATTTAAAATGTTCAAGTAATTAATTTGCCAGAGACAAAATTTCAAAGAAATAATAATAATAGTATCTACCAGAATACTGTTATAGGCTGTGGACACAGATAGTATGCTGTATTATGCTGCATGTCTTTATGAAATAGTGAAATATCCTACAGTACACATACTAATGAGCTTTGACTATTGTTACGTTTTTGTTCAGTTTTTATTCTATAGAGTTTAAAAAAAGGAACTAAAAAAGAAAAAAAAAACTAAATGAAACTAGGCTGCAATAACCACAGTGGGGCTAATGAGGGAACAGAGAACAGGTGAGTAGGTGGGTGCGGGAATAAGTCGACTGTGAACGGCAGGGAGGACAGGGGTTACTGCAGGGCAGATGAGAGTGACATGATCTGGATTAACAGAGAAGTTAGTGAATGGTAAAAAAAACAAACAAAAAAAAAAAAAAAACGTGAATAAAATTACTAGAGAATGAGCAGGAACTGTACTGTCTGTACAGAATGCCTGATAAGAAATAATCATAATGTGCTTGTAATAATCCTCATCATCAAAGAGACGATATATTAAGAGCGTGACAACTTAACTGAGAAAATGCGTAATATGTCAATAAAGTATTGCATTTTTTTGATATCTCTATACATGTACATGCTCATGTAAATTAGAATGTCTCTTGTACAACATTTCAGTCGTTGTTGTGTGCTATCATGGTCTGACTGTGCTTTGTTAGGGCTGACAAATGTTTATAGAACATTTTCATTAAAAAAATAATCTGATAAACATAACATTCTACTATCAGTTTTCAATATTAAAATCGCTGTAGGTTATCAAAATGTAATAATATAATGATAGTCACTATTTAGACAATAATGATGGTATTTAAAATGAGATTATGGATAAATCTGCTCTGGAAAAATATGCGCTTGAATCAATAAAAGAAATTGATGTGGGACGCTCAAAGAAACCATTAGTTTTGAGAAAATCCTCTCTTGGTCTTAAATGGTTGGTTCTCAGCTGTTATTACTCTATCAATACATCAGTGAAGTGGTTTTAGATGGGAAATTCCCAGCAGGACTCTTTTCTAATTACAGACCACAATGAGGCTCTGTTTTGTTTTTCTCATTCTGATATTGACCTGTGGTGTGTGTCCAGTGTTCTGATAGAGAAAACTTACTGGACACTGAAAGCTGCTTTACTGTAGTGGTTGATTGATGTTCAGCACAATAATAATTATTCTATGCAAGGGTAAAAACACATCATAGACTCATTGCAGACATAGTGTAGATGTTAGAGACAACACCTGATGGATAAACATTTTGAAATGTATTTTTTTGTGGTGAAGGGTCCGTCATCACAACGCTGAAGACAGTAAAATGTAAGAGACTGGCACAAAAAACCCAACTTGCTTTCATCCACACATCAGTTTCTGCATTCTGCTTAAAGGGAAACCAAGCTGAAGGCCAGGACGGTGCCACAGGAAAATTCAGCAACTATCTGTTACTGGCAAGATTAAGCCAAAGAGAACGGAAAGAGGTGGAGAAGAAGTGAAAAGCTCTTGCTTCCAAAATTACTAGAAAGGGGAACTACAGTATATATAACCTTTCTTTTTCCTGTCTTGAAGAGCAAGGGATGACTGAAGTGAGGTTTCGCTTTAGGCTGAGGGCAGTCTCTTTCACTTTGTGATAGATAACACAATTCCTGTCTACTTGTGCTTGCAAGAGGTAGTCTGGATTTTTTCTGGGTATCATCTCTGGTATTTCATTTTTTATTCCTTGGAGTTCACGATATCTGTAATGACCTTAATATGCTTCAAATAAACAACATGTGTTATCTGACCACATCAAAAAGTTCAGGTGTTTATTTCTTAAGAACTCCAAATAGGCTCACTCAAACATCATAGCCATTATCTCTCTCCGAAATTTAGGTATCTTTTGTGCATTTTTGTAGTTTTGATGCAATGAATTTTACAGATGGGGATGCAGTCAGAACTGCAGTCACTTACTGATCCTTGAAAGCTTTCAAGGTGTAGCCACTGGAAAGAGGATTTTAGACACCGTCATCTGATTCAAAAGGAGCTTAGTTAGAAGCATACGTAGGTCTACGAAAGTATAGACCTAAGACATATAACTGAAAAAATGCCTTCTTAGTTTTGTGTATTGTTTTTAATAGATGTTTTTGTTAAAACATCCCTAAAATTAATTTGGTCACGTACGTCAGAGAGAGCAAATCTTCAAAGTTTGCATATTACTGTATATGTTTTTGACTGAGTGTGGCATCATTATTTTCACTTGGTATGTGGGATTCTTAGCCTGGGACGATGTCAATGCCAGCTGAGGCCTGTTTAGACAGAAACCACAGCAAGTGAAGCATCTGGAAAAACAATCTCTGTTAGCAGAGAAAACATCTTCAAATTCCATTAAAGTTTGAATTACATCAAACAAGGTAAGCCAACCCAGGCCTGGCTCATTATCTTGGTATTATAGTTGCCTGTGTATTGTCTACAGGATTGGGAAAGCCCAGTCTGTTTCTGTGTAAATTTCCATTGTACCACAACTGTAGGTCGTGTGTTGTTAAATGCCTGTAAATTTTTTATCAGCACTTTATATTTTACCACGTCGGGGCAAATAGTTCAATCATAAACAATACTCTCCTTTAAACAGTGTAGAATTAGAAAAAGTAAGAAATTGGTGAACTGAAATTAGGTTATTGTATTCTACTTTTAAATTAACACAATGTAAATGAGTCTTCACAGAGTGTGATTTACAGAGCTTAATGAAATTGTATTTACACACAATATTTGTACTGACAGAGAAATAACAACTATGAGAACATGTGTACTCCTAAAAATAAAATAATTAAATGAATGGTTTTAATGTGTTTTTATGTGTAAGTGTTAAATTGTGTTATACTGTAGAAACGTGTTAAAAAGTTAAATTTCTACTGTAAATGAAATAAATAAATTGCTGTCATGTCACAGGATGTTACAAACAAGTCACAGCAGAGCAGTCATTTCAAGCTTTGCCAGTGTCTTGTCTGTGTTATCATTATCTAGACGATGAGCAGTCCCTCACAAATGTGATTACCAAAACATTTGGAAGAGCTGCACATACATGATATCCTCCTCTACCACTTGGAATATGACTGAAACTGCACACCTCACTTTGTTGTTAATATTGAATATGAAAGATACTGTACTGGTCAAACTCATCTGAGTTATACAGATGTAGACCACTTCTGGACTCTGTACAGTTTATACTTTTTCTTTCTTCTTTTCTGCACATGCTCTCCTGTTTTAACTTTCTTTTTTTCTTTTTCTTTTTTACTTTAATTTACTTTATTTACTTTGATTTATTTTCCATCCATGCCAATCATACAGGACAGCAAGGCATTTTGTTGTACATGTGTTGTTCTGTTGCATGAGAGTAACCTCTGAATCTAGCAAGATCTGTAATTCTGATGGACTCTTAATTAGCGCTTTATTAGAAGCAGGTGTGCTGACAGGGTCTCCCAGGTGGTGCCTATTCAAGTGATCAAGCTGTTGGACATAAGGAACAATGAAGTGAGAATGAAAAATACAAATTTATTCTTTGACATCTTCAGTTGCTTATCTTCGGGTAAACATATGAGGTCACAATTGTAACTGTAACATAGCAGAACTGGGGTGTACTGGAAGTATTTTTGGTGTGTGTGTGTGTGTGCAAATGTGTGTTCTCCCCAATGGAATCTGCCCATTCACATCAGTAGCATCAAGTGTTTACAGTCAGCATCAGCTGCGGCTCACTGAACGCTACTTACCATGATTAATCTTAAAACCAGTCTGGTGTTTACTCCTCTGAGTGTAAAAACAAATGAGGAGGAAATTAGGTCCCGAAATGTATAAAGTCATGCCTTCCAGGACTTCATGACATGCACAGTTGAAAACATGTGTTGGTTAATTAAATAATTTGGCTATTAACATTTCCATTACTCAGATTTGATACTTATCAATCAATGAAAACACATGGTACTAATTACAGAGATCATGTTGGACAAATATGGTATATATATTTACACTGAATATGAATAGAAAACAATATGCAAACATATGGAAATCTTTCTAGTGTTCTCTGTTGCACTCCCTGTCACACACACATGCTGCTTTCCTTCTCCTTAGGGTGAGGTTTTTTGTGGGGTAGAGCCTATTTCAAAATATGATGATACACTCAGAGCTAACATTGTGGTAGCTATTTCAAATCTCTTCAGATTTGAGCTTAACCTCTGATTTATATTCAGCCTTGTGTCACCGGTAACAATCTGCTTTCAGTTAGGAATGAGAGAGTCAGACGAAAATATTCAACAACGAAATTCCCTGAGCTCCGTGTGTTCCAGAATTTCCGTCATGACGGTTTAATGTTATAATCCCATTGTCTTCCAGTGAGTTATGATAAATGCTCAAGTTTTTACTGATACTGGGCCTCTTCCTGAAAATGATCCATTTTCTACTTGCAGCAACTCTCAAGTGACATTCATCAGTTCTGTTCACACCAGCGAGCAAATGCTGATTCTTTTACTGACAGAAAAAAAGCCAGAGGTTGACATTAGACACCTCATTTACGTTGTGGTGAGTGGATGGAAGCCAGGTTTTCTCTGTGATTCAATCGAAGGAGGAAATGATGATTACCAGACCAAGCTTATCCATCATATGCTGAAACAGATTCTATTCATGTTGAGACAGTTCTTCAACTTACTTGAAGCTGTAGCTGTATCTGTACACTGCAACTTAATCTCTGGCAGTCACTAGTAAGCAAAGAGAATAGAAAAAATACAGCTCAGTAAAACAAGAACAGTCTGCAGACAGATCTAAGACAGATCAAAGTGTTTTATGTGTTATGTAATATGTTTTCATGTTTCACTCTGATGACAGCATACAATGTCAAAACATGTGAGTAGTTGTTAAGCTGCCAAAATAAAAGTATTTTATGTTTTGGATACAGCATCTTGTTTCTTTCGTTCTTTGTGTGTGTGTGTGTGTGAGAGAGAGAGAGAGAGAGAGAGTGGTGTTTTTTTTATGTTAGTTTGTTTTGTTTTTTGTTTTTTGTTTTCTTGGCTGGTGCCATTAGGCCCAGGCCCATCCATACACCTGCTGCATTTGTCCATCAATCTATCATCTATCAATCAAATTATGAGCTGTCCATCCATCAAGATCTCTACTATTATCAATCAATCCATCCATCCATATATTTATTCATTATCTATCCATCCATCCATCCATCCTGTCTATTCATTAATAAACAGCAAGCATAAAACACATACATAAATCAGTACTTCACTGCACTTTGTAAACCGCTTATGTATCATAGTAAAATCTTGTGTAAATGAACCATGTGTTGATCTCTTTGTCTCCCTTGGCATGTTCACAAACTAGGCCCCTGCTTTGGGGGAAAGTGTCAGAGTTTGTTTTGAGCATCTGTGTCTGCTGTATATTTAAAGGTGCCAGCCTGGTTTGTTTTATGGGCAGTGTAACTGTAAACAGGCTGCATACCATCTATGTCTTAAGGTACCCTGTGATAGTTAAAAGTAAATTAGAGCTTTGTCAGCGAGGGAGTGAGAGCTTTAGAGGTGGAGTGGAACCGAGAAGTGGATTAAAAACAAATACTCGCATGTCTTTGTTTAACAATATCACAGTTGCCCATGCCAGCAAACAACCACCCACTACCAGCTGTGAAACTGCACATCAACACTTTCATTTACGGAGAGTAAAACAAGGAGCAACTTGATCTCTATTACTCCATCCAGAATTGAACATTTGCACTACACTTGTTATCAATATGTTCTGTCATTTTCACTAAACAGCAACCGGAAGCAAGCAAGTACAGTTACTGAGAGTGGAAACTGAGCTACATGTAATTACTATACAGCAGTTTGTTTTCATGGCTATTTTCCTGGTTGTGATGGTTTTATTGCTGCTACATATTATTTTAGGTGTCACGAAAAGAAACCATTAAGGAGCGTAGAAATGGCTCCACAAGAACTGTATCATTGTTCCATCCAGAGAAATGATGATGTGTTTATTATGTGTGTTTGTGTCATTTTATGTTCATCGACCAACATATCAACACTGCAATTTCCTTTTGTTTGGTTTTGTGTTGTTCTGTAATTGAGCCTGCAGGTCTGATTGTTGTATGATCTTAGATATTTTCTAGCAAGTTTGCCTTCAGATGATTGAGTACACTTTCTTACAGGGGCATAATTTGGGGGACACAATTGAGTTAGTACATGCTATTTATTTCCTGCATTCATATTCATTAAATCAATCCAAACAACCTGCTTACAACACACACAAACAACTTTTACCAGTGAACTGGGGCAGCCTTTATGCTGCCTGAGAGTCTGCAAAGAGCTTGCTGCTGCTTGTTAAGGGCATTGCTTTGAGCAACTGAAAGCAGATGAGTCATGAGCAACATTGTCAGAGGACAATGGTCACAGAGACTTTGGTGAAAAGTGAGGGGAAAATGTCCCCCAGTGGAAACTGTGCCCTTGCTTTCCCAAAAATCCCTGTGCACACCGCACAGATGTTTTTACTTATCCCATCTGATTAGATCTCTGCTCGGTTTGAAGTTGTGTGGAGATATGCTGGGAGTCATGTGGTGCATTAACCTACGTATACTGTACCAATAAAAATATTAAAGGTGTGAAATTGATAAGATAATACTTATAAAAGTTCATGTTGTAACTGGTGAAACGACACAGGGTGAGGGATAACAGGCACAAGCCACACAAACACACACACAATCCAGACGAGGTCTAATCAGGGGTTAAGTGAAAACCCCTGTGTGGGTGTACCATGCCATGGACTTTAACATCCACATCTCTGCCTCCACGAAGGGTTTATCACAACAGGCAAAATGTGAATCAAATATGGTCGACATCAACGCAAACCCACCAAGCAATGTCAGGCTGTAACTGTAGCATCCTTTCCTGGGTTAATCAGATCCATTAAAACAAGCGTTAGCAACATCTATCAGCGGTGTGTTAGACATCACACATGGGTGGACAAATGAATGATGTCACACACCCTTGAGGCCAAAGTGATTAATTTGGAAAATGACACAGCAAAGCGCTAGGTCATCCTGCCCGTGCAGTAATGGAAAACACATTTTGTCAGGCACTGTACTTAAGTGCGGTTTTGTTACAGTTTCCCCAATACTTGCAGGTTAATGTTGAACTGATAATACAAATGATATAATAATACTACACTCTGAGAAGGGGACATTGTGCAAAATGAGTATTTTTACTTTGGATTCCTTAGGTATATTGCTGTTACTTAAGTCAAATTTTGAATGCAGCCTCCTTGTTGTTGCATCTGCCATATTGTATGAGCGCTAGTGTTTTGAGTGTTTATTGAACAGCTTCTCTCTGATTCCACTTTTGTCATACACTCTTCAAGTTGTTCAAATATTTGACAGCATATTCTGTATTCTTAATCCCCGAGGGCCAAATCAAAGCATGCAATCCCTCCCAGAGCACGCGCGCACACACACACACACACACACACACACACAGTTGGAGGAGTTACCTTTTCTCTCCACTCAGGTATTTCACCAAAGGCTGCAGCGACACAACAGAAAGCATCCCGCAGGTTCTTGAAATGGAGAACGAACCAGCCAGGGCTGGAGAAGCAAAAGCAACATACTGTCATGGCATTAATGTTCAGCCCAAAGTGCACTGGTTGTCCCTCTCTCAGCTGAGCTGCACCAAAGGCTGCATGAAATGTAAACTAGCCGAGATTAAGGCTATTCAAAACACCTTTTTAAAAACCAAGAAGAGACACTGCCAAACCAAACACTTACACAAAAGACTAATTGGATTACATTTTTTTCTGAGCTCACATGGATAACAAGCCAATACTGACCCAAGTGTCTGTGTCAGTACAGCTAGGCCCACTGAAACACAATCATTTCAATGTATTGGTGTCTGTGTTTTCTTATTTATTTCAGTCTGTGCTGCAATGAATGCAAGTTCATTGTAGTTCACCTTTACAGTAATGTGGTCTGAGTTTTTGAGAAAAAAAACAAAGATTGTGGGGTAAGATATTTATAACCAGTGTGCTCGTGATGCAGCTTCTATTCCTGGACACAATGTGTACAACATCTTCAAACAAGGAAGAAAAGGGCAAATTACTCCACATCCTGATGAACCTCCAGTAAAAACAAGTGAAGTTCCTTTAATTTTTTACCTTTTACCTCAGCTTTTAAAAGTCGTGAAGAAGACTGACTGTCAGCGTGTTTCGATGCATCGGTACAGTGGGTGGGACTATACATCGATGCGAAAGAGAGTGGGAGGTGTGACGAGACAAGTCAGCTGAGGAAAAACCGGAGCTCACTCTCACAGTCTATGAGTTCATCTTGTGTCTGTCACACGTTACCGGCAGCGGCACTTTTAAACTACTACTCCGAGAAGTCGGGAGAGACGACGCTTCATATTTGACAAACAAGGAGTGTGAATTTGTGGGAAGAGAGGAAGACGCGGAAGAAGGAGTTGTAACTTTTAAGCTGTTTTTGTCGCTCGTAGAATTGCTGCTCTCCGGCGGTGTCACTGGAAGGTGAGTGATTACTGTCACTAAAACTGTGATAAGAGTAACACAGTATGAGAAGAAGCAGGGAGGCATTAATATACTGAGAAGAAATAACTTAATGTGACGCCACTCCGGTGGGATGAGATGTTTTTGGAAAGGTCACCTACCTGAGCATTAAGTAGTTTCTGTCATTGTACTATTTGTTCCACAGAGAGAGTTAAAGACTGTCTGCAAAGAAGAGAGTCAGACAGAGACGGGGAAGGCTGCCAATCATGTTTTAAGTCAACGCAGCATGATGGGTCTCACCATACATTCCTGCCTTCTGTTTTACCAAATGATGGTATCAAGAGGTCAGGACTCCTTTTTGTTTTCTGGGAATACCATATTCATTCCACAGTGAGCTGCCATATTTCTCTCCAGTTAGTTGGACATGAACAAAAGCATGGTTTCTGACGAATCATGTCACAACACCACCTGCAATGACACTCTCACCGTGAATGGGGATGGCAAGCCAGCGACAAGCATCATCATGTTTTTGGCCGGTGTGGTGGGGAACCTCCTGGCTCTCTTCATCCTCGGCGTGCACCAGAAGGAGCATCGCTCCAGGTCCTCGGTCTTCTGCATCCTGGTGACCGGCCTGGCCCTCACCGACCTGCTGGGCACCTGTCTCCTCAGCCCACCTGTGTTCATCTGCTACGCTCGCAACCTGTCCCTGATAAGTCTGGGCGGCAAAAGACTGTGCAGCCTCTTTGGCTTCGCCATGAGTTTCTTCGGCCTGGCGCCCATGCTCATCCTGTGCACCATGGCTGTGGAGCGCTGCCTGGCCATCAGCCACCCTTATTTCTACTCGGTGCACATCCGCCGCAGTTTTGCCAAATACACTCTTTTCTTCATTTACCTCTTTTCTTTGGCCTTCTGCCTCCTGCCATACAGCGGCTATGGCAAATTCAGACAGTACTGTCCCGGGACATGGTGCTTCATCGACATGGATGCGACAGGGGATGACCAGGCCAACTTGGTGCTGGCCTTCTCTCTGTCCTACTCCTCCCTCATGGCGCTGCTGATCTTTGCAGTGCTCGTGTGCAACGGCTCGGTGATTGTCAGCCTGTGCCAGATGCACCGGAGCCAGATGATACGGCGCGGCTCGGTCGGATCGACGGGGAGGAGGAGGAGGCTGAGCCTGGCCTGGTTCGGACGGGGGGAAGAGGAGATGGACCACCTGGTGTTGCTGGCGCTCATCACTGTCATCTTTGTGGTCTGCTCCCTTCCACTCACTGTAAGTTCACATTCAACCTTCTCTCAGTGTTTGTGTTTGACTGATATTCCCTTTCTCCTCCCTCACTCTCTGTGTCACCTCTACAACACATTTGATGGTCCGTCCTCAGTAATTTTTTTCAGCTTTCACCACTGAATCAGAGAGCTGACACCCTGATGTGTCATTTACTCAGCTGTTGAAACATGAACCAGACCTCCGTAGTGAAATTAAGAAGTTAAAGCGAGTTTGCACTAGAAGTGGAACAGAAAAGAGTTTTTTTTTTTTAAGTGTCTACAGGTTAGTTTTAGCAATTGTTGTGATTAGCGTGTGTCCCTGACTGGATGTACATCTACACCCTGTCAGTAGAGGGTAGAGTTTCCAGCATGTGGTCTCCTGAAACTCCTGTGCGTCCACGCTAGTAACATTAATTCCCTCATTCTGTAATCATCATGTACATAGAGCGCTCAGCCAGCATAGCAACCGTTAACGTTTTTGTTGCTGTGGTATGTGTTTGTGTGCTCTGTCGGAGTCTCTCTAACGGTTGTGCTTTGCTCTGCTGGCTTCAGTAATAAAAGGTGTGCCTGAAAGTGCAGCCTTTGCCACTCAAGGTATGCTGTCACTGTATGTGTGTGTGTGTTTGTTTATGCTGTTAATTTGTCTGCTCAGTTCCATATCTGTCCCTGTTTGAAAGGATGGTGCCAAACCTGACAACCCTGGAGGACTGGTCCAGCCCTGCCGCACCCAGAGGGCAAAGCTCTTTTGGCAGGGCTCCATGGTTAACCAGCCTCCCATCTGTACTCCTAAATATTAGCTAGAGGTCCTAGGGAAAGTCACGTTTTGGGAAATAAAAGCCAGTTGGAGGATGTGATTAATGTGACTTATATTATAAAGGCATGTCTGCTTTCATACATTTATATTAGCCTTTCTAACAGCAGTGGTCTGATGATGAAGTAGTTTACAGGAAACAGTAAAAAGTGTTTGTTCATGTTTTCGCTCTTCGCCATCTACTCACTGTCTGCATCTGGATGGGTTGTGGTGACACTTTGCCTGAGGGTTTGAGTAATCTGTGGTGCATGGCAGTTGTATTTGCCAAATGCAGGGGCTGAGAGCACCCCCACGGAATGAACCATGATGACGGTATATACTTGTCAATGTTATGAGTAACACTTCAGGAAACTAAAACCTCAACTTTGCCACATGTGTATATGTGTGCTAGCAGTACAGTATACATTTATGTTTCGGTTTCAACACAGAATTGAAAAACTTACTGATTCACCAAGACCCATGTTGCCTCGGTAGCAAAATACTTTGTAAGTGGAACATTACTTGGTAAGTTTTAATTTTGGAATTTCCACTTAGCTCCTCCAAAACAAATCTTTGTCCTCTTAATTGATATTACTTTACAACTCTAATTTATCAATATTCATAATTTAATAATCTGTGCCAAATAATCCTGACTTACAAGCCTGATCTGTAGTAGATCATTCTGAATAATTCAAGACCCTGTTATTAAGTAATTAATGAGTCAGTAGACTAGTAATTTTATACTGTATCTGCTTGTTTGTTTATGTGCATGTACATGCTTGTGGTTGTAACAGAAAGAACGGAGACAGTGGTGGTGAAGCGTATGAGTGCATCTCAGCAGACTTCACATGCTCCCAGACAGAAGTGGCTTTGTGATTAACATCGTGTTCTACATTTTACTTTTGAAAATATTGTAAAGCACTTAATTAGTTGATGCTGCTCTCAGTAGTAGTGACACAGTCCAGATTCCTCAGGCTCTCCCCCCCACATATACAAGTATACAAGCTGCTGCATCCAGTCATTATTCTTGCATATACACAACGATGTGCCAAAGCAAACCCTCCAGTGCTGTGTTGTGTTTCCGGTTGGTCTTAATTTACTCAAAGCACTTTAATGTAACTGAATATACCTTGGAGAATGATGCTTCCAAGCTCTGAAAAATGGGCTCGGTCTGCAGTTTGTCCTCATCAGCAGGGACCGCATGCTGGTAGATGTGGGTAAGATGGAAAGCAGGTGGTGGGAAATGAAGCCGTCCTTTTTCTTAATGTGAGTTTGCCAGAGAACAGAAAAAATTGTAGATTCAGAAAACATTCATTATTCTCTGTGTTCTTTGCCCCACAGGCATGAATAATAGGCATGAATGATGTTGCGGACTTTGTATTTACAGATATAGTAGTTTGATTATGTATTTGCTCAGTGGCTTTTCCACAAAGACAGATGAGAAGTATTTGCTCTTTACATTTCTGGGGTATGACTGTTTTTTCAGTCTGGCAAGATTATTTAATTTACAGAAGGTGAAAGTTCACATGTTGTGATGGAACAATCAGAGAAATGGTAAAAGATTCTGGGAAGTGGCTAACTGCTTTTTTCAAGGTAGTGGGGGTGTGTGTGGTGGGCTGGTGTAAATTTTAAGAGTAATCCATTGACTGTGAATGTTTGTCCTGTTCGTTGTTACCTGAATCACACCAGCTTCCCAGGCTTGTCACACTATATCCCTGACCTTGGATGATATACTGTATGTCACCTCCTGCTGATAAAAACCTATAGTGCAAAACTGAGCAATTACAGTAGACTGCTGAAAAAGATAAGGAGCCATTAAACAATAGAACTTGGTGTGATGAATGATATCACTGCTGCTGGTCTGTGAAAAAACGTTTGATTTGTTTGATGTAGCATGAAACATGAGGTCCCACTTGGTTTGCTTTAGGACAGACTATTGACACATTGTTTGAAATATAGTGCCATATGGAATATATGGTTACTGCATGTTAAACTACAGCTACAGACATCTCCAACTGAAGGATGGGATTTAAAGCCTCCCCTCCCAGTATAATCAAACACAGCTAAGGCTACATTATGAAAAGTTTACAATAAAATTAACATGTATTAATCAGGGATATAACACAGTTTGAACTGATAACAGTGAGTTGATTAAAATACAGTTAATTGATAAGAACTCTGCTAATAAGTATCTTTAGGTTTTGGCTGTTGGATGAACAAACAAGCAATTTTAAGATATCATCATGTATTTAAGACACACAATAGGTTTCTACTGTGAGGCAAAAAAGTAGAGACTCTGGGGGGTTTAACCCTCAAACAATGCATGCTTTGAAGTCTGCTAAAATCCTAGTTTTGTTTCTTTAAAAACTTAATTCAGTGAGTTTGGTGAACTTCCAGCAGTTCATTTGTAAAACCTATTGAAAGATTACAACAAAGTTCCAACAACTCATAATGTTTATAAGATCTAAAATGGTCTGAAAATTAAAACTAAACAGTTGAATTAACTTGAAATGATTAAAACTTATGGATTTACATTAAATTAACAGAAAAAGATTCGTTGATTCCACTAAATTCCTTCATCATTTTTTACAGTGATAGTTGCATCACAGGACTTAGCATCCTGTCAGTTTATCTGTTGCTCACATTCTGTAGAGTCAGCATTTAATGTGTTTTCCTCTGAAAGAGAAACCAGCACTCCTCCATTAGGTCTTTATTCACTCCTCATTGTCCTGTCCTCTTAAGTTTATAAATGATCAAAGCTACCTCCTGTGGGGGACAGGTACAGACTGATAGCTTGCTCGTGACGATCACCATTATTGCTCCTGCCTGTTGTTCCTATGGGAACCACAGAAGCCGCCTTGAGGCCATATGTTGCCGATCGATACCTGGATCAATAAAGTGCTGCACTCATGTCACAAGCTGTTCACAAAATTGTAAGTGGTTTTAGCTCTTTCTTCTTCCATTATTATATTAATCATTTGTTGAGACTGGAATAAAAAGTGTTATGGGAAGCTCCCAATAACCCCAGCACAGGTTTGTTTTTAGGTGACTGTAGAAACTTTAGTCCATGGCAGCACTGATGCTTCGACTTAATGATAAAAGGTTTCCAATACTATGTCTGAGTCTTTGTCAGCAGTCTAATATTGATTTATGTGAGTGACGTTACATGACGGGGAGTATGACAAAAATCCATAAACTAAATTACTCCTCTCTACTAAGTGTTCAGAAAACGATTTACCAAAAACAATCATAGATCTGATCATTAAAGTAAATTAGTCAATAGTAGATTATAGGTCAGGAAATTGGAAATGGAATAAAGAATTAACAGAACCCTGTGGAGTTTTTTTGTATAATAAAGCTGTGATTACATTCAGTGTTTCCCATAAAAAAAAAACACAGTGTGTGTATTCTTTAAAGCCTGACAGACTTGTTGAATGCAGTTCCTACCATTGCAGGCACAATTCAGCATTTGTTGGCATGTTACCGCCACTCGTGCTTAAATCAAATAGCCTGAAACTATTGGCATGATCGAGTCGCCATTTGCATGTACGCACTGTGAGAATCCTTGTTTGCATGCGCAAGATAGTCGTAAAATGAAGACATGCCCTTATAAACATTGCTTCATAGTTCTACCAGTGGCCAGAAACTCCACAGGGTACCATTATAGAAAGCATTTATTGGTGTCATAGTCATAGATTTTAAACTTGATTAAAATTGTATGTTTTTTTTAGAGGTCACTCCAGGTTTTTGCTGTTTATATATATATATATATATATATATATATATATATGTATATACACATATATATATAGTTATTTATATATTTCATTATATATTTGAATTCAAATGCACCGTTTATGATTTAATAACTACTAGACTCAGATGGATCGTGGGTACCACTGGGTTAAATGCATGAATGCCTTGGACATGGTCTGGACATTGTCCTCCTCACTTTCAATCCTGCTTTCTCTCCACTGCACCGTTCAAATAAAAATTCAAATGCAAAGAAAAAGACAGTCTCAAGGGTTCACAATCACACAGCATGTCCTGTGATTTGGAAAAGATACCAAAACCACTTCCAATAGCTCCGAGCAAACTGGGCAAGAGGGATGATTGTCAGAAAGAAGATAAACAACAGCAAGCATCTCTGACACATTTACAGTCACAGGGCATCGTGCCTCTGTGAGTCAGTGCTGCACCTCCATAAATTTGTGCAGTCTGACAGACTGGGCATAAAGACACCACAGTGAATCAAAACCACGTGAAATGAAATTGAAAAAAGTTATGTGAAAGAGCTGTAAGCAAAAGATTCTTCTGGTTTAAGATACAAAAACTTAACTGTTCACCTGTTTATGAACTTGGAAACTAAAAATTGGGGAACCAGCGCGGAGATGACTTCTGGATGAGATCTGCTTTAAAATTACTTAAACATTAAAACAAACAAACAATTTCCCCACAGGACTTTGACCTTAAGCATACAACTAAATCAACCTTACAATAGTTCCAAAACAGCCCAGAGCTGTTAAGTCTCTCAACAGGCCCAGTCAAAGCCCAGGCTTAAATGTCATTGAAAATATGCAGAATAACAATGATCGCTCTTCATGGACACTCCCCAAATCCAACTAGATCCAGATTGAGAGTAGACAGTGTAGACGCAGAGGGGAATTCCCCAAATTTAGACATATCATAGACAGTTCTTTACTGTAATCCTGGTAATGCTTTCCAGAGTTGGTCTCAGATGAAAACATCTGCAAACAAAATGTGGAAATAATGGTTGAATCCTCTCAGACGGCAGCGTGGCATTCATGACCTTTGCATGAGTATGAGGTGTCAGGTGAATCCACACAGCGTGGGCGTGGTACAGGTATAGATGTAAAGACCCACATGCTAGAGTCAAGATAAGAGGTAGCTTTGTCTCCCAAACTGTTATTGTGCTGGATGTGCTGCAGGTGCTGCTGGGAGATAAATGTCATTGTTGGCTTGTTCCAGGTTTCTATAAGGAAAGATGATGCTCTGCAATCAGCAGCTGGCTTTGTGTATGATAGAATGAGGATTCCCTTTCTTAGTGGATGGATGCTTAATCCTGCATTCAGTATATACACAACACACACTGACGTATGTGCACACATTTACTCTTATTGCAGTAGTCACAAGGCCGCAGGCTCACTAATCCTGCCCCTCAAGTCCTGCAGTTTAATCCTGGTTTATTGCACCTCCTCACATTTTCCTCATTTTAAGGATAGAGTGGACAACAAATGATAGAAGATGCTCAAGGTAATGAGGTGTAGATATTGGTCTCTTTAATGCGTCATTGAAGTGTGTGGAAGAACATGGCCCCGGGCTTCAGTCAGAGCACAATAAGGGGTGAGCAGCTGCGGAGGAGATTTTTAATAGCTGAGGCACAGAGTGATGAAAAGAGGGTAAAGACACATGTGGAGAGCAGGTCAGAGATAGAAAAACGCAACAGATGTCATTGTTCTGTGATGTGTTTTTCCTTATTCAAATGAAAAACAGTTCATGAGTCAGTGATCCAGTAATTGAGCTTTGCACTGTGGTTTCCAAGCTTTTGGTAGCTCAGATAGGTCAGACTCCATCCTCTGCCTTCTCAGTGGATTTTGACTTCAACCTGGATCAACTGATTTTTTTATTTTTTTTATTTTATTTTTAATTTTTTTGCCTTTTGGGGGCAGCAAAAATAAGTGGTCAGTAGTAACATATCACAAGTCCACTACATCTTTTAAAATGATGCAGTGGACTTGTTAACAAATAGTTGTTTATACAGACATCCAGCTGATATGAAGCAACTTTTCAGGGCCATAAGATGATTGTAAGTGATACTAACTCTCTTGTAGCTCTGTTTTTGGTCCCTACCAACTCATGAGGGAAATATCTGGCTTCTTATCAGCTAAATGCTCCATGATGTTCATCAGCTTGTTGCTAAGCTCTGCTGTCTGCCCTTCTGTGCTGGGCAAGTAACCCCAGTGAGTTTTTAGAGCTTTTTCCACTGGAAACAGCTGCATACAACTGACAACAAGGCCATGAAAGTGGCGAGAGTGAACCAAAACAGTAAAGTTATGGGCCAGAAAAACCTAAACAATGTGACAAAAGATGCCACAATGCTCCTCAGGGCTGAGGCCAACTGCAGAGACAGGAGATAATTCACTTCATAATTCAGTTCATCTCTATAAGCAACCCATTTCAATACAGGAAGTTGTGATTCATTGTAAAGAAACTGCTTATATGTGCTTTTAAAAAATACTACTGTTAAAACCTGTGGCAAAGTCTTTGTGGATTTGAAATAAATACAATGTCAAAATGAATGCTGACGCTGCAACAATGAGCAACATCCTGTTTGTGTTTTAATGCTCTCTTATTCTCTGTCCCTTGAATGATCTCTTTCCTCTTTCAGTCAGATGGCTTACCACATATTTTCTCTCTAGCTTCTCTTATCGAAAACATTACCAAGAATGTAAAATGATATAGAGGTAAAAAAATAACGTTTCCCCATACTGCTGAACTCTCAATAACCCTTTAAATTACATGCTCTTTATCGTGCAGTAATTGCTGAAAATAATTGATAATAGCATAGATACTATTGATAGGATGGTTGCAGTCTAAGATTCCTTCACATAGTGCCCGTAATTGATCCATTGTGTGTTTATGAATAATTTACACTGTCAGTATTGGAGGTATTGCATGTAGTGTAATTCTTTGCTGAATACATGATGAAAAATTGAAAACCTAACAGCTCCGCCCCAGTAAAATACACCCAAATATTTCTTTGATGTGCATTCACACTTTGACAAACATCTTTGAACTAAAGCCCAGCAGTGCAGCAGTGTTGGAAACAGATGTGCATTTTGCAACAGGAAGCATTCTTCAGGTTTTTTCTTTTTTCTTCCTTTTTCCTGGCATTTCCCTCCCTGTTTTTTACTTTTCAGAAATCTCCCTCAAGATTGCATTGACAATTTCAAAAATGTTTTTATGGTATAATAGAAAATATAAAAAATTCTCCCCTTACCACGGCATAACTAATGGCCTGTATTGTATGTGCGTTAGTGGAGATGACAAGATGTCTATGTGAGTCAAATTTGGCCTGGAATCATTGTATCATTGTAATACTGATACTGAGGAAAGATTGTGGTGTCAGCTGGGACACAGTTACAGTACATTAACACTGAAAGATTGTCCTGTTTCGTGACATTAAAGGGGAACAGTAAAAACATCTGGATAAATCTCTCCAGACAAAAGTACAATCTGCACGGCTGTATCTGAAAACAGCTTAGCTTCTGTTTTTTCTACTGTCACTGAAACACATCATTACTTATTCTTGTATATGTGATGAGGTGTTTTTCAAATGTTTTTCTTCCTGACAAAGATCCACATCAGGTCAGAACAACAGATAATTAAAGTTACTATGGGAGCATAATACTGTCCGACTATTCCCTGTAGAATCTGCTTCTCCAATAGTTTTATAGCCCACATCTAACAGTTTATTACATTGACCAAATAATAAAATCTTATTGATTTTGGCAAATGGTATTAGTGTGGACCTAGCGTGCTTGAGCCGTCAGCCCAGAATAAATCTGTCTTCTCCAATCGATACCTGCCTCCAGACTAATTTGTTTAGTTACTCATGCTCTAACTGAACAGTGGGCTGGCTGTCAGCAGCTGTTGTTTAGCAGAGAGACATATAGGTAGTCTTACTTTAAATGCCTCAATTTAAAATACACTTTTTAAAAAATGATTTGATTGACCCAGCTTCTTTTAAACGACCTAAGATTATTTTTGTCTTTTCAGGCAGACTCTATAAAAATTCTCACCGTATTTTCAATTTTGGCAAATTATAATCATAAAAAGTACCAAACATGCTGTAACCGATGTATAGTGCCTTCAGCAGTGTGTGAAGTTCATACTTTACACAGCACTGACACTGTTATGACAAATGCTGCTCTTTTCTGTTTGTTTTAATATCATAGTACGACCACCGGACTCAGTGAAGAATTACAGTGGGACTGTGTGCTTGATGATTGTCGTCAGTATTAGACAGTAACAAAGAGAAAACAGTCAGACAGATGACTGACAGAACTGCACTTTCACAGAGTGAAAATAATTACTGTCTTCTTCTCTTCTTGTTCATCTTCCTGGAATTAATAATTTGATTAACAGAAATTCGACAGTAGCCACACAGATGATCAAGGCTACAAACTGAGAGAAGCTTAATGGATTTTTATATGAATTCCAAAAGAAACTGAACCCTGATCTCACATCTCTGCAGCTTCATTTTGTTAGTTGTGTTAGTTCTCCTCATCACTGTCATTTATGTTATATAGGTCTATGTATACAGTGTACAGAATATAGTACTGTATACCATGAAAAGCAGCAGCTTTTGGATTTCTTTCATATCATTTGCTGTGTCCCACATGCACTCCTCTTCTTTTCCCTCCTCATATTTTCTGTGATTCACAATCTTACCCCCTTGTCCTTTAGTACTTATTGAGGAAGTGTGTTGAGATGTTTGTGCAATGGAAGCTTCAATGAATATTTAAACTCTTTGCGAGCAAGGCCTGTTCATTAGCTTATCATTGAATCTCATTAGTAAGTTTTATGCGTGTGTCTACATACGGGTTATCTGAGAGGTTGGTTGAAATATGCTTAGTAGCTGCCAAGAAAATATCAGCAAATCTTTCTCACGCAGCCGTTTACTGTATGCACAAAAGCATTATTTATCTCCATATTTGCCTTCTTGGTCTTTTGCCATGTGTGCCCACAGTTATTTGTCTATCCATCAGCACCCTTCATTGTTCACACAGCATTGCGTAAAATGAGCTCCACACCCAAGTATAGAGTTTCTCAACCTAAGGGTTGGGACCCCTCGTGGGGTCACTTGATATGCTTGAAAACATAATATAAGAGTATACCATACTAAACATTTTAGAATTTTCTGATGAAGAATTTTCATAAAAACCACGTGAATCTTGTTATGTTTACTCTTTAACATCTGCAAGTCAAAAGTCTAGTCAAAGTCTAAAAGCTCAAATAAAGACAGCTCAGAGATTTCTAATCACCCCTTGTTGGCTTAGCAGCAACATACAGTAAAACATTCTCAAAGAGAGAAGGAGAGGAAAAGGCACATCTTGTTTGCCTTCTAAGATCACTGCAATGAATGTGTTTCGTCAATCTTTATCTCTTTTGCATGTGTTCTAGGTTGTTGAGGACACTTCTCAAATCAGATCAGTCTTTCAGAAAGGTGAAATACAGGTAAAAATGAACGCCCCCTTACAACCACAGTAATAATCAGACCAACATTTTTTCAGGTCTATAGAGTGATGTTCTTTTCATTCTCAAACCAAACAATTTTGGGGTGAATACAGACACGAGCTGCAGAGAGCACATTATCCAATGAACAAACCATTTTGTCCATTAAGGAATTAATGTTAATCAGCTGATCTAATCTGCTACTGGAGATGTCTGTTATTTTAACCAATGGCACTGACAGTTAAGCTAAAAATAGAGATAAGGGTTTGGTAATAAATCCGTTGTAATGAATCTGGGTTTTTTGCCAACTAGAAACCTGCCATCCAAACCCATCCTTGGTGTTATCTTGATAATTTCATCTTGCAGGAAATGTAGACTCACAGAAAACAATAGGATTCTTGTTTCATACTCCACTTCGCCACCCGTCTCAGGAGATATATGACCCAATAAAACTTGGCTTAGACTGCAGCGGTGAAATACAACACCCTCACATCAAACAAACCCTAAGTGAAGCAGAATGTGACGATCATCTGTTGTGCTGAGGGACATGTGAAAAAGGGAAACAGCTGACGCCCAGTTCAGTAAGAGTATGACGAAACACTCGCTGCAACCAAGAAACGTTTGAAACATTAAGATGACATATCAAAAAAATTAAGAATTAGAGACACGCAGATCCACCCCCACACGTCCACACACAAAATTAAATGTTTTATGGTGTAACGGAACCACTGAGCACAGGAAGTATGGACGTTATCGGGGTTTTGAGTCCAGTCATAAATATTCCCCTTCCTCCTCCATGAAGTTGACTTTAACTGGCATCAGATAATGGTTATGAATCATAGCATTTGCCTTAAAAAACATATTAGATGACCATAATTCAGTGCTCTGTGGCTCAAGGTGTTCACTTTTCTATCACAAGTGGTAAACAAATTTATCAAAAACTGTTTCAGCTGATTAAGTGTGACAACACAGCATGAATCATCCAGCTGTTTGTTTCAGTAACTGATTATTTGTGCATTTTATCAACACAAAACGTTCAGTTTTTTTTGGTTTAATTATTACTATGTCCTTTTTATTTTGGGGATAGGCATCATTAAATCGTATTTTGTAATCCCTCCAAATGTTCCTCTGCCAAGCATCAAGACATGTTACGCCTTCAAAGAGCATCTCAGCCGCTTACAGACAACAGGACTAAAACAAATTCAACAAGATAATTGCAAACAGGCAGCCTGCAGACTTGTGGTTTAGGATTTTGGCCTAGTGAACCCTAGCTTAGATGTTTACTGGCACAACCTGAAAATATGTGATGGGAAGGTTTCCTCCAACTTTATCTGCTCCTGTGACGCATTGTCCTAAAATGTTTCTTCAGTAATATTGTCATGTCACGCTTTGTGGACAAATAGTTAGTCTTATATTTTTCAGATATATGCAGCTCATGGAGTTGGAGCTTGGAAAGAGCTAATTTACATCTTTCCCAAAAACATTGAACTGTTCCTTTGGTTAGCCAGTCGCCTGGCAACAGCATGAGAGATGAGTTTAAAAAGCTTTTAATCAGGATAAACTTAAGGCTTGTAGCACTTATATACAGTATATGTTCCTGGCAGATATCATGTTATATACAGGAAGGCCTCTGTGCACCCAAGTTATAATCCAGGTGCTCATCCCTGTTATTATCTGTTGTTTGCATCAGATGGGTTATGGTCCTGCCTGAGTTGGATTTTGACAGGGTGGAATGCTGGATATCAACTGTCTGACAGAGAGGAAAAAAAGAAACTGCCAGTAATTACAGACGAATTCACATGTAAGCACTGGGTGCATGCATACTCATTTCTATCGGCTTTGACTACGACATAATGGAACTACTTTGTGGTTGTTCCTTAAATTCAGATTAACAACGAAAGAGTGAAAATGGGTTTGTTGAACACACTCTGGAAATCTAAAATATAACCTACAAAATCTGTAATGAAATTATTTTTCTTGGTTGTGTATTTAGCCCATGAAGATTCTTAAGTCTACAGAATTATGAATGAAGTGTTGCAGCACACACCAGAGTCAAATCCAGGTGTGATGAGGGTGGAGTAAGAAAAAAAAACAGTTGTGTTATTAAGGTCATATTGTTTCACATGCATTTATAATAAAGTGTATCATGTCGTTTGTTTTTTGAACTCCAAACAAAACAAAACATCTACAGACTGCGTGTTGTAATGACAGATTTATTTGGCTCTGGTTTGTTGTCAGAGCCACTGGAAAGTCATAAACTTGCAGGCTGGGCCATGCAATAAGACTTGTGAGACTTTTCTGTGTCTAATGTACTGCTGATCAGCAGTCCCGTTACATCTATTTAGTTTTCTTGGTTTAAATGTCAAGAAATTATTCGGAACATACAAAACAGAAATGTAATACTGTGTTCAGTGCATTTCAAGATGTTGAAGTATAAATCTAATCTGAGTTACTGAGCGTGAGTAATTTGACCTGAATAGTACCACATAAAGCTGCATGCTGTTATCATAAGATAAAAGCTGAAATTGCTTGTTCTGCTCATTGGACGCCTTGTGTGTTATTGTGCATACTGGATATCGTATAATCAAAATGTCCTCAACTGACCGCAGACAGTCTTCAAATGGTATCTAATGCATCATTTGCTAAAGTGACGAAATTACACTGTAGTAGCGGGGATGATAATTCATCAGGTGTAATTTGAGCAGACTTATTTGGCATTGCTGTAAAGGTAGTAATGACAGCAGAACAATTCAAATAGCAGCACATGATAACCAAGTAGTTTTCACAGTAGAAGTTACCCAGCCTGAACTTCCAATACTTTTATGGCAATTAAATTACTATAATTTAACCCAGAAAGTTGCAGATTTAGCCTTATAAATTCCAAAACAAACATCCAGGCTTTGGGATTTTCATGTCCTAAATAGTTACTGGAAGGCAATAGTTTTGGCCATTGTTATTATTCATGTTATGAGAACAATCATTTTTGGAGAAATGGGAACAGGGTGATGTCCATAGAAAGAGTCCAGACTGAACAATAAGCAGTCGGGCATTTAGACCGTCTTGATATGGTTGGAATCACCAGTTCAACCACATTAAACAACCCATTTGGTCTGATGGAAATGTTCAAGTGATTTCTAGGACCTACACGCCTGTTTCTGACCAGCTAGATTTATACACAGCTTTTTCTCTTTTCAGTGGACAACTTTAATGGACATTTTGGGCGTAGTTTCGTGTTCTGGTCAGTTTCACGCGTTTAGCTAATACAGTGATGTTATCACATCCCCAGAACTCAAGAATGAAGTTGTTATCATAACCGGACATAATGATGGATAAACCTACAAAAATAGGACCTGGATTCCTTGAAAACAATGGAATTATTCCATGATGCTGTCTTATTGCCAGTGAAAATAAAAGTTGTACTGGCAATGCCCAGTTGGCAAATGAACTGCTGGCAAATGAGATGATGAATTGGGTGCACATGGTTGGAATTAGAAAAGCGCCGACATCCAGGTGCTATAACTGACTTGTAAAAATTGGCTCTTAATAGTGGAATTAACACAAGCACAAGTCAACAATAGTACGCACGTCAAAACCACTGCGTTCGATTTGAAGTCATTACTTGCTGATTCTTTTTTTTTCGTTATGACAGTTTTCTTCTTCAAAAGATAATCTACCATCAATTTCAAACCACACCCATGGTATCATTATACAGGCACAGAACAGTCATAGACCTTGGTGGCTTTATCTCTGTCGAAGAGGAACCGATCATGTCCCCAGCTGGTAAACACCTGCAAGGTTTTGCAGCATACCCTGACATAGTGTTCTTTATCACATTAACACATATAGGCCAACTCATTTCACTTTTGCCCACTTTGAAAGTGTGTGTTTCATCCTTTTCACAGTTTCTTCCACTTTGTGTTTCTAGTACATATGTGTTTTTTTCTGTCGGGCTTCTTTTTCAGTAGTCACAGTCATAAATCTCTTGCAGCTCCCTTAATCCCACATCTATCGTTTATTCAGTTGAGAGCTCATAGTGACAGTTTTAGTTTGGCTGATATTCTCCAACTTACAGTACTACAAGAAAAGGGGTGATAATTATGGATTTGTATATTTTATATTTATTTACCATATTTTTAACAAAATGAGTAAAGTGTGATGGATAAACTACATGGATGGTTTATGTATGGCAGGAAGTGTGTGTGTACAAATGTTTTGTTATATTGCACTGTGGTTACTTCTTCTTCCCACACGTAGTCGACAAGATTGAGGTCGTTGTCACTGTTGGAAAATGCAGGTAAAGGTTCATTAGCTCCAGGTATCTCACCCAGTCACAGGCATCGTCTAAAAGAGGAAACTCACTAATGGATCTCTAGACAGAGTAATTCTAATGAAATTTTCTAATGACCAACACAGACTGACTTCACTGTCTCTTGGTGCCACCTATTAACGCTCAAAGTGTTTTGCTTCTCCCGAGACAGAATACATGCATTTCTACATGCTGCCTGTGATGTGCTCCCACCAATAGTTTTATACCATTAGACTTTAAAGTGCTCAGGAGGTTGAGATGTGTTTCCAGTCAAAAATGTCGCTAAACAAAATTGAAGAGAAATCAGCATAATGAGCGCATTGATTACATGCACCAGATACACATCTTGCCAGCACACACCCACCAAATTTTCCTCTTTGTATCTTAGCACCTCCTCACTAACGTGTTAACTGGGTGAGATTTTGTGGCAGTGAAATTCCCCTTCGGTGTAGAAGCTCTGTCACCTCATACTAATATATGTAATTGTGTGACCCAATACCAGCATATCATCAGTCCATCAGGTGCTAAATCTAAGCAGAGGTCGGTGGTCTTGGGACAACATGCATATTTGTTTCTTGGCCTCATACTGTTTCATTGAAGAACCTTGGAGGTGGATGTTTTATTGAGGGAAGAGCCTACCTGCAGTTATATGTGAGATGTTGGAAGCCATGGCTAGAAATCCAACCTAATACCATTGGACAGCTCACCATCATAGTGTCCAGCAGGAACAAATGACACGTACAGGCGTTTAATAGATTTCTGTATTGCTTGAACTGTCTCTGGAACTGTACACTCAGTGAGTGCCAAGCAACAAATGAAGATGGATTGTAAAGACAGGCAGAGACCACAGTGGAAAGAGTGAGTAAACTTTGGCTGAGGTGTGATTTAAAAGAGAGGGGAGAATGTCAACTGCTTCATTTAAAAGAATGATTCATACAGGTATTTGCTGCTGACCACTGTAAAGCTCCATAAACCTGAGGGAAGCTGCAAATCAGATGATAATTTCACAGGTCTTCTTGGAGGTCCTTTTGTTTCATTGTTTTCACATTGCTTGATCTGTTGTTGCTTTAAAATTGCTACAATCATTTTTTTATATCTGAAACAACAATGAAATGTAGTTTTAAGATGTCAGTTAGCACAGATTTAACACCTCCTTTTCTTATTCCATTGTTTTGCTAACTGTCCTCACTGTTACAGTTCACTGCTCTTATCAGCGTAGTTACCAGATGCAGGTTGCTGCTTAGCCCAAAAAGCCAAAATTCACTGTAAATCCGCTACCCGCCCAGCTGGATAAGGCAGAATTAAAGAGCCAGCCGATGAACAGAACCATTTACGCTGGTAAAGAGCCAGACATTGACCTCACAAGCTGAAGGGAGAGCTTACGTTAACCATGTCTGCTGGATGTGTAAATGCTATCACACCAACCATAGTAACATAGGAGATGATATCGGTGTTGTGTTTACAACTCACTTCTGCTGCTCCGAATGGCAAAAATTTGCATGTTTAACAAACACACAGTGAGATGGACATCGATCTGTCATCCCACTCTCAGAAGGTCAGTAGTACTACATATTTCAAAATGCTAGAACTGCTAGCAAAGATTCTCGTGCAGCTGCAGCAACACTCTCTCTCTCTCCTCTCACTGCTGTGTGTAAACAGTCCAGGCTAGTAATTCTGCCTGGCTCCTCTCATCCTCGCAATAATCCTGCAGAAACAGGATCAGGAAGAAAGAGTTGGGAAGAGTCCTCCAGGACCATGAGATGAAAATAATGGACTGGCAGAGTGTAGATCCATTATCAGCTTGTTTCTGAAAGACGAGTGATCATAGTTCCAAATAGCATCTGCATGTCTCTCTGCCAGGATGCACTCATTTACACCAAGTGAACTGGGTCCAGGTACATGAAGATCTCAAATAAAAGGATGTTTAAAATTATAGTGACTTGAGCCACCTAATGATTAATCAATTAGTCAACCTGCAGAACAATAATCTACAACTATTTTGCTAATGATTAACCTTTTAATAAAAATGCCAAAAAAAAAAAATCTTAGTTTCAGGTTCTCATGGAGGATATGCTGCTTTCTTTCCATGATAAACTGGTTTTGAAACTGTTGGTTGGTTTTGGGAATTTTTTCATCTTCTATCATTAATAATTGTTTTAAATGAAATTGTTAAATATAGCCCTAAAGGATTTTGATTTTATTTTGGAAGATATTGTTCCACTTGTTAATGGCTGAAAACCTTAAGTTACGGAAAGACAAAACATAGATGAACAGTTCACCTTGCCCTAGTATTTACAGGTACAGTTGCAGAGCAGCAGCTTTTGATTGAGGACCGTATGTGTTTGCACATGTCCAACATGCAGTGTGTGTGCATCTCAATTGTAAATGTACTGTATGCATCTGTTTATAGAGTGCATGCGGGTAAACATACTTGCTTTGCTTGATCATATGTCCATGGCCATGGTATGTTCCTTCTCAAAGTTTTCCTTATGCCTGCATGATTGTCTGTCTCCTTAAATAAACCCCCACCCCCAATTTATCTTTGTCTGCTTAGCAGCTTCATCGTTTAAACCAGACATTACACCAAGAGAGAGCCTGACATCCATCAGTTTGGCTCCCCACAGCCTGCAGTGCTTGGAGAGATAGTTTATGATTTGTGTCCCCTCTGTGGGGCTTGAGGTCCGCTGAGAGGACCATAAGAGGCAGGGTGGCATGCAAGAACAGAAAGTGAGGGTGACAACGTGGAGTGAGACAACAAGTAGGATGAAGGAGCATATGAGAGCCCACCTGTTTGAAAAAGTTTCTGGCAACGCTGCATGATGAATAAGTGTATGGCATTATCAGGTTGTTAGCATGTTCATGCCAGTACGCCTGAGATTCATTTTACCTCAAGCTCATCCAACAACAAATTGTTGCCAGGTGAGGCCTGTTTCTGGCCGCAAGCCAAGACAGCAATGATGATTCTTTGTCATGAAAATGTTTTCACTGTTATTTTCTAAAGCTTTGAACATTTATTACACCCACTGCTTCGTATGTACTGATATCACAGCATAAACTCCTAACAGATCTGTCGAGGTTACACTAGCTCAAATATTCAAATGTTCCTTAATCCTTACCTAATTCAGTGAATCTCACTGTAAACATGTCTGTAGTTACAAGAACTTAATCACAAACTCAGTGCAACTATCCTGGGGTATTTTATTACATAACTTGAACATTTGACATTTTCTTTTAATGCAGGTCATTATGTTGATGACCAGTGCCTTGTGGGATGACAACAAAGAGAGTATATATAAATTGTGAATGTTTGTTGTTTTTGCAATTGCTGTTGCAATCAATGGTTTAAAAAAAGACATGGGTTGTCCTGTCACCGACGTAGTGTGCATATCAACTTTGGATTGTGTGCGTAGAGGAGAGAGATTATTAATATGATCCAGAACTGCTTAAACTTGGCCTTTGTTTATTGCTCAGGAAATCTGTGAGAACCAACAATAATCTCCGCAACATCGTAAGCGCAATCTGCCAGAAATTCACACAACTTTTAAGTAATATGATTACTTCCTGTGAAGAACATCTGACGCTTTTGTTCCACCCTTCATTATAACCACTAATCTACTATTTCAAAGATGACACTGCTGTTCCAGGCTTTGAATATTATGTCACTGGGCACAACATCTTAGAAGCATCATATGATAATTGCTGTTGCTTTTGGGTTCGCTTGTGTCTTCTCCTGGGTGTATTTGTTGATCAATATCTGAGCCACATCCGTAAGTAGTTTTGCCAGTTAATGATCGTGGAGAGGACACAGTTGGGCCTGGTGTCTGGGTCCCTCTGTAGTCTGGTTTAGTCTGCTTGACTTTTCCCTCTACCCAACTCATTCTGCCCCACCTATTAGTTTTCAGTCCAGGCCCCAGCAACAGGAAACATTTACACCAATACACAAAAGCACCAACAAGCCAATAATTAGGCCACTGTTTGATATTTCATGGAGTGAGCCGGAGAATTGTTGAGGAGAAGAGGGAGCGAGGATAAAGATGCCCGCCGCTGCTTCTCTCTCTGCCCAGGATGAATAGCCAAGCAGGCAGTTGTTGCTGTCTGCGCTTGCCTGTCTGCAGTCTGTCACACCAGCGTCATGCGGAAAAAAGTTGTGGTTTTGTCTTGTAGCATTGTTCGCATCTATATCTGTGAACACTTTGTTCATCTAAAGGTGTGCCTGCCACGAGCGCTGCTTGATGGATGTTGACATTTGGCAAATGCCATACATGAACCACAGTTGCAACTGACACGATAATAAACACACAGTCGTGTTCTCATATCTGCTTTTAAGCACCAAGTAAGTCGGCTAACCCATCATGTTTTGCCCTACAGAGGTGTGAATCAGGTTTGGATTTAAGCCATTCATATAATGTTTGTCGGTGAAATGTTGACATACCAAAACTCTGTCTAGTGAACAAGTTACTAGTGAACACATTGACACTATGTTTGATTAATCAATTAATTATTTCATCCATAAAATGACAAAAATAAAAAATGACATATGTCCACCACCATTTGATTCTATATTTATGTGTGTGTGTGTGTGTGTCAAATAGTGATGGACATTTGTCATTATTTTTTATTTTTGTCATTTTATGGATCAAATAACTAACTAGTTAACCAAGTATGTATAAATTAATCAATAATATTTACTGTAAACTCAAAAAACTTTTTTTTTAGAGGAATACAGGAAGGTGGAAAAGCTTTTCTTTTTAAGAAAGAAGGTGGGGGGTGAGTAGGGAAGTTGAAGATGAGATATAAGTTGTGAAAGCTGAGGTGAGGTGATGGTGAGGAGACAGCAAGGATGTTGAGCAAGGCACTGAACCTATTATACAGGAAAAGTACCAAATTCAGACTACTGAAAAAGTGAGGGGGATAATCACAGAATTTTGCAATGTGAAGGGGACATGCTCCCAAATTATGTCCGTGGACACAACTCTAGTGTTATCTTGAGTCTATATATGTAACCTGGGAATAGTCAAGACTAACCTCGATCTTCTCTGTCTTCAGATTGCAGGCTTCATCAATGCCATTCACCCATTTTGCGGTGACACAGAGAACCTAACGGCCTTTCGCTTCTACGCCCTCAACCCCATCGTGGATCCATGGGTTTTCATCATCTGCCGGAAGTCTGTGTTTCGCCACCTTTGCTCTCTGCTGAGTTGCCGCTTCAGCAAAGGAGCTGTGAAGACAACAGCACACTGCGCTCTGTCCTTACCCCTTGACAATCACATACAGCACAACCCCCCAGACATGACAGTTCCACAGACCAACATGTTCTCCAGTTTACCTCTGTGACCCAACGGAAACCCTCGACTACAGAGGCTGAGGGGACAAACTTTGGGGCAGATTTGTGAAATAAAACTTTTAACATTTGCATACAGCATTCCTGCACTCACCATTTTAAGGCACAAAGACTTATACAAAGAAGTAGATGTCACAATGGAAACATTCTGTACATGTCCGTTAACAGTTTCTCTATGAACTAACTTTGGAAAAAATAATTGCACTAAATTTTACATTTCCACTGACTGATGGAAACAGTTTTAATGTTGCAGGGTCAGTTGTACCATCAAACAAACAGCACTGTAACTTAGCACTAAGGAGCACGTCAAACCATATCAAGCCTATGAATAATATACTGTAAAATCAGAATATATGCACTTGGGTAAAGTTATATGGGTAAACAATATGCATGAATGTAAACTGTCTTCTTTTTTCCTTCGATCAGTCAGCCTTTTCTTTATGACACAGCCAGGTGACTCTTGGATAGTGAACTGTACACATCTACAGCATCCTTGACACTGGTGACCCTCAACGAGAAGATGACCAACTAACACAGCTTATTTCAATGCTTGTCGTCGCTGGGGTCGATGACATGTCAATCCATTTCCCCTGACCAGAATTATAATGTGAGTGTGCTTCAAAAGAGAGACACATTTTTTATTAGAGGAGGGCTTATCTCTATTCTGCCACTGCATAGCCACTGATATGTTTATATTTGTTGTAACAGCCACTAACAGACTGCAGAATGCAGAATATTTAATCATGTCTGAACAATGACAGCAATGCTCCTTTTTAAGGCTCTGCTTTGGCACATCAGTGCTTTGAGCTAAATGCTAATGTCATCATGCTGACATGCTCACAGTGATTATGCTAACATGCTGATGTTTAGCAGGTACAATGTTAACGTTCACCATCTTACTTTTGCGGTTTGCTCGCCAGCTGAACACAGAGTACAGCTGAGGCTGATGGGAATGCCATTAGTTTTAGGTGTGTGGTCATAAACCAAAGTAATGGATGCATTGAACCTCATGGTGGCGAAAAGTCAGGGGGTCACCAAGAGTTAGCTGTAACCTTCATCCTCTCTGGAATATGAATGTATGGCCACAGACCATCTCTAAAACCGACACTGCTCGTGTATCTAAAAAAGTACTCTTCTAAAACACACATCTTCAACTTAGATTAATTACCTCTTGACCATTCAAATCTGGGCAGCAGCTGTGTTGCATTTACATCATGCCAGTGAAACTGATCTTGGAAATGGTTCTTTGCCTATCAGTAAGAACTTGTTTGAAAAATAGTGCTGGTAGGTCTTTGTTGAAACAGGCCAAATATTCAGTGTGTTCCCCAACAGACAGCATTAATCTTGTACCTCCCCACAGTTCCACTGGCAGCACAGACTGCCAGTACTCTGAATATATGTAAACATGTAATTTATTATAGATTAGAATTGTGTTTTTTTTGGTTGTTGTTGTCAGTTCAAAACTGTGCAACCTGTGGTAAAAATGATCAAAGCGCTCTAGCAGTCCAAAAATGCAGCGCGTTAAAAGAAAAAGGTTAAAGTTAAAGGTTTAATCTCTGAAGTTAAACCTGACTCTAATCTTCTGTCAAGAAACCAGATTAGTTAATCCTAAATTTATGATTATTCCCACCTATGCCTGAGATTTTAGTTAATCTGGTTTAAAAGGCTGCTTCAGTCTCAAACTAGGCTTGACTCCTGTTCTTGTCCAGCCCATAATATCATTGCATTGCATGAACATTTGATTCCAGTCTCACTGACTTCTAAGCTACCTATGACGATTGTCTGTGAACGCTCTTCTAAGAGCTGCTTGCTTTTGAAAATCTCTGCTGCTGCAAAATGCACTGTGAGAATTAATCTTTGAGAAAAGATTACAACAAAAGATTGTTGTTGTGATTTCAATGCATTTAAATGTAGTGTATTTATGCCTTTTCACTGTGCTGTGATGTTGTGTATCCTTATCATGTCGGTTTGGTTTATGCAGTGGAGTGCATTTAGGGATAGCAGACATGGTGAGTTTGCTGGCTGTGTTGCACTTTCATTTTTCGCTTTATAGTCTATGATGCTCAGTAACGCACGACCCGGTGTAAGTCAGACACATTACCACTTGCACATTTTGTTCTTTGAGGGTATAATTATTTGAGTGTTACGTTCATAAAAATGAATAAAATAATACTTTAAAAAAATAGTGTTGTGCACATTTTGTTCATGTGAAATAAAGTATTTCCAAAAGAAAAACTGTCTCACAATTTATGTCTGTGTTTTTTCTTAAAGAGAAAAGGAGGCTATATGGCAAAAATGTTGATGCAGATAACACAATGTTTAACACTCACGTATTCTATACTGCTCTCTTATCTCAGTTCATGTATAGGTCTTTACGGTCATGAGATTTGACCACATTTGCTGTGTTTACAGTACATGGAATGTAAGTAGTGACAAGATAAACAGAGGAGGACTGTGCTTGAGTTTAGATAATCTTTTTTTTCTTCCTTTACATTTATATGACATTCTGTGCTCTGTTTTATAAGACTGCAGATTGCTTAAAAGATCTTATTTTTGTGGGCAAAGTATTTTTGAACCCCCATCTGGTAATCAGAAGTCATGATGCAGCCAGAGGATATCAGACAGTACAAAACTGTAAAATTATGTCAGCAAAATTTCTTAGAAGTGAGAGATTGTTCATTTTTAAAATGTGACATGTTTCAATTAGTGACAGACCTGTGATTCAGAGTAATAAAAAGCTAAAGTGTTAATACTGACTGATAAATATTTACATTTGATATTGCTGGTTTGTGTGGGAAATAAGGGGGGTTTATTCAAATAAAAATGACATGCAATATTAACAATGCTGAATTTAAGAGCTGAATGATGAGAGCTTATTAAGTAAACAGTCTCATTTTTGTATGTTATTATTGGTTTGCCATCTTTAGAAACTCATGATTTTGTTGAATATTAACGTCACATATAAAATTAGACTCAGTCAGAGCAGCACAGTGTGACTGATACTGCAGCACCACTGTGTGGTTAAACAGTGTACACTTCCAAAAGTCGACTTCCATTTTTAAGTCATAGTTAGTCCTAAGGCCATTCAGTAACAGTAGTAGCGAAAAGATCAAATTAACATGCTAGAAATCACAGCAGAGCTTCGTTTGCATCCCAGATTTGTGTCAACAAAAGATCACTTGAGGGGTTTGAAAAGAATAAAGAATTCACATACAAAAATAATTAGTATGTGGTTCACAGTGTGGTTTTTATCAGCTGCTCAGACAAGTGACTGTAATTGCAACATCATTGTAGTGGGGATTTGCTTTGTTCATAACACAGGCCACATATTCATAAGAATTACTTGGAAAGTAATCATGAAATGTTCTTTGATTACAAAACCAATGTTTCTACCTTTACATCATGGAGAAGAATAGCTGCCAGGAACACAAAGTACAAGAAAAAGGACATATGCCCCTATGAAAATGTAGAAATCTTTAGTTATAATTACTTGAAATAGTTCTGCTGTATAAGTGTTTTCACTTTTTTTGCACACAAATAGTATATGCTGTAAGTTATTGTAGTTTATTTACAAGAGACAATTTTAAGTCATTTTTGTACCTTTTTCATTGAAAGTCAATTAATGTCTGTAAATATTAAACTTTAAAAATGTTTCAAAATCCTGACAATAAATGATGCCACACACAAGACAAATTCATAATTTTATTTTCAGTGACCTCTGAGTTCATACCAATAAGAACTTAAAAAACATCTGTGTTAGATATTTGTCATTCTGTGAGAAGAAAACTCAACCCAGCACTGAAATCTCCACACAGCTGACAGCAGAGATGTTCTATGAGTAGCTTCCTGCCTCAAACAGTTTGATGACGATTGCTTCATGGGGCTGCAGTTCCAGCGTGTACAGAGACGTCGACCCCAGGCGGTCCATTCCTGTGCTGGCCACAAACACTCCGGCCTCAGGCAGACTCGGCGCCCAGGCGGGATCCAGAGCATGACGCTCAGGCCCTACATTGAGCAGAACGAGGAAGTGGACGCAACCCCAGGAGCGTAGGAAGGCCAAGAGGGTGGGAGATGAAGGAGAGGTAAGAGTGGAGTTGGAGGAGGAAAAGGAGGAGGAGGAGTTGGTGGAGGCGTTGAAGGGGAGGAAGGTGAAGCTGCCGAACAGAAGAGCTTCTTCTCTGGCTCTGGAGTGACTGAGGGAGGTAAAGAGAGCTATAGCTAACCGCTTCGCCTTCTTGTCCTGAGAGAGAGATAAGTGTTAGAAAGTTTAGTATTATCTACTCAACTAATACTTAATTTACCTACAGCTTTACATGACTCATCTGTTAAACAAGTCAGAGCAGATTGGACTTCTCTGGGAATTTCTAGGAGGGCACCTGGCTTTATTACTCACTATAGGGGCGTCTGATGGTTCATTCTTCTCTCCATGTGATGAGCCAGCATTCAGAGACACATTCTGTGTGGCAGAAAGCTTTTATTTGGTAACATAACCTTTTAAAATGGTCATTAATGGGCTCAAAGTCTCATGCAGGAGTAGTTTACCTGTGTTTGGTTTATCTCCTCATCATACTGGACTGCAGGTGATCCTGGCAGAGTCATCATCAACACCAGGAGTAATTTCTTCAAGTCATGAGATGCTTTACCTCCAACCTGCAGAAACGCAGTGCAGTTCTATAATAACACCCATTTCTACTTCTACTACTACTACTACAGCATTTCTACTTTACCTTGTGTTCACTACTTCTCTACCAATAAGGTTTATAATGGTGAGATTTTGTTGAAACTGTTTAAGAGGTGTTGATTCAAGTGTATGATCATTTTGGATTCAGCCATTTGTGGTGCTGCTGAACTGTATTGTGTTATACAAAGAGGTGTCTCTGTTATTAGTTTGAGACACCTCTAATGTTGCATTAGTTTCAGCTTGATGATCCTAAAAAACTGCCAACTGAGTGTATATGTACATATGTCTTACTGTCCAGCTGGGCCATATAAGATTGTCTCTCGTTTGCAGGTGTGTCTCTATGGCACTGGCCACTTCCTGGGCAGAGAGGAGGTGATGTGAAGATGGCAGAATTGACTTCATGACCACATCAACCAGTGTCGTGTTGATTTGGTTGGAGTTGCTCAGAGGAGGCAGGACATCTTGCGTTTGTTTTACCACCACAATCCTGAAGAGACACACAGGTACACACAGTTTCCAATTACCCCATAGCTTCATTTCATTATTAGAGGGGAAAAAAAAAACACATCTGTCCACAACTGCACATGTAATACCTTTCCTCTTCCTGACCGCTGAATTCTTTGAAGACACCTCTCCACTCCAGCAGCGTCTGAAATGTAAATATTTTATTGAAAATGCTGCTGAAACACTGAAAATTCAGAACATTCATGAGCATTGTTTTACCTTTTCTGAATATGCTGTATCTGTATCACAGATTGCAAAACCTGCCACACCCTTCTCCAACCAGAACCGCAGTGCGTGCTGTGGAAAAAAAATGTTTTAAGAAATCCAGCAACACTGAGAACTTAACATGTTTAGTGGCATGATGAGAGAGAACGGGTTTCAACTGTACCATTGCTGAAAGGTTTGAAGGCCTGTTTCCTGCCACATCTAGATCCAGTTCACAGAAGTTTAACACCACTTTGAGACCTGCAGGAACGGTAAAAAGTGCATTAATCATCAAAAGATGTGGGAAAAAGTCTTAGTCTCTCTAAGCAAGCTGCCCTTTACTCACCTGCTTTGTTGCTCTCTGTGAGCAGATGTTGGATCTGAGGCAACGTCCCCAAGCTTTCACCAACCGAAGTGAGGTTTAAAGGAGACACCTCTTTATCAAACAGGCCCTCCAGGATTAGAACCCCTATACCCAGGGACCTGAGGTAGGGAAGCTGCTCACACAGCACTCCAGAAAGATTTAGACATTAGATTTAGTGATATTTCATCTGTCAGTAAGTTCAATTTCCCAATCTCCTCACTATCTGTTTTGGTCTAAACACATTTTGTAGTTGCCATTTATGTGAGGTGTAAATGGTGTTACTTTGTTTAGTATTTTGTTTTATTTTCTCTGCTTCATTGTGTATGTAGCAGATGGTCATAATATATGTAGTATTCTTGTTTTTTAAGGTTACTTATCCAGAAGTAGACAACTGTTCTTTTACCTTTTAGTTACTCAATTTCTCTGCGTGGGACCAAACAGGCGTCTCATCGATACCCACGCTGTCCTAATCTATTTTCAGAATTTGTTGCAATCACGCAGAAACCCACAGCTTTATACCTGTGCTGTCAGCACACAGTCTGTGTGGTGTATTTTTCTTCCCTGTAGAAAAAGACCATTTCATGCGAAGCATGACAAACTTTGGCGTCAGATAAGTATTTACATCTGGTTTTGACAAAGGTTAAAATTGGGCAGCTCTGTGTTCTCTGTGCGTCAGCTGGTTTGCGTTCACTGAATTGTGTTGACAGACATTTTGTTTGGGAACATCTACAACTAAAGCCAAGGTTTACTCTGACATGATATTGGCCTTAAACTGGGTTCTGCTTTATTACATTATCTTGACACCCAGTCTTTCAGAGAGGCCTGTGTCAAAATCTACTTTTAAAACTTTAAAGTAAAAATAATATGTAACTATTTTAAATTATATCATTTCTATCCTCACCATTTATGCCCTCTGACCCCTCCGCCTGTGCCTCCATGTACAGGTCGGGCCGCAGCTGGTAAAATAGCGACTTCTGCCACCACTTGAGCGGTGTTTCAACCGGCCGGGGGCTGATCGCTATGATGGCGATGGAGGTGGCGAGTAAGGCCACCCAAGTCAGCCAGAACAGCACCACCAGGTAACACCGCACCCTCCTCCACCCCGGACCACCTGCGGCGACTTCCAGCTCCTCCTTGCTCAGGGGCCGCCAACTATGAGCCGGTTCAGGTTCAGGTTCTGGAATGAGCAGCGGGGCTGTCTCTGAGCCGCCCACGCCGCCCGACAGCCCGGGGCCTGGCACGCTGCCGTACCCGGCGTCTCCCGCGTTCAGGGGCATCCTGTCCGTCTGCAGGTAAGTGACACAATTAGATTAAGCGGTTTGATCTCAGTTTGGATAAGCATGCTGACACTCGAGTTGTAGCTAGCAGGAGTTGGCTGGGCTGAGGTTTTGTTTGGACTTGTTTGTTTCCGTACCGTGCGGTCTGTCTCCTCCGCGGCCCCCTTATCAGATTGTTCCATTAAAAAAGCCGCAAGAGGACTACAGATTGTGACACAGGTGCTGCAAGAGTCAGCCTCTCTGGAGAAGAGTGACCCAGCACCCTTCATTTCCCTGCTGCTACCTGTTGTACTCAGGTGTTTATGATTGGCCAGTCCTCTTCAGGCCCCTTTCATGTAGGCCTGTGGATTGATTTTGATTTTTGTGGCATCTGTTAGATTCCATGAATAATCAGTCATCCATTCATTTATTGGCTTTCACATATGAGAAGTTTGAAGGACTAAAATTCACCTGTGATAGAAACACACCTGCTACTGTGTTATCATACAAACACACACAGAAGTTAGTTAAAGACAACCAATTTAACCCTGTAATGTCTTCTTATGGCACTGTGCAAAAAATACAAGGGGCTTTAATATTACTTAAATAGGATGGATGCATCAGGCTTTAGTAGTTTTCAAGGTCTCTTGCTTTTGAATAAGTGGAAGGATTCCATGTGTTATAGTCTTGATGCTAATAGAATTATATTGTGTGTGTTTTCATATTCCTTGCATAATAATTACTTTTATTTTGTCAATTGTACATTGTCCTCATTATCATATCTGCCTTGATGGTTTTTTAAAAGTCTAAAATGCTCTCTGTGCGGCTGCTATCTTGGCCAGAACGCTCCTGTAAAACAGATAATGTCAGTGAAGCACTGCTTTAACTCAAAGTCTGGATTTAGATCATTGTCAGTACATTAGACTCATGAAACTCTCTGGCACTATTCCTCCAACCAAAACAAAGATTTATCTATTACTGCAGGTCCTATAAAGTGTTTGCAGGGTTTTACAAGGTTTTCACCTGACAGCAGTTGTTGGTGTAGGTGCCCTCTGGCAGCCACTGAACTGTTAGCAGCTGATAGGTTGCTCATGTCCTGGTTTAGCTCTGTCTAAGCTCTGTCTAAGAAACCGCAGCCCCCCCGAGGAAACACAGGCAAAGTCAACACAGGACCAGCCTGCTATGAGGCAACACTAACCGCATGCCCCCATGTTGCTGATCTAAATACCGCCCAAACACAGTCACAGTCATTACTCACATTTTCTGTCTGAGGTTTCTTGGCTTCCTGTCTGGTCCTTTTTGTTCTTGTCCACCTCTACTTCCTCTTTAACTTTGACCACAAGTCTTCCCACAGAGCCTTGCTGTCCTTGGTAGAATATTTGAGCAATCAGGAGTGAGGAGGTGAGAAAGACACTCTGTCCAATAAAAGCTCTGCTCTGTCAGTTAATACAGAGGTGCTGAGCCTCACCACACCCTTGCAACACATTCTGAAGAACCCATGACTGCCAGTGAGAATCCCCTTAAGCCCATCATGTAGTAGTTTTGACTTTAACTTGAACCATCTTGACTTTGTTATTGGATTAATAGTGAGGATAGTGATGTGTTTTTAGACAATTTACATTTATGTCCTCTTTTGGTTTCAGTCTGTGTGCTGAATATTGTAACACTGATCTGAATGAGATGTGGACTTTTTACATTTAAATGTAGACATGTAGATTTAAAACCAACCATCTAAATGTTAAAGCCATACAACGACACATCGAGACTTTTATTTGTTGTATTTCAAGCAAAACCCAGCAACCTAACTTTTGTGTGTTTGTATGTCGCTGTGAATGTAGGAAAACAAGAAAGCAGCTGAAGAAAGAGCTGAAAGTATCGACAGAAAATCAATATGTAAGTATTTTGAAAATCATTGAATCATTTTTCACGTGAAAAATGCAGTAAAGTAATTTGAATACGTCACATTGTATAGACATAACTACTTCTTGTGAAATGAGTCAACAGATGAGTCAATAAACAGTTAAGGCCCTAAACCAATGTGAATCTCAACAGCTCATATTGTAAGTACAAAATAAGTGGCCTTAAAAAACCCAAACATAATGATGTAAAATGAAAGATTGACAATGGTGAGAGCAAAAATGAATACACTGTTGTTTTTTTTAAAATTAATAATAATAGGACAAACTATCTGTGAGTTTTATCAGGCTCTACAGATTTGTTTACTATAAAATTGCCTGCAGCAGAACAACTTTTACATCACACCCTGATGTAGCACATCACACATCCACTCTAAAATGCCAAAGGATGCACGTTTAATGAGGTATCTGTGCTAATTCCTGGAAATATCACATTCTTTCCCCATAGTATGGCCCTCCATTACCATCCCTCTCCTGCATTCTTTATCCTTTTGTGTCTCCCTCTGGCTTTCTTCTCCTACAGCATATGTTTATGTTCTTGCTATAACATGTCATTATCCATGTCACCTTTGCTCCTTGACAGCGTTGTGCTAACTACCGGTAATTACTTACTGAGAGAGCCTGCGTTCCATCATGACTTCCATCACACTGATACACTTGCAGCCCTCGCGTGGAGCACATAAATTAAGTTCAAGTTGTTGTTTTTATTTTTTCTGAAGAATACAATGCTATTTTGGTTTTTGCATGATCCATTACCTTAAGTGTCAGCTCATTTGTTTTTCACGTGTGCAGTTTGTGTACAGTATCACACAGCAATGTAAATGAGCCGCCTTACGCGAAGCCTCAAGCATGTACTTAATATCTATCATTGTCTCTCCAGGCACTGTGTGGTAAAAAGAACAACAACACAGCAAGTATATCACTTGAAATTCACTTTAATTGACCAGAATGCAAATGCTCAAAGAGAATATATCACATAAAGAATCATCATTAGTTTAGTGCTCATCTAAAATGTTAAATTAAATTGGTCCCCATGGAGACGGTGAAGCAGGTGGTGGGTCTGTTTCCCGTGGTAACGGCTTTAGTTTGAGTCCTCCTCCGATCCTTCGATGTCCTAAATGTCGCGAGATAAGATACAATGTTACTATCATTAAAAATTGTTGCACTTTGCTGCAGTTTATTTCACAGGTGGATAGTGCTTACAGGAAGTAGTATGTACTTTAAGAAGTTAAGAAATTTGGCAAAAAAGCCAAATATTTCTGGTTCCAGATCCCCGAATGTACAGATTTGCTGCTTTGTCTTGTCTTGAATATACAGAATATCTTTGGATTTTCAACAAACCAAACAATTTTAGGATGTCATCTTGCTTTACATTTTTCAAACATTTCTGACATCTTTTAAAATGATGATTATGGCTATAAAAGTAGCTATTTGCTAGCATAGAAAATAAAGAAAAGCTGCAAATTGGCATATCTTAGAAGCTAGAAAGCACTAAACTTTTGTCAGTTTTGCTTGAGAAATGACCTAAGCAATTAATGAGTGACCAGAATTGTTTCCATTTTATTTTCTCTAGTGAATTGTTTTAATACCAATAAGGATTAATTTATTTATTTAACATTTATTTTATTGCTGTCATTGCCAGCATCTAACAACATGTTAATCGAATGAAATGTGTCTTGTGTCTTACCATAGGCTCCTGACTTCTATGAGTCATAATATGTTTCTGATATGCAGAGATGATACAGTCTCGCCTACAAAGAGAGACACAGTGGTGGCACATTAAAAGATTTCTGCTCTGATTATCCAAAATTGATTCCACTGTGAACATATCTGTGAATTTTAGGGGTTAAATATTCAGACTCACTTGCTGGTGATGCCTCCTCCTGGTGGAAGTCCTGGCATCTCCTCTGCAGCCAAGAATTTTATCACATAAAGAAGGTCAGGGTCCTCGTCTCTGGACCTCATCATCTGGATTATTTCTGTGAAGGGGGATTTTAAAAATTTGTTTATAAATTAGGGAGTGGTCATTAACCTAAAGTTTAGTGTGTTTTGTGGTGGAGGTTTGAAGTAACTCTTCTGCAGCAAATTACCTTCCACTTTCATATCAATCTGTTGCTCCATCTCTGTCTCCCGCTGCAGTGCCTCTTGTGACACCTGGGGGGCACCAGGGAAGCAGACAATGATGATGCTGATAAGTTGTCCAAACTGCCCTGAAGAGGGAGACAGAGTGCGAGATTATTAGACAGGTTTGGTACTTCAGGTGAGTGTGTCCATTTTATGCCACTTTATACTTTTTAAACCACAACATCTCAGAGGAAAATATTGTACTTTTTCACTACCATGCTATTAAACAGATGGTTGTTACTGATAATTACTAGTTACTTGCAAATTAATAAAAAAAAAACCTTAAATGAGCATGTGTAGAGTTTACACTGGTTCCATTCAACCATGTTTACATTGAGTCCTTTCAGTACTTTGGCACTCTAAGTACTTTCGGGCACTTTTATTAGATACTTGCCACTGTGATACTGGTGCTTTACTAAAGGATCTTAATACTTCTTCCACTGTTTGAAATCACTTGAAATACATCTGTTGATAGGGAAAGCAGGCTGAGGTCTGTGGAAGGTTAGGATGGAGATGTTCATGCTGAATAAAGTTTGACATATTAATCCCCTATGAGGTCACAGTTGAGTATTTCTAGAAGATTATGATAGCCCTGATTTACATATTACTTGAGTCTGTATGGAAAAGCACCTATGAAATAGAGCTACACTGATAAATAAATATTAGTTTATTGCAGATGTATAAGTATTTCAGTGTATATGTCGTGACAATAACAACAAATTGTAGTAGTAAAACAAAACCAATAGTGCTTCTTCTATGCTAATCTTCCAAATATTAGTATCAGCCTTTAAAAATCCAGCATCGATCATTATTTTTTTTTGATGTCACTGTTGTGTTATATCTGTCAGCCTGTTGGATGCAAGCAGAGGTTCATTATGTACTGGAAACATGCCGCCTTCAGCAAGTACTAAGCCTTTTTAGCTGAAATAACAGCCGCCCATCCTGGCCAGAATAAACCTTTGAGCTGGTGTGTTGGGCCCGCCACCACACACACTTAGTCTTAATCTGCACCATGTAGCTTTTACCTCCTATCCCATGCTCCAGGATGCCTTTTAATACAGCTATTTATAGGCAGGGTAAGAGCGCGGCCACTGGCTAACAAGCATTAACCAGGATCTGTGAGAAATTCATTTACATAACTGTAATTCCTCCTCACAGAGACCCCTGACCACTATGGTGGCCTCTAATGTAAAGCCTCCCATTCATAAATCCACCAGTTGTAACACTATAAAGTCAGTACTGCAGAGTCCAGTGAGCTGAGTTTGGAGAAATTAGCAGAGTTCTGCTGAGCTAGACTGCGGATGAGATGTTAGCATGTACACGTTTAGAGGGAGTTAAGTGTTCATTAAATTGACTGGATTCTAATTGTGCTTGTAGTGAATGATAAGAATAAGAGCTATCAATACCTAGAACTGTTTCAATTTGAGGATAGGGCACTTTGGACACATCCTGTAAATGATCAAATGTATATCAGAATAATCAATAGCCATTTTTATCCATACATACTGTTTGGGATGTCCGCTTTTTTCTGTGTTAAGGCTCCTTAATGTAAATCAATTGAGTATATAATTCATAGTAATGGAAGGAAAGTTTTACCATTCTCCCACCACCTGTGTCAAGTGATTAGTGGTGGGACTATTCAACAGTGCTCACTTTATTTATTGATTCATTTGCTTATTATTGTCTTGATTGACGATTGGGCTTAAAATGTCAGAAAACCGTGATAAACGTTTATCAAAACTCCCAGAGACCAAGGTGACCTAGACTCCAGGAGTTCAAACCAACAGTTCAAATCCCAAAGATATGTAATTATTATTTTAAAAGCTGTAAGTGCAGAAAGTTGCAAATCTTCACATTTGACCTTGAGACTGAGTGTTTTGTTTCAGGCAAAACTCTTGTAAGGCTGTTTGTTTCTTTAGACAAATATTTAAGTTATTCTCATTTTTATTAAATCAAAAATGATTTCATTGAAAAAACTGCTTATATTTGTGAAAATATACTTGTGTAGGCAAGTATTGAAAAGTTTTGCTTTTGATAGCAGGACTTGTATTGGCACTCAGATTAAAATGATACCCGCTACCAAGTAATGGTCATAATCAAACTGGGGTTCGAATTAGTCAAGCTTTAAGACTGTAAGACATCTCACCTTATAGAGGCAGAGGTCAATGACGGGTACAAATCTTCCAAGGTCATCGCACACCTGCAGCCGGGTTGGCGCATAAAGGCACACAGTTCTCGTTACCAATGTGGCGTCCCTGATAACGCCATCACATGCCAGAATCAGGAACTCGCCTCAGGCGCCTCTCCAGCCTCAGACACCTCTGGCTCTGCGACACTAGCTGCTCGGTCTGGGTGGCTCCAGTCCACCTCCTGAAGTCAAAGTCCCCAGCGCTTGGAAACAGCCAGCGCCATTGACTCTCTGTAGGGCCACCGAGCCTCCGGCGCTCTGATACGCCTTTTCCTGGTTGAACGTTTGTGGTCCTCCGTAGAAGACCAATTTGGCCGTTAGATGCAGAGCAGAGCGGAGTCCACAGTTGATAAAGTAAATGCAATCTCTACGTAAATCAGGACAGTTGCCGCCCGTGGAGCCGCTCGGTCCCAGTTGTCCTGGCGAGCCAGTTTGTGCATGTGGCGATCGATGTCCAGGAAGCCTCACGGATCCCCTCTCTTTCACCTGCTCGGGGTCCTCGCCGCTTTTAACCCCACCTGTGAGGGGAACATTTGTTTTTAAAATTGATTCACACACAGATTGTATAGTTTCTGGCAGTGTTATGTTGTTTGTTTAGAGTGTCAACACACATAAAACCTTTGGAGACCATATAAACTGGGGTGGATTGTGTGTGTTCTACATTTATAGCATACTGCAAGGTTGTAAGTTCTAAAACCAACACTCTGCAGAGAGAACATGTTGTTGGAGTAACACTGTAGCTTTTAGTGCAATAACATGGCCGCTTACAGAGCCAAGGTTCTCCAGGTCACGATTGACAGCTGTAACAAGAGTTTATTAAAGATTTTCATGTAATTATATAATTTTCTTCCTCATTTTTCTCTCTCAGATAGCCAACCAGTTCGGCTAGCTCCAATGTCAATCACAAAACTTAACATCTGAACAAATGTTTTGTTCCGACCAAAATTTGCTCCTGTCGTTTTCAATCTCTGATGCTCTAAATTACTTTGCCCGCTCATGTGTCACAAAAAATACCACAATATCCAGAATTTATTTTGAAAAGGTGCTACAATACGTTTTATATGTTTTAATCAACTTTCATCAATTTATATACCTTGAACGTATCATTTGCCTTTATGTATCTGCTCTCAATCAGCTGATTTCATGTACCTGTGTTTGTAAATTAAGTCTATTTCCCGATGCTAAACACGGTGTCATTGAAAGATATGTTGGCACGAGTTCATTATATAATAAAGAAGTAGGCCTATTTGAATATAGCACGAGAGCTCTTATTTGCAGGACATCTATTAAAGGACATTTATTAAAAAACTAAAATGCTGTGACATGTTTTCAGTTTCAAACGTTTGACATACCAGACTGTTTCTGCATGATATTACATGATTGAGTGACTATGAGTGATTTTATACTGGAGTGCATTTAAACTCGGGGGGCTTAGATGTCATCCATCTAAAACAAACAACTAAGTATTCTGTGTTAATTAGATTAATTTCATTAATACTAATTGTTCTGTACCTGTTGCCAGGATGTGTTCCAGCAGGTTTCTGGAGGAGTACTGTGCCACTGTGGTGCCTGCATGTCCATCAAAAACAGCAAAGTATCCCCACTCTGTCAGCTCTCCTCTCAGCTGGGGCATGCAGTGGGCGTCTCCATCTGGGCCTCCAGCCCTGCATGCTGTTTGGGCCAGCGTAGTTCACCCCGGCTGAGACCCCCCTCCACACGCAGTTTCTCCAAGATGGGGCGCCCAGGTACGGGCTCGGCATCGTCGCCCTTATCCAGACTGTCCTCCTCCCCGCCCCGCTTCCTAGACTTTGAAGAAGAAGGTAACCATCTTCTCCGCCTTGACCAGCTGGCGGAGGAAGGAGGGAACTCACGCTACCTCGCCCGCCTGCCGCCTCATCACCCCCGCTGAGCCTGTTCTCAAGCTTCTGCTTGACCTGCAGCCTGCCTCCTCCTGGGTGCCCCTCCTCCGCCCCAGTTTTCCCAGGTCCAGCGCAGCAGCGTTTCTCGCCACCCACACAGGTAAACAAAAAAGTGACTTCCAATAAGAGTTATCCTGCCAATGAAAAATTGAGTTTGGTTTTCCATGTTTGATTAGCTACATTTTTCATCCTCAGGCCTGTTCAGAGAGTCAGACACCAACTTGTCCTTTGTATTCTTTGGACAGATTGTAAGGTGTCTTTCCTCTGTCTTGCTGTTTGCCCTCCCTCTCTGCTATACCCCCTGTGTCAGCCCTGCACCCTATTGGCCCACTATTTCTGTTTATTTATCCTCTGCTCTGCCCCCCACCTACTGTGCCTCTGTTTGTCCTCTCTCCTCTCTGTCTGTGTAACACTGCTGGATAATCACCATCTTCAGGGCGCCTAGATGACCCGTGTCTGCACACATGCATGGATTATGAGCATGATATTTTACACAACACAGAGGGATCCTATAGTCAGTCGTATATATTTATATGAGTAACATATGTCAGATACAAGAAAGTTTGAACTAAACAAGTTAATTCTCTTTATTGAGTGACAAGGTGAAAAATAAGCTAAATTACTTCAGAAAGCTCTGGAATAGCAGCTACAATTAACGAGGGGTGAGACTCCCTTGGGCTGCTTTAGGAATGTTTTTGTATTTTTTACTAGAAAATTTTCACAACTTAGCTTAGGATTTGGCAGCCACTGTGATTTTCCAGTTCTCTTTAGGGTCGAGCAAAACCCAAATTTATCTGAGATTTAGTTGTGTTTTCCCAAATATGTCATTACAATACTTTCTAGATTTAGAATAAGTCAAGTTGGATCAAAGCAAGAGCAGGTTTTATTTAAAGTTAGCACTTCTGTAACAACAACATGACAATTCTAAAGTGCTTCCTATTACAAAAAAAGACAAGATATAAATATTGAAAAGGGCCATTAAAATGCACATATATAGAAACAGAGAGAAAAACAATAAAATAAATAAAGAAGGAAATGAAAAAGAAAGGCCTATTCTCCAAGTTAAATAAGGTTTGTTGTTGTGTTATACAGTGTTATTTGTTGACACACCACCAAACCTACTTTGTACTGTATATGACTTATTGATTCCCTGTTGTCCCAGCATGACACTTTGTGTCTTTATCTCATTAAATGCTGTATTTGCCTCTCACCCAGTTTCTTATATGCAGGGACTTCAGAGATTTCAGTGTTAAGGACCAAATGTGTTACCTTCTGGTCTTATCCAGCTATAAGTAGGATCAAACCTCATTAGATGTTGGTTTAAGCAAATGGTTTTAAAGTGGCTTACTTAATACTGATTACACACACACAGCAAAAGAGGGTCGAGAAGTGCATCACTATAACTCTGACCAACTTTAATTTGACAGGTGTGGGTGGAAACAGAGGTCCACTGTTTATGTTTTCAATATGTTTTCTTTGTTTGTTAAACTCGTATACTGCAAAGTGCGGAGAGATTTACCTAAGCCGACATGCTTAATGAGCATTGTATGAACTGTTGGCAAAAGGGTTTTGTTCCTATATGTAAAGTTCCACACTAGGCTCCCTCTCAGCATAATGTGGTGTTCAAATAGCCTGCATGGCTATATATATAATTGTAGTACTTATATAGTACTTGAATTGCCTTTGTATACAAAATGTGATGTATAAAGCACAGTGAAGAGTGGCATACACTGCTTCCGCAGCCTTTTGGTTGTTCTAACCTTTTTTCCATTTAATATGATCCAAACAGTGTAGTAGCATCAGTTTTATGATGCACACCACTGTCCCCTATTTTTCACTACTGCACAGGCCTCACTTCCTAATGCTTTCTAGTTGAGTGTGCAAGCATTATTTACCCAGCTGTATGATTTATTTTGTTGTGGTTTGTTTGTATAGGGTACCCTTTAGAAAAAAAAGTTACTACAATGTGAATTTAGAGGATTTGTACATCTAAACTAATAAAGCCGATGCCTCACATGCTAGTAAGCTATGAATCTGACCTTGGCTTCAGCGTGTCCTTGCCCTTCCACAGATGGTCTCGCCCTATGTATGTATTGTATATGCTCAACTTGTACATTATTAATGACTTAGTCCTCTTCTTTAGCAGCCTGTGCCTATAAAACTTGAGATGAAATCACACATGATGAGGAGAGAGATAGACAGATGCGACAACCATGAATGGGAGATGACAGGCTCAGGACAGACACGGGATACACTTCATGCTGCTCTCCCTCCACTGTCGCGTGCACGCTACTACCGCTGCAGTCATAATGATGCGAGAGGAGAGGAGGGAGCAGAGGGGAGGATGGTGGAGGAGGCAGGGCGCGGGGCTGCTGGAGCATGGAGCGAAAGGGCAAGAGAGGGAGGAAGCTCAACAGACGGCCAAGAAACACAAGGAGGAGGAGGAAGGAGGAAGGAGAGAGAGAGAGCGTGTGTGTGTGTATCCCAGGGGCGTGAGTGCTGGCAGCAGAGGAGGAGGGGGGCTTCCAGACTGGATGGGCCCAGCGATGCCTCGATGGAGTATGGGCCAGGGTTTAGGATTCTCACCGCTTGAGTCTGCTTTTTTTTTTTTCCTCCACTGTTTACCTGTGTTTCCAAAGGGAGGCGTCCTGCATTTGTGTATCTTACTTCACTATCAACATATATATATATATATATATATATATATATTCCAGCTCATCATCTTTTCTCAACTGCTGCATATCGCATGTGTTAGCTCACCCCTCCCTCCTCCCCTTCTTCCAGCCTACTTCCATTCCTCTCCTGCCCTACCTTCAATAAACACATGGCTCAACGGATGGATGCAGTGCAGAGCAGACCTATTCGCTCCTCCTCTCATTGGTTTGCAGTTGCTTATGTGGCTGTGTGCAAGTTAGGCTAATGGCAAGCGGCATGTCCAGAATGCAAGTTACTTGACCTGAAATCTTCTGTTGTGCTTTCGTATCCATGTTTTATTTTTTATCTTTTTGTCTAATATTTACCTGATATTCACTACAGTCACATGACAGCAGTTTATGAGTATTTGCACATGTGTTCATATATATGCAAAAGGAATATGCTGCATTCGCTGCTCAGTATGGGTTGATTTATGAGCCATCGTCACGCTGGCTATCTAATGTAGTGAAGGCCTTTACTGCTGCCAGTTTAGTCTGCATAGAAATAAGTCTATTCATTGACTCACAGTATGCAGCGCCACAGTTGTCATCTCTATGGATGCAATTTATATTATTATCTTCAGTCTCATAAAAGACAGTTCACTGTTATAACTTTTGGAAATGACTCCACAAAATGCAGTGTTTGCTGGGGTTTTTATTTCTTATTAATCATGTCACCTACTTTTTCAATGTTTTGGAGAGGCACGTTATTAAGATGAATGGAGATATGGAGGGATTGAATTTGCAGCATGTAAAAACAGCAACAACATTAATAAGCTTGGCAGTTTCTTTGCTGCAACATGTTTACAAGTAGTAAAATTTTGGATTGGTTTTCTTTCCCAGAGAAACAGGCTCTGTGGCATCCACTCCAGACTAACACCTCCGTGGCACCGATGGTACTAAGCAGACATCAGACGATACAAGAGACTTACAGCATAAGAGATTCCCCGCTTTCTGGACACATCTTGATTTGAAGATGAATTCACCCAAACAATTCTGTCATGTAACCTCTGGTACTAGTAATGAAGATCTACAGGTTCAAAAGAAGCACAGTTATTGTTCAATTTTAAGGAGACGGTTTTAACAAAGAAGGTTTCATCGTTAGATGTCACACACCTTTTTCTCCCAGACATCAAACAAATGACACACTTTTGGTGCTGATCTGGACATATTTATTTATTTAAAGCAACCACTTTGCAATAACACTGGAGTGATATATACAGTTTTAGCAGTGTTTCTATAATTGAATGAACTGCTATGTTGTAAATTGCTCCTCTGTCCAGAGGTAAAGCAGTTTTCATATTTTCTGTATCTCTCTGTCCTGTGTCTGTTATGTCTCTGGGTGCACTGGGGTAAACCACTTTTGTGTCCATTCAGGCGAAACGAGGAGTCGGAGATGGGCCGAGCCACAAACAGCCAGGGAGTGGTCTGACGACGACGAGGGCGGAGATGGAGATCCAGATGATGATGAGGACTGGCCTCGCCCCGCCCATCTGGGGCACGCCACGCCAGAACTCCTTCGAGCGACTTTCTTACATCGCCATCGCAGAGGCCGAGGCGGTGGGAGCCTCACGACACCACATCACGCAGGGCGGCTCGGGAGTCGCACCTCTGATCCGCACGACACCTTGGAAACACTGTTGGACTCCCCACGGGACTGGGACCTCAGCCTTCCTCAGCCGGGAGGAAGAGGAGGAGGCACTGGGAAAGGAGAGAGCAGGAGAGGGTAGAGGCGAGAATTTACTTAGTGTGGCGGGAAGGAGGAAAGAGAGCAGACGACAACTGAGACTATTAGCACCAGCCTCTCCACCTGGGATTCCAGAAACCTGTGGGAGATGCAGAAACTAAAGAGAGGAGATTCAAAGAAGTACGACAGAGTCTGTCCCGGGCCCGTCCCTGTCTTCACAGCAGAGCCCAACACAGATACTAGGGTGAGAGAAACGAGGGGAGGAGGGAGTTGTTTTATTTTATTGTTTTATTTCTTCGCTTTATTTTCGCTTTCCTCATCAGATGACACATACTTCAAGTAGACTGTATAGTACAGTAGATGATTTAGAGTTAGAGTAATGTTCACAAGTTCATTAGTTCACCTATCAGGTTGACAGGCTCAGTATATTCTCAGGGATGATTCCCGACTGAAACTGATGATTTGCCAGTTGATGTGCCAGTGTTGCCTCTTCTGGCATTGTAATTCTTCCAAATTCCATCCTCCCTGTCTGCAACGGCTATGAGCCGCCAAACCATAGTACTTACAGGAGCTGATTATGTAGCTCGACTTATGGTGACTTTTCTGAGGCACACTCTCCATGTGATGTGGGCACAGAGGCAGAAATTATAGCAAATCATAAATAACAAGGGAATGGCCAAAAAGTCATGGGGGGCCTCTGTTTGGAAAAGCAACTAGAGACATTGTATGATCTTTCTGTAGGGAATGTAATAAATATGGTGTGTCATATCATCAGTTTATTTTTTGGGGAACAAGCTTATACGTGTATAAGGGATGAAATTAGAATTTTTTTTGCTTTCTGCACAGGTGTTCTGATAAGATACAGTCGGATCAGAGTCAGCTCCACCCACCTTTTCTTCAGTCCGTACTTATTCATTTAGATGATGCGCTTGACTATCGTAGGTGTGTATTTCAATATTGTGAGAATAATGAAGAGTCCAAACCCATTTATTAATAGCCTTTTCAGAGTGACAAAAATCTATTTGGACCAATGATTTTATTCCAGAGGAAACTTTAAGTGTGGGCAGAACATTGACATCACCGCCTTTAAACGCCAGACAGTGTCTTATGATCTGTTTTTTTCTGAATTGCCCTACCTCAATATGTAGTTCATGGAAATTGTGTCAATTTTAAAAAGTGCAGTCCAAATACTTAATTTAACATCTAATTTGACATCTTTGTCATTATTTTAGCTGTAGCTGAGCATGTACAAGTCAGCAGTGATGTCATCGTGATAGTGGGACATCATCTTCTGGTTTCCCCAGCAGCAGCAGCAGCCTCCTCGCCAACCCCGAGCCACAGAGTCTCCGTCACTCAGGAAACCATCTCAGTCAAGTTGCTCACATTCAGTGCACCCAGAGGCCCAGCCTCCTCATCGCCAGCTGCTGGTCTAAACTCAGAACAGCTGGTCAGCGATCACTGGTTCTCGGCACTTAGCCTATCAGAGGACCCGACAGTATGCACCCACATAGCAGGTACGAGATTCACCACGGTACCTTCCCTCTCTCTTCAGACCTCTGTCCTTCTACCTTACCCCCATCTCTGTCTTGTTGCTCTTGAATCGATACTTTGAATAAAGAAAGAATATCAGATTTCAGCATGGACCTTCAAGAGCAGGCAGACAAAGATAGCCCCCCCCCCACACACACACACACACACCCACCCCTTGGAAGTCCTGGCTATCCATTGTGTCTCCATAGCAACCCTCTCTTGGGATTTCAGGAATGATTGGCTAATTGTGGAGAGAGCATTCCTGGCATTGGCCGACTTTTTCGACTCACACCATCACCGCTGATATCATAGTGTATTATTGTTTGGCACACACACTGGGAAAGAGAGACAGGTGTGCATGTGTGTGTGCGTGCGTGTGTGTGTCTTTGTAGTCTCTTTATATGCAGATTTGTGGGACATTGTTGTCGCTGTAGGAGTGAGTGAAACACAGATGAAGGGAGAAAGAGAGAGGGAGAGATAACATCCTGTCTTCCAGCTTGATGGCACTTTAAGTGGACCATCACTCAGAGTGGAGTTCAGTCTTATTTTAGTTGACGTGAGGGGGGGGGGGCAGTAAACCCTTAGACTGTTGATGAATGGGTGGCCAGGCTGATGACAGAGTTTAGGGTGTCCTGAATAAATAGCACATATGCATCATGTTTTTTTGTGGCTTTATTACTACCTGTTGTACAGACTGCGTATCAAACAACAGTGCTTTTGTTGGCAATTGAAATATGTCTCTTGCACCGAGTATTGAAAGATGGCATTGAATGTCTGGTCAGATTCAGAAATTAGAATGAAAATTAAAATGAAATAAGCTTCATTTTCAGTACCATTTGCTAAAATATTGAACTCAGCCCCAGAAAATCACACCCTGTCACACAATAGTAGTAGTAATGGTGGCACCAAAAGGTTTGGCTTGGTGACATAACAGAAAATAAACCCTGGTTCTCCTGTTTCAGTTGAGGCATAAATATGAACACAACTCTATATAACCATAAGTAAGGAATACCATAAATTCATTCTGCTTCACAGTGGATTTTTGCTTTAAAGAGGAAGATCTAGTGATTTTTAGATTTTTTGGTGCGATTGCTGTGAATCATCTCTTTATGTGTGAAGCCCTTGGAGTCTTGAAGAGTGGTGGGTGGTGCTGCGCACAAGATTATTTTGGGCTGTCAGGCCTTTGGACTGCTGAGTGAGCAGGGGGTGGCCAAAAACAGCTCAGCGGGGCGAGGGGAGCACAGCGGGACAGAGAGAGGGGGACAGAGGGTGCGAGGGGAAAACATTGGAGCGGCAACCAAAAATGGCCAGTAAAGGTGAGACTTTGGGCTTAATGCGAAAAGAGGAAAATATGAGACAGCAGTGTGTACACCTACGTAGATGATGTTGAGGTATTTGCTTACAGTCGAGAGCTGACGGTCAGCTACTGCCGCGTTTGATTTCGGTGAGAAGAGAGAAGGCAGAGGAAAGATACAGATTCAACTGTGAAGGGGTGGAAACCACTTCTAGTCTGTAGTAGTGGACTCTTTAGCTTTGTGACTCTGGTGCTAGTGGAGAGAAGGGCCAGGCTGTCAGGGGACTGAAGGTGAGAACTGAGTGGATTTCTCGCTTTTCTTTGATCCTTTTACAAGCAGAGTCTCTGGAGACGGCAGCTTCCATCAGCTAGAGGTGTGTTTGGCTTTGAACTGATGAGCTGTTCAGATGTAGCAGGGTAGTCTCCGTATCAGTTGCTTTCATTTAAATTAGCACCAGCCATTCAAATGAGTTTCAACTCTGGTGTTGTGGTATGCCGTTAGCAGATTATTGTTGTGGTGTGTATTAACTTTGCCAGCTGGGTTCTCTAACATTTTAGTGTTTCCTCTTTAGGATTAAGAGCTTGGCACAAGCAGAGACATTTCAGACTGCAGTAGTGGGTTATTTCCCGGACACACGATTCAGCTAACATGACCTCGGTCAAATGAGATGGATGTTGATGTTAAAATGAAGGTATGTCACAACTGGTTGAAGAGAGTGTGATTTATGTTGGTTAATTGACTGGATGGTTAGTTGATTACTTGATTAGATTATTGATTCCTTCATGCATTTGCTTCCTTGTGGCTCAGTTTATGTAATATATAACTCAGCCAGAGGATTTGTACACTGAAATTCTGATATAGAGATCGGAGAGTGTCCTGATGTTACATCCCAACAAATGATATGTGCTGAACAGTGTAATACTTGTCTTCTGATTAGAGCCAAGTACTACTCACTCATTTCTGAGTCATTTATTATAGTACCTGTGGATCCAGCTGCACATGAAGTCCACTTGAAGTATATTAATGTTAGCACAGAAGAATGAGTTGAGGTAAGTTATAGGTGGCTATGGAAAGAAACAAGATCTTAAGTCCACCCTAAGGGCACCTAAAGGCTATAACATTTATTACACCCTACAATATAAAGGTGTTGCAGAACAGAAAGAATTGCACCTCTCTAATTTCTCTCTAAAAAAGGGGGAAACAGCTAGTTTTGGCTCCACCTACCAGCACCTGTAAAGCTCATTAATTAATATGTTATCTTGTTTGTTTAGTGTATATGGAAACTGATCAAACCTAGCCAAGAAGTAGTCTGGCACGTAATCCCTCTTAAAAACACAAATTGCCTTTTTTACACCAGTTTTTGTACAGATTAAACAAGATGGATACGATGTGTTGGGTAATAATCTTGAAGGGTGCTGGTAGCCAGATTTTGTAACCTTTGGACAAACCAAGGGTAGCTGTTTCCAGCTGTTTCCCAAATTGTTGAACTATTCCTTCAAAACAAATGACCCCAGGGCTTTACAATATCTTCCACAATCTATAATTATCAAAAATGTAATACATACCTCCTGCAGTGTTGCTGCAGAGTTGCTCCACCCCAGTGTGTTTAGAAAATCCTGGGTGAGTAAAGAATAAATGCAGAGTGTGGGTAGTTGTATAGTTCAGAGCAGTGCCTATGTAGTTTACTTTGTTTAACAGACACATTGTCCTCAAATGAGGTGCACTCAGCACTACAGTGTTATTTTACTTTTTCTTTTTTTTTTTCTTTTTTTTATCAAATTAGTCTTCTAGTCTCACCCCGTGTGCTGAGTAGCCCTGTCCCAGACTGACAGCAGCACAAACAACCCCATTGGACAGGTGTGTTCCAGGGGCATCATGGGTATTAATTGTGTGCGGCGATGTTTATAAATAACACACCTGCTGTCAGTGCACTCTATTCAAAGAGGCTTCCTTGTATTCTAATGCTGAGGCTTAGCATTTCACTGAATGATGAGCACAAAGAACTACACCTGTATGACAGTGCAGCGCCATACAACAGACCCTGTAATTACAGAAACACTGCTTTAACTGCTGTATGGGCTGTTTGCTATGGTTTGATCTGTTTTGTCCACATTTTGTAATGCAACATGGTCAATCATAAAGATTATACATTGTTATATAAAGAGAAAAATGTCATTTTTGAAAGGATTCGGACCAGGTAAAGATATATTCTAATGTATATACTGAAGTTGTCCACTCCAGTAAAGCATGACTCTATGGACGCCTCAGTCTCCAAGGCAGCTGTTGCTGGGTGACAGAGAGGGAAACCAACAGGGTGTGGAAAAGGGACTGCTGAAGGTCTGACGTGTGTCAGCAGGTGCTGTGAAAGCCTGCATCTAAATTCTCCTCGACCACTTGCTTCCCTCTTTCATCCAAGGGCTAAATATAGCCCAGGCCGGAGCCTGACGTGTCCTCGTAGCTGCTATGTGTGCTCTCATGCTGGAGGCTAGAAATCCCTCCCCTGAATCATGCCTCCCCTTACCACTTCTATTGCCTCCCTTCCCCTTCCTATCCCTATGTCAGAACTACTTTATCCTCCTGTCACTCTTCCTCTTCCTGCTACCAACCCCAAAATGAAAAGACCTTGTGGTCAGCCAAAAGCTGAGGAGGCTGGGGAGGGATGTTGCTGCAGTTGGTCTGTTAAAACCAGTGGGGATGCAGTAATTCACAATGCTGTCGGCTGTTTACGGCTAGAAAATCTTCTGCTTGAATTTAATAAACAAGCTTGTTTATGACTTTTACACACATTTGACTTAATTACTTCTGGGACTATTTTATCCCAGATGTTTGGTGATTGATGCCGTACCTACAGTATGTAGATAAGTCAGTCTGGTGTCTGTAGCCTGGTTCAAGACTGAAACAGCAAAATCTCTTAATTTAAGAATTCAAGTATTCAAATTCATTTCTCCCTGTCTTTTTTGTCTCTTTTACTCTGTCTTCCTCCATCTACCTTCCTTGTCTTTCAGTGATGGATCTGATTTACTGGAAGGACACGGAGCGAACGGGCATGGTGCTAACGGGACTGGTGGTGGGCCTGCTGTCCCTGTTCCAGCTCAGCATCATCACTGTGGTCTCCACAGTCTCCCTGGCTGTCATGTGCTTCACCATCTCAGTGCGCATCTACTACCAACTCCTCTACATCCTCAGCTGGGGTGATGGACAGCACCCCTTCAAGTAAGTATGCTTTGCTTTTAAGTGCACCTCCCCGCTCCCTTCTTCTTTCTTGTTTCAGCTTTTCTGAAAAAAGAACAGGGAGAGTGGTCAAGATGGGGAGGAGAAAAATGACAGAACACGTAGATAGACATAGAGCTGGAGTCACCCCATTAAGTCACAGCACATAAACATTTTCTGAAACAGCGCCTGAGTTCATTCAGCCAAAAGCCTTTTTCAGTACACTTTCTTTTTTCTTTGTTTGCTTAAGCAGATTTGTTTCATTTCAAAATGCACTCATTTATTATCGTTCTTAAATCCAGCAACAAAATATGAGGTGGCTTCAACTATGGTTATTGATTGGTGTGTCTATTTGCATTGCTGCAGTTATGTTTTTGTGGGTGCAGGCAGTTAAATCACTGTAAAAAATAAGGCTTGTAGTCGTCTGCAACATACTGTTTCAGTGTGTCTGTACCGGTGTTTTCATTAAGATTCCGCAATAAATAGTCAGATTATGTACTTATGTGTACTTATAAATCAATGATACCTCTTCCCATGGATGAAATGACAGCTGCCTACATTACATTGATTATAAAAGCCTGGTAGTGAGTGACTTAGCAAATTGAAAAGGTTTGACCTTTTGACCTTTGGACACTGAAACAGTGACAGGAGGGATTGAAGAATATTAATCACTGCAATGTTAAACGTCATTATTTGGTAAACAGTAAAGGAAGAATGACTAGGGAAAGTTCTCTGTAAATTAACATTAGAGAGAGATGCTGGAGAATAAACATTCAATATCAGCCTCCTTTTTTCTGCATTTCATATCCTCTTTTTGTTGTCTCATTATCTCTCAGATCATACTTGGACCTGGACATCAGTTTCAGTGGGGAGCAGGCTGACCTCTACATGCAGAAAGCCATCGTCATGGCTCTGTCTGCTGTCGACACTCTGAAGAGACTCTTTTTTGTTGGAAACCTTTTCGAGTCCCTCAAGGTGAGCTAAGCTAACACAAAGTTAGATTTACTTGATTTGTGTGTATGTGTGTGTGTGCGTGCTGCTCAGTCTCCTGTTTACTCTCTTAATTAATGTATCTGTCCTCAAAGATTTGCCTCACCCTGTCCAGAACCTCTTTCTCCCTCATTAACCCAAGCATCGGCCCATCTCTGCATTCTCTCATTTTGCTCCATCATCTGTCATCCTCCTCCCTCCATCATCCCAGCTGCCTCCATCACTGGAGATGACAGCATCACCATGCCAACCGTCTCTCTTATTATGCCAGCTCAGAGCTGAAGACTCTGCTCTTTTAAAAAGGGCAATATCACTGACAGGAACTGTCAGTCCCAATGACATATTTTTGGTAATCACGTGAAAAGCAATCAGTCCCTGTGGAAAAAAATCCTTTCAAACTAATTTGAATTGTTACTAACAGCAGCAAAAGGAGGCAGTCTGCTTCACTCTTCTCATTTATGTTATTTATCCAGCATCTCTCAATAGCAGAGCTAGAGTATTATGTCAACATTTATCAAGTCTAAATAAATCTGACAGTATTACATGTCATTATCTGTTCCAACAGTCTGTATACAGTCTGTGCTTTTTGCTTTGGTGCATTGTTTTAGACAGTGCTTGATTGTTATTCCCCTGAAACCGACTTCGTACAGTTCAGCAGTGTGTTTGTTTGCATTTTCCCATGTTGATAATTGCAAAAACTAGTTTTCAGTTGACAGTGCAAATTTGAAAAATCTTATGTTGTATAATATTTACTTCTGAATGTATTTGAAATGTGACATAAAAGCTGAAATGTAAATTATTGCACATCATATATCAGCAGAAGAAGAGGTTCAGTTCATCTCTGATATATTTACAGCGATTCGGTAATAAACAGCAGAAGTTTGTTACCAGTCAGGCTTAACACATTAACAGTGAATGGTGAATTGGTGTAAGCTTACTCAGCCCCTAAATCCCAGGACCTCTCAGTCTCAACCCTGACCTGGTCGGTATGTGACATGACACGTACGATGCCGTATGCAGAAACACCCGGGAATCTCTTTCCATCTGAGACAGGGGTGTCCCATATCAGGGCAGCACTGGATCCCATGCTGAGACTCTGAGAGATATAAGGGGAAACACCCAAACCTATATTGGGAGTTATGTACTTGGTGCGGCTTACCTTCATCTAAAAGAAAATGATGTCAGCATGAATTGTTTTATTGAGTGCCATATTAGATATCCACAATATAATACAATGCAAGGAACCAAGCAGCACTGCAGCATGATTTACTGCCTCCTAAAACAATGGAATTAAAACCACATGGAGTGGTGCTGGAGGGTTTTCTTGACATCTGCACAGACTATTGATGGGAGTTAAACTAACTGCAGCTGTTTCTCTGTTTTTGTTTTTCTTGGTCATAGTTCCTGGTTCTGATGTACCTTGTGACGTACCTGGGAGATCTGTGCAATGGCCTTACTCTGCTCATCATTAGTAAGAAACAGATGTCTGCTGACTGCTGGAAGTCTGGAATCTGTTAACATACTGTGTGGCTATCATGTTAACTGCACTACTTTTCTGCGTCTTCTTTCTTCTTCAGGTGTGATTGCTCTCTTTTCTCTGCCACTTTTCTACAGACAGCGCCAGGTAATAACTCTCTTAATTCATTCTTTATGTTGTTACTTTAACTGGCCCTTCGTTTCTATAGTCATAAACATCTCTGTTTGGCCATTTCTGTTCTATCACAGGAACAAGTGGACGGCATCACTGCAAAATTCCAGGCCAAAATTGACAGCGTCAAGGACATGTGAGTACAGAGCCATCTTCTGGCACAGTGGTGCCATCACAACACAGCTTCACTGGTGTTTCTCAGCAGATATTGAGGATCTGTCCCAATAATCACACTTATCATTTGCCCACTTGTGTTATTTATTTCCAGTAGCTGCCAGTAGCAATTAAACTGAGTTATCTAAGGACATGAAGACCTACTATGCATAATGCCACTTCAATTCAGTTCATTAATCTATTTGAATCGCCAGGCAAATCACAGATGTGGGTTGTGGTTCAGAGGTCTGAAACCAGGTTAGAATGTAACATGTTATCATGTTGTATGATTTCTTTGTTTTTAAGTTTTTAGAGAAGGGACATATCTCTTTATAATGTTGATAATACTTGATATATGATTTTATTCTTAACAAGAATAGTCAGTGTGCATCTGTGGAGGTCCCACCATAACTGTGTACTATTTAGACATATATATGAATATAGATTCTAGTGATATTTTATGCTGATGCCAAACAGCTAATAGACTCATTACTGCCAGCTTTTGGAATAATGTTGTGCTGCAAGTTAATGGCGAATTTTCTAATACACTTAGCTAAAATCTAATACATGTGCCTCAGGTGCTTCCACCAACCATTAGCAGTGCACATAACAAATATTTAAGCCTAGTGAGTGGATGTTTTTTGCTGAAATGAACCTCAGGAGTTTTAGTTCATGTCAACTAAACACTGGCAAAATGACTGCAAAGCCACCACCTTTAGCTTAGAACATATTAACAGTAATACAATCATTTCACAGAATTTTAAAGGACCACTATATGTTATTGTTTGTTTGTGTCTGGTTTTGCTTAAAAATCAGTTCAATTAACATAGCAAAAGTAGCTAATTTAGGTGACTAAAATATTGGAACTACAAGGCTAACAACTCAGAATAACATGTGTTTCCTAGTTTCCATGAGACCCTAAATTTGCTGATCTACATAAGCACTAAACCCTCCTCTATTTCTCCTCCACAGCTTTCAAAGACTTGTCCAGGGCGGTGGCCCTCCCCCTGACCCGACTCCTGGTGGCGCCAAGCCCAAAATCCAGTAAACCATGATGAACAAGAACTTAAAGACACACTCCCAGAGTTACAGGCTGTCACTCAGATGTCTTACCCAGCAGTCTGTGCTCAGAGCTCCCAAGAATGGAGCTGAGACTGGGGAAGGGTTGGGATGATACTTAAACGGGCGATGATGAGGATTACGCATGGTACTTTATACTCTAATTGTATCTACGTTATGGGGTCAGAGGTTGGGGTTAAAACTTAATCAAGGTGAAATCAAGGTGTATGAATCCTGGATGATTCTTGCTGCTGACATCAGAGATGGAGAGACTGGGCGATATAGCTCGCCATGTCATGTGTGACCACCCTTGGAAATATTCACTGTTTTTAAAATGTAAAAATGACTCAAGAAGTGTCTTAGATGGAGCTGTAGTCGAAATGAAGTACTGAGACCAGAAATGGGAAGTTCCCACACCAACAGCTACAGTTCTGAGAAAAAGGAAAGTCAGTCTTTAAGGTGATTTAGGCTAGTAGACAAAACAGAGGTCATCATTATTCATGGCAGCATAAAACTGGCAAATAAGAATGCATGTGTCAGCACATGTACTTTTCTGAAAGCATATTCATTCTCATGACTGTTTCTCCGTGTGTATGCAAGTATGAGTGTGTTTGTGTGTGTGTGTAATTCCTGACATATGGCTTGCTGATATGTTACCTACAAGCAATTAAAGTCACATTTCTTCTTTATTTTCCAAAAATTTCAGTTTCTTCTCATCCACACAGCACAGACATTCACTTTCATTCACGTGATCATTCATTTGTTTTGTTTTGTTTTGTTTTTTTAAAACCCTGGTTGTGTTTTCTCATGTAATGTTATTGCTAACACTCGCACTGGGTGCTGCTTTCCCTCATTCACTCATATAAATGGAAATATGAAACATAATATTCAGAGAGACGAATGAGTTGTGCAACAACTTCAATACTTGAGAAGTATCATAAATGGAATGAAATTACATGACGGGAAGTTCATCACTGACGGAGCATCAGAGGTGTCAGTGTTGCTGGGTAATTTTATGATTGGATAAATGGACGATGAAGAAAGAGAAAATGTTCAGTTCTCAGATATGTTCTCTGAGCTCTTAATGTGTTTATCTCCAGCCTTGGAGGAAACTTGTGAAGGAATGTCGGAGTGAAATACAGCAGGTGCCTTTCTAACTGCAGGTTACAGTGCATGATCAGACTCACAATACTTAGAACTGCTGACAGCCGCTTACAGCAACTTCTTCTCCCATAGCAAACCACTTCTCATATTTACCCGACCATTGCCTTCCTGAGAACGCTGTTTTGTACGTGTACAATACTTGTGTGATAGTACATGTGTACCATGACAAGGTATCTTATACAGAATTGTCAGTAGATCAATTTTAGGATTAATAAAATTATTCAGGATACACATTTCCCTTTAGCGGCTGCTTTTAAAGCGCTCACCAAAATGTGTCTGTTCTTACGCCTTATTGTTGCATAATTTACCTGCAGTGAAAGCCTTGTTATGTTAACAGACATGATCCATGACATCCAAACATGTGACGTCATCTGCTGCTTAGTATTGGACCTACAGTAGTTGCACGCACACTGGCCTCATGCAGCAGTTTTCTCTGCTAATACAAATATAAGTCACTAACTGCCTCATCTACCCATACAGCTTGGCACACACAAAAAGGTTACTTCTGTGAGATCTGTCTTGTTAAACTTAAACAAAGCTGCTGTTAATCTAAGTCAAACTCGTCGCTTTAGTGGAACTGTCTCATCAAGTCTCAACTACCATGTGTTTAGGTTTTTATATTTGCTGTGGGAATGAAAGATAAATTGAATCCAAACAGGAAATTAACTTTTAGTTCATTTAAAATCAAAGTCATTACACACATTAGAGTAGTACACTGATTATTTTGTATTCTTGAAAATAACTAGAGTTTTAATCTTGGAAAAATAAACACACTGAAAAGCTACAAAAGGCGTAGTGTGAATTTTTTTTGCAGATAGATAGATAGGTTTACCCACCTACAACAAGAATGTGGAGTATGGTTAAAACCTCCCATTATTGCTTACAACATTATTAAAAACTCTGTTACTCAACACTAAACTAGCACTTGATTGGGAACACCAGCACACCTGTTAGTCAAGCGATGGTCCAATCAGCCAATCGTGTGGCAGCTGTGAAGATACAGGTCAGGAGCTTAGTTAATGTTCACATCAAACAACAGAAGGGTGTGTTTGAGTAACCTTAGTGACTTTGCCTGTTGATCTTCTGGGATTGTCGCTCACAAAAGCCTCAAGAGTTTACTCAAAAACATCCAGTGAGTGACAATTGTGTGACAGGGGTCAGAGGAGAATGGCTACACTGGTTGGAGCTCATAGAAACGCCACAGTAGATCAGATCACACCTTTAAAACAGTGATGAGCTGAAAAGCATCTCAGAATGCACAACATGTAAAAGTTACAACAGCAGATAATGCCCCACTTGCCCCTGTTAAGTAATTCAAGCACCAGTTTACTCTTTGCTCTCGCTCTCTACCACAAGGGGGCGACAAAAGTCAAAACATTACTTGGATCCTATTTTCCAGGTGTTAAATGTGTCTGACAGCCTGGAAGTGGAACAGAAGATTTGAAAAACTATCCAATCAGATGGAAAGTGAGATTTGAGTTCGTCCAGTTCTCTAACAAATATCTCTTGACTGAGCTGTGTTTTGATGTTGCACTGCACGCTCTCCTGCAGCTACAGCTTGTGGCTCCTTGGCTGCTCCTCACAGGCTCAGCTGGCTACAAATTAAAGTGGGTCAGGTGGTCTGGCTGGGTTTGAAATTTCAGTACTTTATGTGTCATGTTCAAAATGGACATCAAGGTTGTCTCCTTCTCGCTGCTGAGGACAAGTCTGGACTTGCCTGCACAGGGTCAGACACACTGACACAGTTGGTTGCCCTGTGTAGTGTAGATTAATTGCTTAACATACAAATAATAGAATTATAATTGAAACTAATTGATTTCTGCTCCATTTTAGTTTCTCAAAAGAGTGTAATACAAGCAGGCTGTGTGTTTTCTTTAAAAGAGTAAATATTTTTTTAAACTTATTTCACAACTTCAACCTGTGTCTGTTCAGCCCTCCGCTGTTGGGAGGTGAGGTGGGTGGGACTAGTCAAATCAATCTGAACATATAACGCCTTAGACCCGCCCTCGCATTGTAAACTGCTTCGAGCTGTAGACGGGATGGTTATCCCCCCACTCTGGATTTGACAGCGCGCGGGGCTGAAGAGTCGAGGTTTTACGCACGAGTCCCCTGTCGCGATCACAAGCGTTTGGCAGACTTGCAGCAGAGACGGGGACCCGTTCTCATGGTGGGTGCTTCATCATCTGCCCCGTCGAGGAGAGCTCGGTGAAGTGCTGGCTGATTGAATGTCACCCCCGTTCACCATGGATTACGGAAAGACCATGGCCCCTCCGGTTCCCCCGCACAAACCCAAACCAGCCCGGCCAGGGGAGGCGCAGGAGCGGCTGCTGAAGTGCGTCCTGCTCGGGGACGGAGCGGTGGGAAAAACCAGCCTGGTGGTCAGCTATACAACGAATGGCTACCCAACCAAATACGTCCCTACTGCATTTGATGACTTCTCGGGTAAGAAAATTCTCCTTTTATTTTTCATTATAAATTCTGTAGACATTTTGCATATGGAGAACAGTCTTAAGGGATGAATATATTAATATATATAAATAATAACGCACACAATGTCACCCCTCATTTTCCTTGAGCAACTGGTATGCAGAGTTAAATCAATTAGTTTCTACCTGCCTGTCTGTCTCTCACTGAATTCTTCTTCACCTTATCATGCTCTGGGTGCACCCGCCCATTCTGCCATTATTCCACTGTCATGATAGATGTGTTTGTGTTTCCTGTTATCTGTGTTCCATCAGTGTTAATGTACGTGAGTTATCCTCTGGATGTGGCCAGGTTTCCATTTGGCACGGTTTCCACTTTCCAAACTGTCTCGCTAGTCCCAGCAGGCTTTGTTTAATGAAAAATAAAGAGGAGAGGAACAAAATCCTTCAAAGGGGTCACTTGTTTTAGACTGATCAGTGTTGGCATGGAAAATACACCTGTGACCTGTTGATCACCTTTACTGTTTCATGATCACATCATCATCAGTCTCTCTTTAGCTTTTCCTTAGAAACTTAAGTCTTTGAAGTGTTTTATGTGCCTGTGACCATCAGCTATTATTGATGCTGCAGGATTCAACAATATTAGATATGATTGATAAATGAAACATGGCACGTTAGTGAATTTAAATACGTATTCAGAATACAATATTTGGTATTGTATCCTTCACAGTAACTTGTAAATCTAATCATTTTGTCATTAATCTTAGGTAATTCTCTGACATTACACTGACGTGCAGTAAAACGAACAACTTGGCCAACACAAATCCCATAAAACACTCACTGGGAACACACACCGCCCTCAGACGAATGCTGGCTCAACCCTCCCATACAGAACAGTCTCTGGTTCAGGGGTTTTGGATTGCACAACTCTGCCTATTGTTGTCAGCCTTGACCCTGTGAGCCCTCTCTTCTATACTGGAATGGGCACATCTGTTGCAGCGGGCTCTGAAGCAGAGATTGTCTTTCGCCTCGGCCCTGACAGAGAGTGATTGTGCAGTTGCCGGGGGGGCCCCTCTGTGGTGATGTCATTTCTCGGTGCCCGGGATCACAGTGCCCTCTTGAAAGCTGACTTCTGAGCAGTTACGCAATGGCACAGGTGGCGGAGACGCAGGGGAGCGGGGACGATAAGAGGGAGTTTTGGTTTGGAAAATCAAAGGACTATCATATGTCAGGGATTAGGAAATGATTACACAGTGGCAGCACTCTCTTTTACTTTCCTTTCTTTCTCTCTTCCCGCTCTTTCCCTTGCTTTTGTTAAAGCAGGGTGCCCTGATGCCTGTCCTACTACATGAATAGTTCCAGCAGACTCTTTGATCAGGTGGTATGGCCGACCACTCCAGGCGTATTGTAAATGTTTCCATGTGCCTGCTGCTCTGCATTGTGCTCACTCTTCTGAAAAGAATAAATGGCCCTGTAATGAAACTTGGTGTAAGATGACTCATCCACTTTTCCAATCTGGAAGTGAGGCTGATTGGAAGAGAGTCACTGTGCAAACAAAATCTGCTTTGTTTTTACCCCCCTTGCCTTGGAATGGCCTCTGTCAAAACACAACAGAGAACAAAGCTCACCGAGCGGTCCGAGCGACAGTAAAGCGTTATGGTCTCGACAGTAACTGGCAGAGTGGGTGGGCGAGAGAGAGCAGGCCGTCTGTGAGCTGCAAGAGCAGAGCAGGGGGTCTTTGTGTTTGCAACTGCCAAGCTTTTGTTTATTCCAGAGTGTGTGTTAACTACTGACGTGTATGTGGGTACTGACACACAGGCTTTAAGTAATATTTTCTCTGTCTGTCTGTTTCTGTGTTGACAGCTGTGGTACAGGTGGATGGAAACCCTGTTAGACTACAGTTGTGTGACACTGCAGGACAGGTGAGTTTTGTTCGTATGTATACACATACACAAACACACTTACTGCATTACAATTTCACCCCTTATCACAGTGTATGCCCTGTATGTCTCAACCTGTACTCCACAAAAATATCACATTTGTGATTAACTGTTGGCTGGTTTGGCATGAAATTTTGTATAGACATTAATGGTCCCCATAAGATGAATCCTTACTACTTTGTTTAATACCTTTGTTTATGGCTAAATACCCAGAAAACGCAGTCACATTTTCATCAGTATCGGCTGTGTCGTGTTTAATGCTAATTAGACAACGTTAGCATGCTAACACACGAAAATATGATTGTGAACAAGGTAAACATTACACCTGCTAAACACCAGCATGCTAACGTACTCACACGTGTTGACATTCAGCTATAAGTGCTACCGTAGCACAGCCTCTCAGAATTGTTAGCACGGCTACTTCATGTTACAATGCCATTTATAAATCCTTTAGCCATTTATTAAGCATAAGCCTCAAACATTTGCCTGTTCCAGTCTCTCACATGTGACCTCTTGGTGCTTTTTGTTTCATACAACGCTTTATAAAACGTAATAAAACTTGCCATCTGAGCATAACACCCAGAGTTCTAGTACTTTTTGAGGGTCGTTTTTACTGTTATTAATAGATTAAACAAATAGTTTGATTAGTTGAAAGAAAAGTCAAAGGTGAATCAGTGGTGATAATGGTGATTAGTTGCAGCTGTGCCGTTTTTGTGTTGCAGCAATGTTGCCTTTGCTTCCCACCTTTCCTTTAGGGCTTCTTGCCTGTTATTTCAGGTAGCTCACCAGTGTAGAAATGGCAGAATTCCTGAGTTCTGCTGTCAGTCTTCATTTGGAGTAGAAATAACACTGTCTCAAACGTATAGCTTGTGGTGGAGGCTAGACTGGAGGTGACATACAAAAAATGAAAACAATTTCTGCCTGTCTCCACTGAGACAAGACACTTGCCAAGCACAAGTTATTGTCTAATTATTATGTTGGTATGGCAATCTTGAAAAAACAGCTTGTGAAATTGTGTTTTAATTTCTTCAGGGCATGGGTGGTTGTTTGATAATCCAACTCAATAGAACCCTGCCCCGGGAGCAGTATATTTGACATTCACAAATGTTGCGAAGGCACTGCCAGTTCTACACAGTATCAAAGACAATTTGGCAGTAGAATGAAACAAGGCATTTGAACAAGCCCCTAATACATGTAAAACCTCACAGCATGTTGCAAGCTGCACACAGTGTTAAAAATGTACTCACACATATACACACAGACGCACACACGCAGACAAGCTTGGGCAAATATGGGCAGATAAAAGTCAGCAAACACTTACTGTACTGATGCAATTTCATAAGAGGGGATCTTGTGCCAGAAATTGGTTGGGGTGTGCCAAAAAAAAAGAGAGCGAGCGAGAGAGAGAGATGTCAGAAAAAGAGAGAGGTAGAGAGTGAACGAGAGAGTGAGCCAAGACAGAGAAGGTCTGGAGAAAGACGATAACAGCTGCCGCCAAAGCTGATAAACAAAGTTGCTCGTTACTCAGAGATGTTGATATGTCTGTATATTCTGCAGATGGACCTACGTCATCAGATCACAAAGCGAAGCCAAAGCTTGTGTGGGAAACTAACGAGTTGATAAGTGTCCACTGCATTTGTTGAGCTTCAAATCCATATGTCGACTGTTTGAATTGCTGATTGTTTCTGCAGATCTGAGCTGCGTTCTGAAATCAAAAGATACAGACACAGAGTTTTGTTATAGGCAAAGAGGGATTAGGAGATGTGTGCTGGGAAGGGGAGGGTTAAAACAAATAAGGAGAGGTTTGTGTCAAGTTTCTGCCAACCTTAATCTGTGTACTCAAGGATGTGGGAGGCCCTTGTTAGTCGAAGCTATGTGGCTCCAAAGTGTTAATTTAAGAGATTTACTGTAGATGATATAAATGAGTGGGCAGGGCTCATACATATACTTTGTATTAGCACAATATAAACACTATTTAGACAGTTTGTTATTGAGCGATTATTGGCACAATTCCCTTTCCTGTAATGTTGAGTGTGTTGACCGGCGAAACGATTACTGAAAGTGTATTTGTGTGTGGTCCGTCTGGGTGAGAAATGAAGGGAAATAATTCATCTCAAAGTAAAGATTTTGAGCACGGCCTAATGGAAAATCTAACTATCCGTCTCTGCCTCCATCAGGATGAGTTTGACAAACTGCGCCACTTCTGCTACAGTCGAACGGACGCCTTGCTGCTCTGCTTCAGTGTGGTCAGCCCGGCCTCCTTTCAAAACGTCTGGGAGAAGTGGGTCCCCGAAATCAGACGCCGCTGCCCCCTCACGCCCGTACTCCTCGTGGGTACCCAGTGCGACCTGCGGCAGGACGTCAAGGTCCTGATCGAGCTGGCGAGGCGGAGGGAGAGGCCCGTGCCAGAAGAAGACGCCAGAGCGCTGGCAGAAAAAATTGGGGCAGTGACATACGTCGAGTGCTCAGCGTTGACGCAAAAGAATCTGAAGGAGGTGTTTGACGCAGCCATCGCTGTGGGGCTGCGACACTCTGACAGGAGAGCGCGGCGGGAGAGGAAGGTCCGCAGCACAGCTGATAAGATGAAGATGCTCTCCAAGTCCTGGTGGAAAAAGTATGTGTGTGTCCAGTAGGGAGGGAGGGGATAATTTTCCTGTGACTGATATAAAACTGGAACTGCCGACTTGTCTGGAGGGACTGAGTTGGATGTAAAGGACCTCTATTTTTACATTCACCTGGACGGTCCCGCGTGTGCTGGCCAGGATGACTTTAATTCGGTGGAGCAACAGTTCAGTAGAGGCAGAGTGTGCCTGCCTGAGCTGTAGAGTGGTTGCGGATTTGGCATGGTTTCATTTTGACCATAAAATATCCCTTTGTTGATGCCTAAAAGACAGAGAGCATACGGCTGTAACCACTGTCCGCTGCTCAGAGCCAGACTGAACTGTTAGATATGACTGTGACCAGCATTCAACCAAAAATTATGGAGCTAATAAAATTTTATGGCACATGGACTGCACATCATACTGGACTTGTCCAAAGGAAATGTGAGCTGACTTGGGGGGGGTGGGGGGTCGTTGTTCGGGCGGTGATGTTATGTACTAAAAGTATACTCCTCCTTTTTGTCTGATTTGATACTATTCTTTATCAAAGTATATATTTTATGTGTTCTACACTGTAATTCTGCCCCCGACACTTCTGATGGATACTTAGCTTAAACCCTGAATCAGAAGCATATATAACTTCAACAACAACTTGTCAGATCAGATTGAATTTATTTTAACTCATTGTTTTTTTGGAATACAATCAAATGTACATGAGTATACATTTATATGAAACTGATTGAGAATGTGTGCGGCTGGTTTGAATGGTGAATGTTGTTCTATGAATTGTCACATTAGTCCGGCCATTCACTTCTGTTTAACTATGAGCTAGTGTGGGGATTTCTCCACACCAGCTTGTGTTGTCACATTTCGAGGCGTTGATACAGCTGTCACACTGTTTGTTTGTCAACCGCGCAGTTAGAGGTCTGTGAGCTCCTCACCAGTACACACCAGTCAACCCACACATGCTGTCTGCTGTAGGTGTTTGAAGGTTTAGAAGTTTCAGTTGTTCACTTTGACTGAAAAGCTTCACCTGAAATATCAAAGCCAGTTCATTAGTTTTCACTTATTGTCACTGTTACAAGATTGCAGCAATACATTGGGTAGTGCCACTGTACATTGCACTTATCACACAGAGTCCAAACACATCACTGAAGTCTTGCCATGCAATGGCCTTTGGACCAGTGGTGTGGAAACTTAAGACTACGATACAGGGAAGGTGAAGGTATCTGTGGTGCTTGAGGCAGAAGTATACTCAGTGTCACTGCAACAGAAATGACTGATCTGCACGTTCCCTGCACTACAACACTAGTTTGGATGATCACAGGGTCTTTCGCTGTCATTGTAGTCAGGGCCTTAAACAGATTATTATCCATCTTTGTCGGTCAGTATACAGGAGCTCTCTCCTCTTTTGAAATTATACAGTAAATGAGGTGAAATCACCAAACAGACTGATTCTATGTTTGCTTCTCATTTTTCAGAAGCCTGTCATTCAGCTCTGTCTATTTATCTGTTCCTTCTGGGCCAATAACTGATCAACAGCAATACAGAGCAGATGTATGAAACATGATACGTCATTATGTATGTTACATAGTGATCATTTATGATGTTTGTAATGTCATCAGGAAAAATGTGTGCATACATATATTAGTGACCCAGTCATCGGCTGTGCTGTCCAGCTCTAAATGGTACTTAACAGTATGAGTGTTTCAGTTGGTGTCTGATTCTGGCATGAGAGCAGTTTGTTGAGCTGTATGAGCGGAACAAAATAAAATGTGAAATACTGCACCTGTTTTCTTTGTTGACATTTCCATGGAGATGTTATCTTGACTGTCACACTGTAGGGGATAAGATATGATGATAAGAGTGGAGGGGGGGTTATTCGTGCTTAGTTTCTAAGGTCAAAGGTTATTAGAGTGAGTGGGTGTTTTGACAGATCTCACATGTTTTTATGTGCCTGAGTAAAACATCTGCTCTGCAGAAGATTGCCAAAAAAGTAATTACAACCAAAATGTAGGTAAATATAGATATTGTCAGAAGTGTTTCTGCAGCCTTGCAAAACTTTATCATGCTTTAAGTAGCAAAACACATTGAACTGAATAAAAATACACTCTAAGTAGAATGAGGGTGATGTTTAATCCAGAGGTTTACCTATTTTGACACGTATCTAAACAACAGTGGTTTTATCGAAAATCATTCCCTGTTCAGTTTATTTTAGTTTGACATAATGAAAAAGTACAAAAAGGGCCAAGACTTAAATATGAGAATATATTCACTATGTTGTTTGCTGTATATCATGTTCAGTGTTGTTGTCGTCTGAATGCCCGATAAGGATTATTATATACTATTTTACACCGTTGTGACCTGATTAGTTTTTACATTTTGCCGTGTGATTCACTATACAGTCCCCAAAAATAGAATTCTGTTGATCATGAATAGGTTACCAATTTCTCTAAAGTTAACTAAAAACTACATTTTTGGGACAAGTTGGGAATGAGTTAAATGAGACTTCAAAGATTTAGCCGCAGAGGTTTTGTCGGCACCAAGACTTCTAACTATGCAGGATCAGATGATTATAATTGCCTAAAATAGGCTTTTCCTCCTATTCATAGCTATGTGTCTACACCACAGTATACAACAATGGGCAGACAATGACAGTTAGCAAGGCATCTTGTACTTGTTTAGAAGCGCTAATGATAGGGTAGACGGCTAAAAGAGAGTTTGTGTCGTCTGGCAGACTGCAGATGAGTATGTTGTCCAGCCTCAGAGTGAGTGAAACTAAGGTAGGGGTGGTGCCAAGTGCTCTAATTATGATAGTCAGGGTGGCTCCACTTTCCAGCAATATTTTAGCAGGAAACCCCATTGTTGTGTCTGAGCAAGGCAGCCATCTTGTGAAACGTCCTCTTATTCAGCATTGTGGCTTGTGTGTTTGACTGTAATATCTACCTGTCTGCTAGAAGTACAGGTTATTGTCTGGAGTGGGAATTTGGAGCTGTCCATGAAATGAACAGACAGAAAACATATAAGGGATGACGTCTACGCATCACTCAAATTTTACAGTGAGGTTGTCTGACTAATTTAGACTGCTCTGCTTAATCCAAATACCAAAACCGCCCTGAGGTAGAAAAGCAAATAAATGTTCTACTGTATAAAAAAAAGGAGAGCTCAGTGTCAGGCAAACATATACAGGGCTGCTTGTGTAACCATATGTGAACGCAAAACACATCAATGAGCCAACATCATCAAACCCTCGAAGACCGTGGAACTCGTGTGGAACTGGCATAATATTATCACTCAGTGGTAATCTTACTGGAGCCATTTCATGGTCACAGGTTCATGCAGGCAAAACCAACATTTAAATGACCTTTGTGGCTCAATCAGATGGCTTCCACTGTGGCAGATATTGGCCAGCAGAGCTGCTCAGTTTCTCTCCAACTCTGGAGGTCTAGTATCTGTCCATAGTTTAAAGGGGGATAACTACAACTGCTGATATGAACAGGGCCATAGCCAAGATTGTAGAAATACTAGAGTCATGAGTCCAAATTCCTGAAGTACAACCCCAACCATAGCAGGTTTTTGGTTTGAGAAAAAAAATAAATAAATCCATACATTATTCATTAAACTTATCTAATCTCACAATATTGTGTAAATGTTTTTCCAAAGTATTCTTTACATAGACTGGTACTGCAGTGTGAAATTAAGTATACAAATGTTTAAGCCCAAGATAGTTTTAAGAAAATAGTTCAGTCCTTTTCATATGTGTCTATTCAACATGAAGCTAGAACCAGCAGTTGGTCAGCTTTGTTTAACTTAGCATAAAGACTTTAAACTGTGGGAAACATCAAACTGACACTTTACACTTTACGTTTTCTTGTTTGGATTACACAAACAAGTTATAATTAGTGAGCATTAAAGGTCCTGGCAGGCGGATTTCATTACCTTCAGAGACAGAACCAGGCATTTTCTCCCAGTTCCAGTTTTTATGCAAAGCTAAGCTAACAGGCTGCTTCTTAGCTTCATATTGAAAGTACAATTACGAGAATGGTATCGATCTTCTCATTTACTTTGGCAAGAAAGCAAAGCATCTCTCCTAAAATGTTGAACTAACAAAAATATCAGATCAAGCCTAAAGTAAAACTTCCATGTATAATATTTGTGAAGGCAACTGGACTTCTTTTAGGTTTCTTGAAGACGTTTCACCACTCATCCGAACGGCTTCCTCAATCCTAGAGGCTGGTTGGTGAGTCTCATTATGTCATCCAACTCCATGCATTCCTAGAAATGTTAACAACTGTTACTGGCCCTGGATGGTAACAGTTATATCCCTTTTAAATGAATGACAGGTGAGGTGAGATAATGGTGTGAAATGGGTGGCCTAGTCAACTGTAGCATGCTTCAGTTTTTAAAGCTCAAATGGTCATTGAACTTTTCAGTCCTTTAAACCCACCTCCTTACATAACTTCTGAGAATCATTTAGGTAACAACTGAACTCTGACTCCACATGAAAGAGCACCTCCATAATCAGTTTTGATGTCTTAAAGTTGGTGAAGGATTTCTCTGGCACCCCTCGGATAATTGCCAGCATAATGACTGGAGCTCAGCCCATGGGGCGGGATTACTGACGAACATAAACCATGTCGATCGGGCCTGTGGGGTGCAAAGGGATCCAACCAAGTCGACTGTGGTCCACTTTGTACATTGTCTTTAGGATTAAATGTTGCCCAAGCTCTTGTAATGCGATGCAATTATGTCTGGGGCCCTGATTAAAAGACACCCACGCATAGACTTAACCAGCGTTTGAGTATAGTTCATTATTCCTGACAGAAATCTGCTTTAAAAGTATGTTTAAGACCTCAGCCTCTCTCCGTAACCCTCCGGTTACAAGAGTTGTTCTCATCTTCTCATATGTTTACAGGACTGTAAGCATTAGAGCTGGGTCTCTCATAATCTCTGATTATGACACACAGGTTTACTGAGAGGTGAGAATGGTGTAGAGGGTTCAGTCTGGTTCCAATGAACCAAGGTCGTGTGTTGTGTGCTACATCTCTCTCTCGCTACAAAGGTTGTATTATACTTGGTGTTTTCGTGTTTTTCAGGTCATTGTTTTAGTTGATACGTCACTCTGACCAACACTGTTCAGCAGCAGGCAGCTGTTTTCAGAGAGAAAATCACTAATAAACCCACTGTAATGGTGGACAGACAAAGTTAGCAACTAGCTGTTGAGTATAATGGAGCTAATGAGGCAGAAATTTCCCTTCAGAATTGGTAGAGGCCAAAACAGAGATAAAACGAGAGAGAGATTATTATCCCTATGTTCATTGGGTGTCCAGATACACAAAGAGAGTACATTATGAAAAAATAAAGTATTTGCGGTATGGAAGACAAGGTCATTTCCATGTCATGTTTCCTACAGCAAAAATAAAGGTCAAACAGTCATTAATAAAAAGTGGGTAGAGTTTGTCAGAAAACATTTCTAAAGTGAGCAGAGATAACCGGAGAGAGATTAAGTCTGGTTTTATCCTAAAAGACAGTATCTGATGGGATATTCATATGTGAGCATCACAAAAAATATTTCCTTTGAGCTCTCTCTCCATTTCTGAGGGCTAAAGCCACCAACCTGCTGTTAGCTAACACAGAGGTTGCAGGAGTGGCCCGTCTGGCATGCTACAGTATGGCGTTGCTAGCAGGATTATGTTTTAATAAGCTTATGTAAACACCCCCCACAGTGCAGTCTCATTATGGAAAGCTAATTGAGTCGCTCTGTCCTGGGGTCAGCAAGGGCCTCTTTGAACAGCTCAGTGTTTTGCTATAAAGAGGCCCATCTCTGCCTCCAGAACATCTGTCCTGTGGTCTGTTGAACATGTGTCTTTCCTTCAGGCAAAGTGTTTGGACGTGCACATCTTTGCATCTTTGCACTTGCATGTGTACAGTACACTATTTATGTATACACAGGTGCCTCTACTGTAGCCTTGAGGTAGAGATAACTGTAAAAGTAATTATAAACTATGATACCTTTCTGTTTCAGCAAATTCTTTGTAAAGCAATTTCAACTGTCTACCAACCTGATACACTGCAGCTCTTTGTCCTTTTACCCTCAGTCTCCTACTCATTTTAGTTTCATGGAGCCTTGCTTGTGTTTTGGTCTGTGTGCATTCATATTTAATTTTCATTCTTATTTGTAGGTGTTATTTTCAGCGGATTTGTATCATTACTCAGAAGGATTCTATTTTTTTTCTTCATAGTGTTTCCACAAGTTGTGAATGTGGAGCATTAAACAAACTTGCCATTGCCAGCTATTCATGCAGTTTGTTGCTTCATGCACAAACACACACACCTGCAAGTGTGCTCTTGTCACATGTACCCTCTATATTATATTGGTTTTTAAAGAGGTAAACACAGAAGAAGGTTGTGTAATTTCAGTCTGTTTATGGTTGAGCACACAGCTGAAAAGATAATGAAACTGTTTCAGATGACAGAAGTGGCTCCATATCTGTTCCTTATCTCCAGCTCTGCTGCACAATAGAAACTCCTCTCCATTGAAGATTGCTGTTAATAATTGGTTTGAGTTGTCAGAATTTCACATTTTGTCTCCAAGGATGAGCTGTAAATATTTTTGGATTTATATTATCTGGAATTGAGACACTAACCAGATGTTGTGTGCTTCTTGATAAGGAGAGCATCTGCTGTTTGCAGAACTTCTCAAGTTGTCAGCACTTTACTTGGTTTCGCTGTTTAGTGCCAAGTTGTATCTGGGGCATGAAAAGTAGTCCTTCTCTGACCCTAGAAAGTGATATTGCTGATGAAACTGGAGCATGAGAGTAAAGCCTGTAGGGTCTAATTCAATAAGGTTGTGATTTCCAAGAGGGACCACCTCTTATTAAAGTTTTTTTTTCTCCTTCCTCAGCAGATCATATTCTCTGGTTTGTATCCAACTGTACATCTGATGTCACTAACAGAGACTGTGATTGGCTCACAGCTGCAGCCCACTTGGCTGATGTTATCTGATTGGCCTCCAGAGACATACATTGTTCTCTTGTAGCAATGGCTCATGGGTGTAGTGACCTCATTTACTCTGGGACATATGTGAATATTTTCTTCTCCTTACTTCCTTGTCTCTCCCCTTTGCTCTTGTTTCTATCTCTTTACCCTGTGCCTCGTCTTTCTCCCTGTTGCCTCTATCACTCTCCCTTTATCAGTGTATTTTGTTGGTGCTCCCTCATTCTCTGTTTGATTGCTGACAGCCTGTGGTGCTTTGATCTCTCATATGGGACAGATAAGGGTACAGGGTGTGTGTGTGAGAGAGTTTGTGTATCCAAATGCATACACACACGATTATGCCCTGTTTTCCCCTGGCCTTGATGCAGCGGGGTTTACCATTATTTGGACTGCAAATCCAATAGCCTTCAGTTTGACTGATTTACACAGGACAAAGGCACCTCAGATAACGTTTGAGTGACTCACAGGTTTTAACATTGATCACACCCCCGACTGAGCATTTCCAAACATCCGTGCTGAATTGGCATTATCAACAAAAGTGCAATTTTATTCCCAAAGTAAACAAACGCCAATGAAATCAGTGCACTGGTTTACTGGCGACTGATAATATCACAGGTGGAAGCTGATTATTTACCCACCCCTGTGACTCATTAGTGGCCTGACCAGCTCAACGGGACTGATTGACCAAAGTGTTCCTTGTTGTGAAAGTAAACATAGATAATTCTGTTCCTCACATGCAAGACTAACTGAGCTTGCGGTCATCGGTTTTACACATAAATGCTGAGACTGTCCTACAGACATTGTGACAAAACCGTCTAGCAGCTGAAGGAATCAGATTCTTGTCCATCAGAAGCAATGGAGAAAATAATGTGACGTTATAATGGAGCCACAAAGTCTGCGGTGGGAGGAGGTTGCATTGATGGACAAGTCAACGAAACATCTACCTTCGGCATGGGAGAAAGACCTGCAGAGAAAGAGGAGGATAAATTTGACGTTCTTTGGTGCCATCACTTATCCCATACAATAACTCAACATCTATTTGCTGTATTGGCACAGCGTTTTCTGCACATATTTATGGCAGCCAGGGAATATCTCGTAATGACTTTGTGATCACCTGAATTTGCCTCTAGCACCATCATGGGGTTCACATTTGTGGTTTTCAGTAGAATATCTGGGCAAATTATTGGATGGATGGCCAAGAAATTTGGTACAGACATTCCTGCAGGGTGAATGGTAATAACTCTTCTATACATCAAGCACCTTCATATGATGACAAGAGTTTTGTTCTTACCATGACAATGATGATCTTCTGACCTTAATGACATGGTCACTTTAAACCAAATCCTGGTGTTTCCTCAACCTAAACCAAGTACTAATTAGAACCCGAACCATCATCTTTCCCTAATCCTCACCAAGCAGTTTTTGTGCCTAAACCAAACCAAATCTTAACCATAGCAATGTCAGATCAGGACACGCTTGTACGTGTTGTTCTGGGTGACGTATTTTGTTGTTTAATTTGGAGGACTTGTTGGAAATGTTTGCAGTTGAAACTGTATACCTAGTGGAAACACTTATTAAACAATCCAGGATGTGGAATCGTTTTTCTTCCTCCAGGTTTCTTCACGTCCACATTTCTTCATCATGCAATGACGCTTTGAAGATACACAGTTTGCCTCATGTTGATACGTTTTAATAATCAGTCAGTGCCAGAACCTGGGAACATTGCCTCATCGTTTGTTTCAGACTGTTTGAAATGAATAAGTGGAACAGCGTCTTGGAGTGACTGTGCGTGTCTCGTTCTCAGTTCTTGGCGCTTGATCAACACATATGCTCTCCTGCTCAGACCAAGGAGTTGCATCTTGACAGGAAACAGAACCCTCTCATGGCCGGGACTCTCTGTTCCTCCTTTCTGCTCTAACATACTCACTGATAGACACATGAAATCTAGATCTGGACCCATAGAGGCTTTAGTGCTGCAAGCCCAGACCATGCCAGCTGTTGGCAGTTATGGGGCCACTTATGTAAGTCTGTCCCTTTCTCCCTATGAGGCCCAGCTCCTCGACTCACGCCATGCAGTGCATAAAGCTCTTTATCAGTGAGATAACACCTGCAGAAGCGCTCCACTTTCCTGTCCCTGTACAGTGGAGCAATTTTACAGCCGATTGGAAAACAACAAGATCCAGCTTGTACTTTTGACGTACTTTAGTTCTTCCCTGCTTTTTCTTTTGGACATTTTGTTTCAGGTTCTTTGATTTGTGCTCTTCTGCACTCTCACTCACCCTCTTTATCCTCCTCACTCTTGGCAGTCTTTCTCTTGTCTTCTTTTGTTTCCTCCACACCCACATTCACTCCCTTTTTTCACCCCCCGCTCTGCTCTCTTTCTAGAGTTGCCCTTTATCCCACTTCTGAATATCTGCATTCACTTTCCCAATCGAATACGAAAAACAATGACTTATTCTTCAGACCCTGGCCAGCAAAGTGACCTTTACCTTCTCCTCTCTCTGCTCTCCCAGTCCCTTTCTTTTATATCCTTTTTGTTCACTCTCCACCTCCAAGTGTCTTCAAGTTTCAGGTTGTTGTTTTTTTTTTTGTAACACACTCTTCAATACTTCTTGGTCATTCTCTCTTGTCCTATACTACCTTGTCAACTACAAGGGTATTTATCAGTCCACCCTCCACCACCACCAAAACCTCTAATGCAAACTCCTGAATCTGCCAGAACTAGTAGTCTTTTAATCCCGACAGTGAACTCACACTGACACTGTGTTTGTCCACTGAAGTCAAACGCAGAGCTGCCCTCAATGATTGATTACTCACTAATCCCACAGTAACAACACAACACACACTAAAATCACTGTTGTAGCTTGTGCTGGGTCGCACAGCAGGTAAGGAGCCCCCAGAGACAGGTCACGTGATTAGTCGAACCTGTACCTACCCCTGACGATCATCACCGTAGGATATAAATGCTTCCATTTTTAGTGTTTAATTGCGGAAGCCATTACTGTGATTCACAATGACACGGCCGCCCTAACTAGAGCCATGACCCTGCAACCTCAGCCCCCAGCGAGCTTTGAAACCTGAGAAAGCAGCCCTGACCTCTGACCTCCAGCCTCCCTCCTCCCACGGTAAAAGGAGCCCCCTCTCTCTCCCCCTTCGGACAGGATGTGACCTATGAGAGAAGCTCTGTAGGAGGGCCGTGACCCTAGACACTGTCCAGACTAAGTGTCTGGACCAACCTGATCTGAGACCAGCAGGGTGAGGGCAAGAACTGACAACAAGATGTAAGAGGTTCAGATAAGTGTTAAAAGAGTGATCAGCATTTAATTCATGGTGTGCCTTATAGAGCTGAAACGATTAGTCAATTAATTAATTAGTGGATGGACAGAAAAATAATCTGCAACTTTTTTGATAATCAATTATTAATCATTAATGTCGAGCAACAACGCCAAATACTCCTTAGCTCCAGCTTGTCTTTATCTTGTGTCAGTGATTCTCAACCCAGTGGTCAGGACCCCTTCTGTGGGTCACAAGATAAACCTGATGGGTTCATGAAATGCATCACAGGATAGGTTAAGAATAAAAAATGTTAGTTTAATTCTTATCTCCAGACTTTGCTTTTTTTGTTGTAGCTTTAACTCTTTGGGCTTTAAACGTATTCAAATGAGACAATATAAGACTTTTAACGGTCAAAGCTTGTAACTTATAGATTTCTGACACTTGTGCTGAGGTGTTGCAAGTAGATGCTGCTTTATTTTAAAAGGTAACAAATGTTTAAGTCAAACAAGGCCTCCCAACTAAATGACCATGTTCTTACCAGGATTCCCTGGAGTCTAGATAGAAGTAGTGGTGGAGTAGAGCCCCCATGCAGTTGATGGAAACCTTGGAGGTTACGGTGGGGATGCAGAGGAAGTGAGTTGCACATTAGTGGTTCTGAAAGACATTGATGATATTTAAGAATGGCATCCAGTGATTGACTGGCTCAAGGAACACGGGCAGAAATATCATTGGTCAGATATGATGATGAAGTCATTGGTTACTATTCACTTCATATGTGACACTTGGTGATCTATAATAAAGAACATTGTATCTTCTTTTGTTCAAAGTTATGTCATTGTTGCATAGTTAAGAAGCTGAAAGTGACTGATGTGAAATCTCTGCACTGTACTACCAGGCACTGATAACGCATCTTTGACAAAAGACAGACATTACGTTAAATGTGATGACAGGCAAGCAGGTTTCAAGTGACATGACTGCAAGTTTTCATACCATACTGAAATGAATGGAAGCGAATGGCTCTGAAACACCAAAGCTCTGATTTACGAGAGTATTCCAGTTTTGCTCAACAAAAATGTCATGATGTGACATTTTTCCAAGTCCTTCTTTTCTGCCTTACTCTAACTCTCTGTGTATTAAAACCTCCACTCACACCCTCACATTATTGTTTTCCATTCTTTTCAGTGTCCTCTTCCACCCACTCTTCGCCCTTTTCCATCCTCCACTTGACATTATGAATGTATCCAGTCACTGCCAGTAACGTTTACAAGACCAAACTCTCTTTGTGATGCCACTGGGCAATGTGAATCCACATCATCCATTTGCCTTTGTCTCTGTATTTAGCTAAGGCTTTTCCCAGAGTGCACCACTGACAGGTAGTCAAACCACCATCCAAGTTTCTCTATTCAGTTCAGAAAATGGCTATGATGCTTTTGATCGAGATGTTTTTGTCCGGTTCCTTTTCAGGTTGGGCTGCTGATTCTTTTCTTTGTTGGCCTGCAGAGCGCCAGCCAACAAAGCATCAGGAAGAACTGAGTTGTTAAGAGCAGAGAGAGGGTTTGGACGTGTTGGGAAAGGGGTCATGACGTCTGGTGTGTGTCAGCAGTAAAGCTGCTTTCACCACCAGAAGCTTGAGAACAAAGACCTCCTGCAGGATTTCACTGAGTCTAAGCACCTACAGTTTAATAATATGATGTGTTGTTCTGGTAAACGAAAAATGACCAGTTCAGTGCATTAGTTTTGGTCTAGCAGTTCTCATTATGAAATCTCCAGATTGTGTTCTATAGTTCTCTGGATTACCTTGTGTGAAAAGTGCAGTTTGGATGCATTTAGGCAGCTGACACTCCAGGATGAATTGAGGACAGTTGTGGAAGATAACTGATAATATATACTCAGACACTGTACTTCAGAGCGATAGAAGGTACACATACTTTATTCGAGTGTTTCAACTATTTTCTACTTCACTACGTTTATCTGACAATTAAACAGTAGTTTACCATTTATAATGCAGATTAAGATTTCAACTATTTCTAATGACTATATTAGAAAGAGAAAAGCTACTGTGATACAACAGGGATCTTATCAACATAAACTTCATTTTATTTGTGTCCCTTCATTGTTACCGGTATTATTGCGTTTTACATTGAGTTCTACGTTGTTTCCAATGTCTTCCAAATAGTCTTGAAGTGACGTTACATGCACAATTAGTGACATTCTCCCCAAATGTAAAAGCATAGATGGTCCATCATAATATTCATGTTTAGCCCTATGCCATTAAAGCACATTGGGTACTTCCTAGTAAATCAAATGCGTACCCAACAGTATTATCAACAGCTATTAAAGGAATAGTTTGACATTTACTGAAATATGTCTATTCTCTTTTTTACTGAGTGTTACATGAGACAATTGGAGTCTCTGGCTAAGGCACTGAGACGACTTCTTACTCTTAGCAAAAAAGTGAAAAGGGGAATTTCTTTTAATGCATCAATAACAGTAATCAAATATTGTAATATGCAACACTTACATGGATCATTCTGCTGTACACTGTGCTGATGATACTTTTACCTTAGAAAAACTTTGAATAAAAGATTCATAGTATTTTACTTCTTGTTCATGAAGTGAGTATGGAGTCCATTGTCTCACTCAAGGTTGAACAGCACACATGGCTGTTAATAGACATTGTGCGTGTGTGTGTGTGTGTGTGTGATCTCTCATATGGGACACTGAGCTGATGGGAGTTAACCACAGAGAGACAAGGAGGGAGGGAGTGAGGGACTGAGTGAGATATAGAAGGTCTGGAAAAGACACAGAGGAGGGAGAGACAGAGCAGAATTGACAGTGAGGGAGTGTGATGTGAGTAAAAATGAGAGGGTGAATGGAAAGCTGTGCCCGGCTGTGGGAAAAGAGTCATATGACAGCTGCAGCCAACAGCCAAATTCAAGGAGAAGCTGTATTTATTGTTTTTAAAGTTTGAGTAAAAATGTGGATCATTTCTGAGGACAAAGCGAGGCTTTATTCCTGGTGGGATTCAGGAGAGGGATGGAGACAGAGAGGGGGAGACAGAGAAGGAAAGAGATTGAATACCTCCTTGCAGCAGCCTCCTAATTGGTCTCATTACTGGGTAACTTCCTGGTGAATGCAGGCCGCTCTGACCTTGGCCTTTGAAATATAGACCCATGGCGTCTCAGAGCAGTGGGCAGAGGGAGGACTTGGAGGAACAACCACTCTCTCTGTCAACCAGTGCATGCCTCTATGTGTGTGTGTGTGAATATAATATGTGAATGAACATAATGTGTGTGTTCGTGGGTGCTTTTGAGTTTCTTTGTGCTTGCCCAAGAAAGACTGGGACGTGTGGGGGCTGGTGATGGTCCATCCAATGTAAACCTGGTACACTGACACAGAATCTATTTCCATGTCCAGTCCGCTGCTGAATATGAATCCTACAGTGGTGCTCATGGAGTCTGAGCCCTGGATTAGACAACTGGATTAAACAGTTTGTGCCCGTCAGTCAGTCTGGGAGACTGACTGAGGTTGACGACTGTTGCCGTACCGCATGCTTGCTTGAAAACCTACAAATGCACATTCCTCCTCACTTGTATTTTCACCACAGCAGCTCAAACAAGAGTGCTGTGTGCATGGAGCAGTTTTCTGTATTTTTCTCTGCTGTCACACACACTGGATCCGTGTCACTTGCTTGAGTGAAGAGCAGGGAAACGTCCCTCAGGCCAGCCGACATCCCGCCTCGCACACAACCCTGCCTGTTTCAACCCAGTGTGAACAACTGCTCTGTAAACATACATCATTCACAGCATTCCTCTAGATCTCAAAATCCATCCATCTCTCTCCATCTTCGTTCAGTTCCACCTCTTTCTTTTTATTACCCCATTTTTGCTGAATTTTGCTCACTCAGTCCACTGCTGTCTGCCAACCTACCATTATCTTCGTCCTTGGGCATATTCATAGCAAATTTGAAGAATGTGTTTTTGTATGAGGTTTATCAGACTACATCTCCCATCCTAATGCCGACCCTGTCTCCTAGAAATGTAGTCTTTGATTCTAATGATTTCATTTTTAGTTTCATTTTTGAAGGAAATGTATGTGATGCCTGGATTATGTTCAGTGCCAGTGTTTTTTCCAGTGAGGGAAACACTGAGGTTTCGTATACTGCACACAACTCATAAGAAGGTGGTCAAGGACTGTGGTTTTGTTTCAGTGATAATTCAGTAACCACGTCATGTCTCGCACTTTAAGTTGCTGTTGACTTTCTCAATATATAACCAAGGCCACAATCTTTCCTTTACCATAACGAAGTGCATAACCACAAAAAATGTTAATTATGCCTTAGTTTCTACACAGGGAAAGCTAATGAAATACGCTGTCAATCAGCTCTTTGCAAATACATTACGTATCAACATTTTGCAACTTGCGATAAATGAAAGTTATAATGCTTAAGATTTTTATGAAATCAAACCCTATTTTTCATTCTATTCAGGGCTGATATTTTTGCAGCAACAGTTGTTCAATGCATTTATATTCTATACTAACCTCTCTATAATGAAGTTTTGAATTTCTACTGGCAGAGTCCTCCATTCCTGTGGTAACATTAGTTCTGACCACCGTCATTTATCAAAATGCAACCGTGCAAAACACGGTCAGTGGATCAGTTTAAAATACTGCAGGGAACAGAAGAGTTACAAGCAACAAGCTGCATATCTTCAGCTCTTTTTACTGTGTCCTGCTATTAGGTGGAAAACTACTGACATCATGTGCAGCATGATATCAGATCACAGTTGTGATTATTATTGACTGACTTCTTCAAAACAATGAGAATTTGTTAGGCTGCACCGTGAAGAAATACACAAGTTGAATTTCTATTATATTTTTAACAAAGAGACAAAATGTGTAGTTTAAAACATACTACCAGTAACAACAGGACTGAAATCTGAAGGATTATAACTTATACAATGTTTCCTCATTATGTTGATACAAACATATATGGCACTATCTTTCAGTCAAGCTGAAAATTTGTCGTATATAAACAGAATGTTGAGGGTTGCTTCAGAAGTGTTATGTCTGCCCACTGTACTGCTTCAGCTCTTTCATTTAAATAAATCAATTTTTTTCCACTGCATTTTGTAACAAAATGGTTATGTGACCCATTGGTCAGCCCTCTAGTTAGTTTAATTATAATGAATTATGAAGTTTGCAGCTCATTCCCTCTCTCCTTACATACTCATTTCCCTGTTTGCCTTAACAGTAGGTTCTGCTTCTCCACATATCTCATATCTCCCCACAGAAGAACACACTTATTCTGTCTGCTCCTCTCTCATTTGGACATCCTGCTATTCTGTGCAGCCGTCTGTTGCCTAAAATGAATGTTTGCCTGGTGACTGCGTTGGCCAGCTGCTGCAGATGTCTCAGTTGGCCTATAGATAGAACTTCTCTAATCTGGCTGGCCAGTTCAGCATCTTACTACACACACACACACACACACACACATCATGATCGGATTTAAGACTGCAATACATATCACAGTATACAAAAACATGAGGGCATGCTCACTTGACTTTATAACTCTACAGTCAAAGCTCTGCATAAAATCAACTTGTACATCGCAGTATATTAAAATGCCATAGTAACAGGATTGTTTTCATTAGTATCACGTTGCCACTGAGTGAGTTAGAGTTGAGCTGGTGCTCTGCTAGCCATGGAAAACCTGAGTCCAAGTGACACCTGACATCTGTTTAAACAGTGCTGTCATCATGGTGTCTGTCTGCTGTTCCACCTGGATCTGCATGAGTAACAATGTGTCTTTATTGTACCAAACTGGCTCATAATCTCTTATCTAAAATTATACAAGCCCCAAGCCAGCAGTGGAACATACACAGAGAGTTTGTTGAACAGAGACCAAAGAAAAACAGGACCCTCCTACGTGTTATTTAGGAAACATGGGTGGGACGTTATTTATAAAAAATATTATACTCAGTATGTCCAGGTTTTTGATAGGATGTTTTGTTTTGTTTAATAGAGGTGGGACGAAAATGGGAGTGCTCGGGGGAGGGGTTAGGGGTCAGCTGGTGGGAGTGAGCGGGCAGGTTGACGAACGACTTGCAGTGTATCTGTGTCTCTGTCAAAGAGCCTTATTGATGAGTTGTGGAACACAGACGCAGATAAACAAGAGGCGGCATTCTTTTATCCCTGACATATGTCACGGCATGGAAAGACAGTGTGCTGTATGACTGCCCTTATGCATTGCTCTGTCCTTCCATCATCTCCCCCTCACCCTCCACCCCACCCCCAGCCCTCCCCTTGTTACATAACCCATCCCCAGAGCCTCACTCGTGCTCATTCATCCACACACACAATTAAGTGAACAATGGCTGGATCAGATGGGCACACACAACCCAATACAAGGTTTTTGCAGACAGAAGCAGGACGCATTGCATCAATGGTAACGCAGACGGTGGCGTACATGGCGATTTAAAACGTCTCAGAGTTTTTGGGGAAGTCTAAAATGCTTAAATAGACTTTTATCCAATAATACAGTCACAGCTGCCTCAGACCCCACACAAACTCAAGAGTGAATCAGACACTAGAAACACCTAGTAAAAACATAACATTATAGTGTAAGATAAACAGACCTGATAAGCTGCTGATGAGGCTGTTGTGTTAATATAAAGTCGTGGCCTATTTAACATATGGTGGTCGATGCAAACGCTGTCTCATCTTTCAACCGAAATTAGATAAGCAACTGCAGCAAGTTATAAATCTTACACTGGGAGTATACAGGTGAGTTTGAAACACAGCATAGAGAGACACTATGTGTGTGCGCGTTTTGATAGAACAGTGTAGGGTCGATGAGTTTCATGTTTATTGCCTGTTGATTGATTGTAAAAGCCCCAGAGCTTTTGCAGACAGAAGGTACGGACATAACTAGGATGGAAGTAAACGATGCACAATGAACTTTAGGCAAGACACCTGAGCTTGTGGGGAAGAAAGCAAAAGGCAGAAAGGAGACAGAGTGAGGACATGTACAAGAGGGAGGAAGACTGAAAAAAGAGAACAGATAAGGAGGCAGTGTGGGAGGTGAGATGAGTGCAAAAAAAAAACAGGTGAAAGTTGGGTGAGAGGTTGAGAAGAAGAAGAGGAGGGGGAGAGAATCATTAAATCTTCTGTCAGTGAACAGATACAGGCCTTGTAAAACTGTCCGCACAGTCCTGTTAGAAATATGCGACTTGGAAGGCCTTGTCAAACTTCGATGCGTTGACGCTGAGTCCTCAGTTAGAGGGAGGAATAGTAAATAACAGCTGTTTTGAAAGAGGTTTGTGAGGATTAGCTATAACAAAGTGACACACCGTTACCACGCACTGGCTAAGCGAAAGTTTTCAGAAGGCTATTTACTGGAAGTCACACACACAAGGCCACACACTCTCTTTAGCGGTGTGAACCCAGTGGACTTGGTTCTGTGAAATGAGGGAGCCCCTTTCAGCGGTATAGATAAGACCAGAGAGGGCTAAAGTCAGTGTGATCATAATCATGTAATAAAATGTCTCTGAATGCCTGTAGGTAGATGTCTAGTTTATTTAAGCCCACTGACACACACACACACATATATAGCACACACCTGAGCGACCACAGAGGTGGGCACAATTCAATTTGACCTTACAGGCATCAACTAACTTGGACCAGCAAATATTATTTCTAAAGGCTAAAGCAGTTGTGTGTGTGTGTAGGTATGCCAACCAACAAAAGTGTGTTGAGATGTTGTCAAGACGTTAGACACTGGGTGATCTAAGGAGGTGTGAGGTATCAGTGTCTGCATCTAACTTAGGGCATCACTATGCTTAAACGTGTGGGGTGCTAAACAGAGGCATTTTCCGTAAAAACTATCACCACAACCCACTTTACCTGTAGTGTTACACAGAGGGAGGTGCAGCACACATGAAAGACATTTTGATATCATCTCCCATTGACACATGTAGTATAGCCACACATTGTCAAACTCCATGTGGACAGGTAAACAAACGCATACGGGCCGGTGCCACAGTGATACAGCAGCAATGACACACTGGTCAAAATGGTAAATCCATTAAAAAATCAGCATATGACACTAAAATAAGAACAGGTATGTTGGTATGTAGAATCTTCTGCCAGTAAACTTATTAATATGAGTTGTATGCAGTTTTAGGAATATCAAGGTCAAGCAGCAATATTATATGTCATTAAGAATCAGTATGTCGTGAGGAATGAAGTGACATGTTGATAGAACGTGTCAGCACACCAAAAACCAATCATGGCATATTATTCAAAACAACACATTATGAGAAAGAGTGGCATACTCTACCATCAGCCACTTTTTAAATCTTATTATTTTACTTTGCTACAGAGTGAGAGAGAGGTTGTTTGAACCGTTTGTGGCTGATTCCACCCTGTGGACTATAAAAACATAAAGACGTAACCTTGGAGAAGCAGTGGATATCACAGGGGAGGCTCTGATGGTATGCAGCATGGCCACTTAAGCGGTATAAATAAAGGCAATGTTGGGGCAAAGTCTACTGACATGCCATACGATCCAGTCATATGAAGCGTATTGAGCCCTTAAGCCACCGAACGTCATAGTTGAAGTGCGAAAACGCTGCGTTTTTTCTTATTTTGGGTGGTAACACAATAACAAAACTGAGCAAAACACCTTTCAACATTTGTTTCTCTGCTGTCAGGCAACTGAACAAGCAGAGGGTCAGTGATTGACGCTGTGGCTCATAAATGCTAAGTGTTCAACAGGTGGCCTGTAATCCAACACCGCTATTTGCGATCGCAGACATTGCCAATACAGCAAATGACCCCACCCCACCCACCCTTCCAAAAAGGACAATTCCCACCAGAAATCCTGGCATCAGAAACCGTGTTTGATCCTGGTTAATGATAACGGTACATTATCTTGTTGCTGGACTGAGCAGAAAGATTTGTGCTCAGATTTAGCCGCTCGAGTCTGAGAAAGCTCACACCTCAGACACACACGATAGACATCACATTCAGATTTGTACCCCCACTCTCTGAGGGGAGGACAGTATAAGGGCTGAGAGAGAGATACTACACACCCCTGCTGGCAGGCAGGTGTGGGCAACAAGGGGCATGTCACACCACTGGAGAGCAGAGCCCTTGCTTCCGTTAAAGGCTTGCCGTCCCAACAGCTCAGGGTTTCAACCACATATCGTATTAATGCCAAAACATGAGATTTAAGGCCATATAGAAAGGTACCACTGAGTACATATGTTTTGGCCTTGTGCTCATCTTGTTGATGTTTAAATGCTGTCACAGCAGCAGCAGGGTGAAGTCACATCAACACTTCGCTTCTGTGGAAGTCACATCGCCTGTCCGGATAAGAGCCCAAGTAAATGATGTACATATATTTGGTGTTTACTAAATAATAGCTCGTTTATGCCTACACACAGTCATAGTCTGTTGTTTGGCATAAACATCGACAGACGTGCCCGATGTGAGCCAAAACAGTATCAACTGCTCAAATATGCTTTGATGATCAATCGCCGCCGAGAGTTAGATGCATCAAAATGGATGGTGAGAACTGCCTGTGAGGTTTTTGGTGGCTTGACTGTGTCCCACTTTTCATTATCCCCTTGATATAATAATATTAATAATGATCTCAACTTCCAAAAATGTTTGAAAGTAAAGGTCATCAGCACTTTCGTTTTGCACGTGACCTCTCACAGGACGTACAACTCCTATATCTGCGGGCGCACACAAATGAGGCAGCACGTGCGGATGCATGTAACACACAAACAAGGAGAGACAGATGCAGAGTGTTGTGTAGTCAGCCTGCCCAGGGCAGCATGATTCAGCATTGTTGTGGGCTGTGCTAGGAGACCACCCACTATCAGCGGCGGCGCATGTTAAAAGTTTTCTGCTCTATAAACCCTCCGCCTCTCCCTTCCTGAGAGGTGAGTATCATCCAGTTCAACGCTCCCTGACATTTCACGCTCAGGAGACAAGCGATGATTATCCATTGGAAACTGAAACCCTCTGGCTTCCTGAGCTGTTTGCACCTGATTCAAGACCTGAGGCTCAAACCAAGACCGATTGATCCTCCGTCCCCCTGGGACGAAGGAACTCGACAACCGGCGGCCCCAGTTGGTGTATCCGCCCCTGGCGACTCATTGCAAAGCCTACGTGACAAGGTAGTCAGCGGGGCACATATGCATATGTGAAAAACACACATATACCATGTTACCCCAGCTGCCGGTCACTTGTTTTTTTGCCACGTGGCCCATGTCTCTGTCACTTGGGAGAAAAGCAGAGCTGTTCAAAGCACTCAAACATCTTCGCCACGTGTATACAAATCTATCCCACTCTGTTTTCTCTCTCTCACACACATATCTGCGTTGAAAAACAGTTTCAGCAAGGATAGCTGAATGATATGCTGTAAGGAGTTAGCTGAACAAATTCACGGACATTAAATGCTGCTTTTCTACTTTTCTGGAAAGATTTCTGCAAGATTTTGAGCCTGGCTAGCAGGACTTGATCCCATCTATCCACAAGAGACATGTAGGTCAACTTCTGATGTTGCTTAAGGCCTGGCTCGGGTAATTCATCCCAGGTGTTTTGGTTGAGGTTAAGGTCAGGGTTTGAAGGCCATACAGTTCTTCCACACCAAACAGGGAAAACTGTTTCACAGGATGTGGCTGCTCAGAGGAATGTTGAAAACAGGAAGAGGCCTTCCACAAACTGTTGCTACTAAATTGAGCGACTATTGTTCAGTAAAGATAATTATGTGTGTGACGGAGTGTCCAAATACCTTCTGCCATAGTGGAGTATCAAATATTAAAAGTACATATTATAATGAACTGCCTCTTTAAGAAGTTTTACATCGTCAGATGTGCTCATTTGCTTTCTTGCCATGAGTTAGATGGAGAAGATTGACAATTCTCATTTTGAATGTAAAATATGAAGCTAACATTTAGAGACACTGATTGTCCCACCAAGGAATAGTCTGGCACACAACTCCATAAACTGTATTTTTTACACCTGGTTTCTATGAATACACATCCAGATATATTGTCTTAATTAGTGAATAAAGGTGCTCCAGGAGATTTGTTACCTCTGGACAGAGCTAGGTTTACTGTCAAACTTTTCTTTTAAGAATGTTATATATCATAATGTGGTGGGTTATTATATGGACATTAATGGATGAGTACAGCACTTAGTCGTAGCTGGCAGATGCTGATTATTTTACTGATGGGTCCTTGAATCTATGGGTAGTTCATCATATTTTAGAGGTATAGAAGAGTATGGAATAAAAGTATAAAATGGTATTAAAATGAAAATATTCATGTAAGTACAAATACTTAAACAGTCTTTAAAGTATAGTATTGACTTTCCAGTGAAGGGAGGATGAAATCTTAGCTCTGGTAAGGTCTTTTTCTCAGAGTTGAGACTTTACCACACAAGACACACACCAAAACATTTGCTTTAGGGATTTTGAGAGAGGTATATTTATAAAAAATCTGCTTTTAAATTTGAGAGAAATATATTAGAAATATAATATCTGCTGTCAGACCCAACCCCTTTGTTTCTCCCAAGACCCTAAAACAACCCCCACTCCTCCTTGATTTGCTGAAGCCAAATGTTTCATTCACGGGACTTGTAGCCTTTATGACAATCATCTTTACCTGCATGTCTAAATGAAATGTTTGAAGTTCAATGAAGGACCCTACAACACATCCTCATATGATCTTCTCTATCTGTGCCAGAGGACGCAAGTTAATCCGCCTCTGTGGTTTGGTGTACTAAGAGCAGCTCATTTGGATGAGCGTTAAAAGGAGGAAATTACATTTTTTTAGGCCTCCTAAGTTTGGAAACCACACAGGTAATTTTAAACATCAGTGTTTGTTTTAGAATGCAACTGATGGCAAAAGTCTGAAAGATTTCCTCCCACCTTATCTTTGCATCACCATCAACAGCTCATGTCTGTTATGAGTAACACACACAGAGACACACACACATTCCCAGTTGATATGAATAGCTGATGCACCCTTGAGGCCTGCCCCAGTGCGTGGAGTGTTGTGCTGGCAGGTAAATGGTGGTGGTGTTTCTATCTACCCTTTGGCTCTGCTGCCTCTACCTCCCAACCCAAACGAGACACATACACACACACACACCACTATTGTTCCTTCTCCAAATTTTCCCATGTTTCCAGCTTCCTGGGCCCAGAAGTACCTGCCGACATCTTGCCAGTCTCTGTCACATCTCTTTTGCTTTTCGCTTGTTGCTCCTTGTTTCCACTGTCATTCTTTTCTATTACCTGTTTGCCTGTTCCTCTCTCTCTCTCCCCCTGCTTATGTTATCTGTTACTCTCTCTCCATCGGCTGACCTGCCACACTCCACCAAACACAACATGACACATGATTGTGACAAAGTGACGGTGGTTGTGCAGGCTCTAGATGAAACTGTCTCGCTTGTAGTTTCATTATCAAACAGCTGCACCATACAGAGATCTTATTGAGCATTTTGTAATACAGGTCCTCTACGACTTATAACCTATTTCATCTGTATTCTCACTGTGTTGCTAAAAAGCTTAAATTGTATTAAAACAGTTTTTTTCCCAGCCTGGCTTTAGTATATATGTATGTTAAGCACATAGTGTGTTGCATTATTACACTGGGGTGATATGTCCTTCTATTATGCAAATATAGTCACTTTTAGTTCGCTTCTTTCAATTGACCTAATATTGGTACCCAAGTGCTCAAATACTCACTGAAGTAAGGAAATGTAAAATAATCCGTGAAACTGTGTGTAGTGCCTGGGTGTTCACTTTTTATTCTTTTGCAAACACCTGCTGAAACGCAATGCCAAGCTGTTTTGTGTGGAAAATATCAGAGCCTTACAAAATGGTAATATTACATATTTGTGACATTTTTAAGAGATTTATGTCTGCAAGGTGGTAACTATTGTGCTGAGTGCCACAGACAGGGAAGTCAGAGAGTATTGAAAGATAAGCACTGGTTTTCATATGGGATTTGTTGACTGCTGACCGTTGAAATAACACTGCTTTATCTTTTATGCCCGTCAATAAATTTCAGAATATAAAGTAAACATCGTTGATTTATAATGGTTCAAGCAGTCATGGGCTTCGCTGCGCCAGCTGGGAAAAAGGAAGAGTTTTAGAGAACCATAAATGGTACCTTCTGTCAGTGATGTTATTGCCGCCTTTTCACTTTATACTCCATAGGCAAAATAAATTGTTCAGAAACAAATCTGACTTATAGCATGAGAAACAGGTGTCGAAGAAAAGATACATTGAAATTTGAGGTTTTATGCCTCTCAACTCTCAGATGTGAAGAAACATACTACAAACAACATTACCACCCAAATCTGCCTTTGACAAAGAAAAAATTACAGTGAAATGTAATGATTTGGTGACTGCGTGGTAATGGCTCTGGCAAGGCATTAGTGAGTTTTAGAAACATGACAAAGGCACAAATCGGTAGTTTTATTGAGGTGGCATTTCTACCCCTGTGGAATGCCCCTTGGACCATTATTTGGTAGTAGGAAAGAGAGATTTACAGCTTGTAAGGACAGAATCAGGTCTATTCACCCATCAGTCCTGCCTCACCCCTTGTACTACTGCAGCATATATATCACTTCACCCTAGTATCAACTGTAAATCGATTTCTAATCTAGGTTTCATCTCAGATATGTGAGAGCAGCCAAATCACAAATCAAGTGGGCACTTATCCTCCAGTGTAGAGATATGTTTGGTACTGCTACTTCTAGATGTTGAAGTAGTGTCGGCCCGGTCTGTCCTCTGGTCATTAGCAGTGAAGTAGTTGCAGGACCCCCACAACGACCAAAACTTTAAAGCCCCTTTCACCCCTTCTTTACTGTTTTTCCTCATCCTGCTCCAGTCCACCCCCTTCCACCTCACTGCCAGCTTAGATGTCTCTGATCTTTCCTCTAACCTGTTATACTGCTGCCCTGAAGCCACACACACCCTTAGTCATCCTCCTTAGGGGGGGCCTCTTCTTGACTGGTCCCCCAGCCCATCACAATTCCCCACCCACCCACCACCCTGCACCCTAACTAATCCAGTCCTCCACCCCCAGCAGGGTCAGGTTTTTCTGAGGAACCTCGACATGTGGGAAACGCGGTTGCGCCGTGCAGTGCTGGGGCCAAGGCAAGGGAGAGAAGGAGTTCAGGCCGTTCCATTTCCTACTGGAGCTAAGTTGAATGGGGCCTCCAAATAAAGTGATGAGAAGTGCTATGTCGGTTACAGTTTGATTTATTGACCAATTTCTTCTCCAAACGGAGCTTGTTTGGGCTGAGAGGAGGCAAGCAGACTGGCTTAGCTGAGGGATCAAGAGAGACGCCACAGTTGATGATGGGGGCGATTGTGTGTGTACTTGTCTCTGTTCATGCAAAGTGAATGTGTCTGATGTCTCAGTATGTGTGTGGCAACCTAGATCCCCTGCTGAGGGAAGCATAACTTGAAGATGCATAGGACTGCTCCAGCCATAGTCCTGTGGTCAAAGGAGCTTAAAGGATTTATTTGAATGGCTAGTGTGGTTGGAAGTTTCACTGGCAAATTGCTGCATTTTGTAGCCGATGGCCTTGATTCTGTCCAGTGGAGGATAATGTTTACCAGCAATACCTGAGCAGCAACTGGAAATCCAGATAATAACAGCTCGACGAACTGAGATGACATGAGGCCAACTTAAACATTTCTAAAAACACAAATAGTCTTAAGCTGAGGCACAAACAAGGTCATATCCCACCCAAACCTTAATGACATATACAACACTCAAATCCATGCAGGCAAAGGATTTTTAAAAATTCTCACTTCTCTCATGTGGAGTAACTTAACATTTAAACCACATGACATGCGTCTTGTTAAGCAGTGCCTATTTTCTGGATTTTAATCAAACTTATTGCATATATTCACAGTTTTGGGTACAATATATCTGAAAACACTTGCTGCTTCCAGCCCAGAACGTCAACCATACACCTGCTAACAAAAGACATATTTTTATAGTAGACAGCCGCACCTACAATCCAGAATGAATATCAAACTTGTTTTCAGTAAGCAACAAAGAATAAGAACGTGAATGGCCTACTGACTCATGTATTAATGAATGAAGCAGCATTATATGCTGCTTTTTTCAAGCATAATACCTGATATAAACTCTTTACAGCTGCTGTTATTGTAATCTAGAGTCACGTAATTGTGGCTGGGAGCCAACCTCGCCCTCCCAGCAGTGCTAATAAAACTCAGAGTACCTTCCTCTATACAGGTGTGTGTGTATACACACTCTCACAACCGCACATACAGCATGTACAAGCATACGATAAACGTATCATTAGACAAAACAGCATGCCCCTCATTCAAACTATATATGTGTTGATAGATTTTGCTTCAGCTACAAAAGTCTTTTGTGTGTGTGTGAAACACCACACCTAGTTGTGCAGTCTGTTTACAGGAGGAACAGCCTTCAGTGAAGCCATTCATTTGGCAGTATTTATCAGCGTCTTCCTTATATATGTAAGAGTACATTGAAGGAGAAGAGCAGCTGCAGAGTGAAATGTTAGTGGATCACAAAGCAGCTCAGTGTTTTGGATGTTTTGTGGATGATGGACAATTTCATGAGAATAAGTTCTACGACACTCAGAAAAGATTGTAGTAAACCAGTAAAGTAAAAAACATATGTGTCCTGGGAGGAAAGGTGTTACTATACTTACTCAATGAACTAAAGAGAATTTGAATGTAAATTTGCTCAGTGCGTATGGTTTGGTTTCCTGCAGGAAAAAATGAAAATAGAAAAGCTGTCACTGATATGCTGGCTGGTTATGGCTCATTTGACGAGGTGTCACAAAGTGGGAAAAAAAACAGTAAATGGATTCATTGCTAGATAGATGAACAACTAAATACTTTGACAATATTTTTTTAGAAAATTACATGGGGAATTCCTTGGTTCTGCATTTTGATTTTTGTTGAAAGTTTCATTAGGACAGATTCAGCAGTGCTCAAATACACTTGTCCGCTTTAATTGTAAATCAATGAATTGGTTTCTTCTTTTGCGCCCTTTAGTCCTCCGCCGTTTGTCCACCAATTGTCCTGTTGACTAAAAACCTGAGAGAAGCACAATCTGTGGAAGCTCAGCATCCTGAGTTTCTCCCCCAATTGTGTTGAAACCCACAAATGTCAAAACACTTAAAATAGCAATATGTAATGTGAGCCTCTCCCTCGGTCAATGCAAGGTGCTGTTTTGTGTGTGTGGCTTGAACTTCAGCTCGTCATTTCATGATGTGTATTTTCTGCCCTAACACAACATCATATAACATCACTGCTACAATATAATTGTTGCAGTAATTAACTTAATTGAAGTTGATTAAACTACCTTTAACACACGACAGACAAGAAAGTTTTCAGGTTGAAAATAGAGAAAAAGGTGTCTGTGAGCTTTTTGTGAGATGTGTGTGTGTGTGTGTGTGTGTGTGTGTGTGTGTGTGTGTGTGTTGGGGGGGGCAATTCTTAGAGGGGAAGTGACATCATGGAGAGTGATTGCTGTGCAAACAGAGGCTGCAGCCCCCAGGTGAGCTCTATGATTAAGAGATTACAGAGGAAATGAAAGAGCTTCACACACAAACACAAACCCATGTGCACACACAATAACTAACCCAAGTCTTTAGTGTACATGGATGTCTAGAGAGTAGTGGAAGTTGTGTGTGAGTGTGTGTGAGTCAGTGTGTGTCTAGAAGGTAAAGGAAGTTAGGTCACCAGGGTTGCCTGTCCTGGCTGGCAGCCACTTGCAGCTCTGAGTCAAGAATGGAGGGAGCTGATTCAGCATTGCTACGGGCAAACAAGCCCCAAAATAAGCCTCCTCCTACATCCATTCATCTACACATCAAGAAACATGCTGTCTCCACCTGACTTTCCTTAGACTTTAATTTAATTTTTCATCCTTGACAGTTAAATTTCACCTGAGCGTACCACCCAGATCTGACATTTTCCACCTGAGCAACTTTGCTCTTTTGTATGAAGATTAATTAGCTTCATATGCTGTGTATTCTGTTGCTATTAGTTACATCTGTGGTGATCAAAGAAAAGAGCTTACACTACACACACTTTCCACTGCAATCACAACATGGGGGTGATATTTGGCTTGGCAACTAATCAATACCACATTTACACAAGAGAGTAGTTGTGCCTTCACTGAAAACTTTTACACATGAGGTGAAGAAGAAGGCATCTTGTGAGGTGTGCTCCACATGTCGTCCATATGTTCTTATATTGTTTACTGTAAGGTAAAGTCACACTTTAAGCAGAGAAACAGCAAAAGGTTCTCATCTCTTCAGCTGCTGGACACGAGAACGTGATCAGCAGCTCTGCACCGCTGAAGCCTCCTGCTGTGAAATCACAGGGGACGTTATTTGTTTCTGCCTTTAGGGTGGGGACTGGGGAAAGGGGAGTGGGGGTTCTGGTGGGGGTGGGGGTCCCTGTAGACACACTGTCAATAGCCTAAAGGCCTGCTTTTGTCTCAAGTGATGAGCAGGTTAATCAGAAATCAAGCGTGTGAAACTCGGGAGGAGAAGAGGCTGAAAGTAGTGGGAAAGTCATAGCAGATTTTGAGTGGATTATAATGTGATGCATGTTTACACTAGTGTGTGTGTGTGAGAGAGAGAGAGAGAGACATTGTTGTCATGGTAACTAAAGAAGGGATGGGTTAAATTGCCACTTTCCCAGGTGAGCTCAAAAGGACTCCTGACCCCCTTACTCGGCCTCAAAACTTGTCACTTCCACAAAAGATAATCCCTCTGCTCCATTGTGTCCTGCTCAGCCACCATTCAGGCCCCTGGAGGCGAACCACTCAGAATGGTGTGGCCAGCTAATCTAATCCACAGTCTTTTAAAGTCCTACTGTTGGGCCAGGGTTTAACTTTATTAACTGAGAGTCCTTTGAGGCAGCCAGGTCAGCCCTGACCCTTCAAGGGAACGAGCCTTTATGAAATTATTCAGGAAAACGGTGAGGGGCTAAAGAGCAAGAGCAAAGTGGGGGGTGGACAGGTTTAGCCAAGTTTACCCTTTTAATTAAGCCAAGATGACAAGTCTGTGGCTAATGTTTGCAGTGGGGACATGAGGCAGAGAGAGAGACAATGAAAAGGCAGTTAAAGAGAGGAGGTTCAGCAAACACACAGAGGCACACTCCTACTGGAAATGAGAGACAGTTTTGTTTGCACAGACCCCATCATTTGAGGTGAAGAGCAATGACAAGTGAGAGGAAATAAGGACTGAGCTGCAGCTGGACTCCTTTAAAGGCAGATAAACTTATCATCACCACCTCACCACAATAAGGTGTTTTTATCCTGAGCTGACCTCGGAGAAGTGATCCATGTTATTATATCATTTTGTTTAGACTGTTTTGAATCTATATACTTCTGGCCAAGTCAGAAATCTCACCCACAGATGATAAAAATAGGTGCATCAAGGCTAAATCGAACTAAAATCCACAGAAGTCACATTGATGTAAGATATGTTTAAGTAATATAATATGTATGTTATATGTAATATAAGTAATATGTCAGTGTTCACAGGTGGATGGTAAATATTGGCGACTGTATGTCATATACCAGCCACACAATGACACAGTATACATTCCTCTGCGTGAGAAGAAAGGAAAAGAGTAGAGTGAAGAGAACAGCAGCATGAGGCGGGGCTGAGTTTTGTGTTTAGAAGTTTCTGAGGGGATGTGGGATGTGAGAACACAATTAGAGGAGCGAAAGGCTGCAGTGGGGAGAGCAGAGGGTGATTTAGGTAGAGAGAGAGAGAGGGCATCTCAGGCCCAAGGGCATGACACTGCGGTGCTCGGGGCCACACTAGCCCTTTAAATGTCAGCACAGCACAGAGGGGAGGGAGGAGGAGGAAGGTGGGGAGGGAAAGGGGTGAGGAGCGGGGCTCTCCGTCTGAGGACGAGGAACAATATTGGCAACTTCCACTACAGGAGGGTAGTGCTGGAGACTAGCAGAAGGTGGCACAAAACATGGGAGAACAGACAGTGGACAGCATGTGTTTCATCTTTAGAGATATTTGCTTAAAGCACCAGTCGCAGACAAGTCTGGATATTCTCTCAGGGATGAGGGGAGACATTTGGAGATCTGTGATTTTCAGCTTAATTGTGACTTCAGAGGAGCCTCAGTGTTTTGTCTTATGTCTATTACCTTGGGAACAGCCCCTGACCTTTATGTGTGGAAGTACATAGAGTACCTAATTGCTTTCTCTCAACCTCACCACTTTTTTTCTTTCTTTCTTTCTTTCTTTCTTTCTTTCTTTCTTTCTGTCTTTCTGTCTTTCTGTCTTTCTTTCTGTAGAATTAGACCATCATCAAGCTTTTTCAGAAATGCAATTTTTCAGAAAGTTGAAGTAAGAAATCATAAGATGGGTTTTCGTCTACGCACTTTAATGCAAATTATATTCTATCAAATTATAAAAGCTAAAAGGAAACTGCAAATGGAGATAAAATGTCATCATTTCTCTTTGCTGAAAGGAACTCTTTGTGCTAACTCCAGGCTTTAAAAGCATTTTGTTGAGAGAAAAAAAAATTATTTACTTCAATTATTATTTAATTATTGTTTACTAATTAAAGAATTAAAGGCTCCCTAAAACATGTTCGATTTGACATCCCAAAAATTCAGTATGTACTTTTGTATGTAATGACTGTGATTGGTCAATGAACCAACCTGACATGACTCCTTTTTCTGTTTTTGCTCCTCCCTTGCTTTCTCTCATGGATTTCCAGGTCTGAGTCTGTCACATCCTCAGCCAATCAGAGCCTTCGTTAACAGCGGCGTCGGCACGTGATTGGGAGAAGGATGGCAACCATGCCATTTGTCAGCGAGGGGAAGTGTGTGAGTGTGGAGTGGGATTTCCTACAAGGACTACTGGCCAAG
>BRZM01000148.1:5868-17745 GCA_033238685.1 Lates japonicus
AGTCCAAAGTGAGCACACCCGAAATGAAATTATAATCCTTCACCTGTGTGCAGACAGTTACGAGGAAGCTGTGGAGTCAGAGTTGATGCTAGAGGTCGGTCTGTAGTCTGATGGATGAAACTGACACTGATGAAGGCTGTGTGATGCAGCTGGGAAGCTCTGGAAAAAGTGTTTTGGTAAAAGTGAAGATCCTGAGGACTGAAGAAATGTCATTAAGAAAAAGAAGTGAATACAATGATACTTTTGTTTCTATTTTAGCAATTCAAATTATTCCGAGCTACAACTTGCTATGGGATTAACAGAAAACCCTTCACTGCTTCACATACCTTGTTTCTAACTGACTCAGGCTAAATGAAAGGCAGACCCCAACAACCTTTCACCAAACTATATTACTTCTGTTGCCAACTGGAGATATAAGGGGCAAAAACTACAAGTCTGAGGATGAGAAAGTGTGTTTAAGTGTGTGTGTCTGGGATATGAATAATGCATGAGTGGCAGGTCTGATTGATGTGGGGTATAGGGTTTCCAGCCAGGCAGTGGAGAGGCTGTGTCCATTTGAAGCCCAACTTACACTACACTACTGACTTCAAAGGTATGGTCTGGACTCGTTCATATACAAACCTGAAATCTCTCTCTCTCTCTCTCATACATACACATAAACACACACTCAGATTACTGGCTCACTTACTCATTCAGCCACTCTCTGTTTTAACTTTTTACGCTCAACAACTTGCATAGATGAAGAAACACATTTGCACCTCTTTCCACAAATGTACACACATACACACAGTCTTGGACTTCATATTGCTCCCAAGCAAGAACACAGGGTGCTGTGTGCTGGGCAGTAAGGTCTGGGACTTGGGCGGAGGAGCCTGGCTTTCCACCTGTGTTTGCAGCATGGTGGGGGCGCGCTGTGCTATTTTGGGGGGCGGCGAGCATCCGTACCACACACACTCTGAAGTACACAGAGAGCTTCCTAGTGGCGGAGGCGCACGTACACGAGCTGGTGTTTGCCGCAGCTCGTGTTTTCTCTGGTTAGAGAGTGTGAATGTCAGTGGAAAGCTCTTAATGGCCTGTAAATACAAACAGTCATATTTCCAGTTCCAGGCCATTAAAGAGCTCATCTCATGGTCTGCCCACGCAGATGACATGACAGACAGCAGACCTCGAGGATATTAGCTCAGCTAAGATCACAAACTTTGTCACATGATCAACCCATGTTTCTCAGCTTTAAGTCTAAAACTGGCAAAAAAAATAGTGCTATTAAACTCCACTGTTGCCTGAAGCCTATAATCCATATTTACATGTAAACAATAACTGACTGCAGTGATAAACCCTCATAAAATGATATGGTCCCAACATCTGCAGAGCTCCTCAGCTTCTACTGGCTCATTGTTTTGGTTCAACAGCACATGAACCATTCAGTCTCTTTGCTCACATTGTTCCAGCAGCATCAGGCAGCTGTTTTCAGCAGATGAGCTCTGATAAACTTATTGTACACTGTCTGTACAGCCCCAAACAGCAGGCAGATAAAGTTAGCAATTAGCTGGTGAAGAAAGAGGAACACGTAGCAGTGTAAGAGACAGATATGTTTCTCAGGAGATGGTGGAGACCAAACCAGAGCTAAAAGAAGACTTGAATGTTGAACTTATACTCATCAGGTGAACAAACACATAACTTGTGTCGCTCTGTGTATGTCTGACGTACCAACAGGCGTTTGTTTGGCTAACACTGTAGCTAACATTATAAGGTGATAATACTGTATGTCAAGTATGTGTTTCTCAGCTTCTGGTCAGTTCCTCTGTGCCATAGTGGCATAGATGAGCTGTACATTAGCATGGATTTCTGTGGCACTGAGTTATACGCTGTAACAGGCTGTGGTTTTGTTTTTTTCATGGGATTCATTGATAATAAAAAGATGAAACATCACCAGTTCCATCATAGAACTATTCAACAAACTATAATATCAAGTAAAAAAGAACCTCAACTCAACTCAAAGAAGGTGCTTTGCATTAAATGAGCACTGGTCACTGGTCAATCACAGGGTAAAGCCTGGTGAAGCTGATTATCCTCGCCAGCCTTCTCAGCACATAATCACACACCTTTCTTAGCATCTATTCTATTCTAAATTTGTATCTGGTGTATTTTTGAATCCTCCCAGCCACGTGGCCAGCACATGAGAGACTACGCTACCCACCTCGCAGCATGTCACACCAGTCGGCAGCTCAACATCTCAGGGAATAAAACAAGCATGACAGGCTGTGACAGTCACCAATCTGCGAGGTCTATACTTTGAGGTTGCGCTGGTTTGGAGAGCAACGAGGCAAGCTATTGCGCTGTGAAAAACGTAAGATTTGTGAAGACGGGGAGTAAACACAGGCAGGGTGAAACGTGCTTATTCGTTCTCTTTCCTCCGCGCTCCCTCGCAATCTCGTAAACACACGCGCACAGTAATTACGTCTCATTAGAGCGCTGACGGCCTTTCATGTAGCTGCTGAACATGGCCACCGTCTCTCCCCTCTGGCCCACAGACATAAACAAACACTTCAGCTGGCCTGCCCCCTGGAGCCATGGAGCCTCTGCTCCACAATGGAGAGCTAGGGATTCCCCTCAGCCACGGTGCATGTCTCACTCCACAGTCCCACTTTTTCTTTCACTCTCATTCTGTCTCACACTTTTCTTCTATCCTTTTCTTTGCTGTATAATATGTGAAGGAAAACACCAAAGTGAGAGAAAGACTTTGAAAAGAGAGAAAGAAAGAGGGAGACAGAAGTCAGAGAGCTGCCTGCCTGCTGTGGGTCGGTAATGATATAATGAGAGGACTGCAGTGTTTAGTGGGCGGCTCTTTTTATAGCAACTGTCAAGACAAATGTGCAATCATTCACTTTGATTGAGTGAGTGTGTGTGCACGCTTGTGTGCACGCATGTACGTGCGTGCGACAGCTCGACGCACATGTGTGCCGGGAAGCTGACTAAGGGATTGTGAGGTGGGTGAAAGAGAGGCGTAGAAAGTGAGGGAAAACCCAGAGGGAGGGAAGAGAAAATGGAAGGAAAGGATGTGACTAAAAGGAAAAAAGAAAAAGGGGGGGAAAAGTTAAACACAGAGGTGTCACTGTAAGGGGGGGGGTTAGCCCTGGCATTGAGAGAAGGGTCAGGGAGAGGTGACGGCCAGGTCAAGCTGAGGTCAAATAAGGTGCAAAACCAGTAACTCTGGGGCCAGTTTAGAATGAAAACAAACCGCCACTATCACTGCAGGTCACAGACAGGGCCTCCCCTCAGGTTACATACACACTTTCACACACACAGACTCTCATATTGCTGGGGCCACTTAATTAAAAAAGAGATCCCTGGCACTCCCTAAGAAAGTCCCACCTTCTAAAAGCAAATAGGCAGCTCTCCATCGCGGCTGTTTTAATAAGGATAGAGTTCAATACGAGCAGCGCTGAGTGAAAGCCTCATTGTGGCGCAGAGAGAGGCTCTGAACACCATGTCGGTTCTCTCCTCATCCATCAGACCAACACCTCGACACAGCATTTCCTCACCAATTATACACTGGTCTCATACGCTGTGTGCTAGTGTGTTGTTGTCTGTCATTTCTTATAAAATCTACAGTTGTGTGTGAATATGTGTACAACAATATTAACACAAGTACAATGTACCGTTTATTACCGTGACCCTGTTCCTCAAATTGCCTCCATGGCCTATTGCAAACATGTGTGTTTGTGCATGCCAGCATGTTTGCAAGTGTAAAATATCTGTGTGTGTGTGGGAGCTTGTGTGCCGTACAGGGACATATGCCCAGTTTAATATCATAAGCCTGTGTGAACGTGGATCTAATATAAGTCTAATATAAAACAGACAACATGAGGAAGCCATTTGGTGTTATGCGATGAGGGAAGACAGGCTTTCAGTGCTGTGACCCAACAAATGTTTCCATTCCATTAAAGCCATCAGGCCTGTTTGAAGTGGACTGGTTGGGATGCTGTCTCTGCCACGCTCAATAGACTACAGGCAGCTCTCAGCTCTCAGCGGGCCTGGCGGGAAAATGCCGCTTGGAACTGAATCTCTCCCTCTCTATACCTGGAGTTGTGTTCAGCTAAGCGCAAAACAACACAATCAGGTTGTTGAACAAGGCAGTTCTGCATGAGCAGGGAGCTCTCAGTGGAGAGCAACAAGACAAAGGCAACAGTCATGAGTCGGGTTTGGAAAGAAACTGACTTAAGTTTTTAGTGAGTGACGGTGCTGCAACTTAGGACTGGATTCTTCTTTGAGAGTTAGAGTTTATTTACTCTCACAGAGCTGATGCTGATCATTGTTGTAGAAATTCATATATAATAATGTAATAATGATAATAAGGCAGTACTTTTCAAAATCAGCATCACTAAATGCTTCACAGAAAGCAGTATAAAGCATGAGAGCAGTAAAATGTGACTTTAAAAGATAAAGGCACAAAAAAAAGAATAAATCAGGGGATAAGAATTTTTTTTAAAAAGTGTGTATTTCTATAACTGTGCAAAATAAGAATTTAATAAGTACTCATTTAAAGACACAAATGTATAAAATTAAAGATTTATATCTCAATTTATCAATGGGGGTAAAAAACACAGCCCCAAATACAAGTCTGACTGACTCCTCTTCCAGATGGACACAAATTCTAAAGAGATGATGTTTAAGGATGTATTTACATTGACACATGATCCCCACTGGAAGCCTGTACATCAACAGAAAAAAATAAAAACTACAAAAGTTCCATTATCCCTAGCTCCATTATGAGAGTAAAGACACGAGAGTGGTATTGATCATCTCATCCAACTCTCTGCAGGAAAGCAAACAAGTGTACAAATAAACAAGTATATTCAAGGAGGGGCTTTGCTTTCGTTGCACAGATCAACTACACTTTTATAGATTAATCTTGTTTATTAATCACAGTCTTAATATGATTTAAACAGTAGTGATAAACCAGTAGCTTCTGAAAGTTTTTGTCTACTTGTGGTCCAACTTAATAAACTAATATACATAACTCTGGCAGTGTACTACAGAGACACGTGTGCAGGGGACATGGAGAGAAATTTCTAAAAGGAAAAAAGGCAGCATGAGAACAACAAATAGTAAAAACAATATATCATACAAAACACAAACATGCTTGCACATGCAAACTGATATTTTTCTCATGTGCACAAAGGGAGCTATTTATACTCATAGAGCAAGTGATATTGATGTTCCCATGTACGCACACATATGCATACGCAGTTCAAATTCATGTGCATGTGCACCCAACACACAGCACACACGCACAGAAAGCAGAGTATCAAAGGGGTCAGTCACTCAGACAAAAATGTAATCGAGAAAGAGAGAGCGAGCTGTGAGAGAACGGAGAGAGCTGAGACTGTGACTGAGCTCTTGTGATATTTGGCTCGATTTCGACACTCTGCAGTCTGGACGGAGAATCTTCCCACGAGCCGCTCGACCGTCTGACAGAGCCAGAGACACATAGGAGAGCAGAGCGAGGGAGTGTGAAGGAGCGAGAGAGGAGGTCACCCGCACATTCCAGTCCCAAAGAGCCAGCCAGACTCCTCAGACAATTAAAATGAGATGACCCACCTCACTACCCCCTTAAATATCCCTCTACTCCATCAGTGCTGTCTGCTGGACCAGTGAAGGCTTCACTTCACTCCCTGACTTGCACTGATACTCCCTAAAATGTCACTATATGAGACTTGGCCTTTTCTGTGTGACAACACACAAGTGTACACACACACACACACAAACGCCTGGGAGGGATTATTGCATTAGGGTGCCTCTCACACTTGTGCTTCCCAGTCAGGGAGTGTCTCAGCTTCACAAGGCAGCTGTGGACTCCCCACCTACTATAGCTCTCTTTCTGTATTCAATAAAAATTTGCTGGCATCACTAAAGCTGGGTATCGAATTAATGTTTTTTTTGGTGCAGGGCAAAATGTGGCTGCATAGAGTATCAAAGAAAGGTCAAGAAAGGCCAGGAGCTCTAAGAAGAGTATTAGAGTATTTGATCTAGTTAAAGCAAGTTTATCGATAATGCAGCTTTCAACAACAATGCAATTCAAAGTGTTTGCAAAGTAAGTAAATACATCTATTGAATATAAAGTAATATTTCATAGCACAGGACTGAAACTAGTTCTCTAGTCTCTCACCTCTACTCATCACCCAAAGCTCACACTCCTTCCCCCCCTGTAGGATACAGAGCCTTCGCACCAACAACCCCCTCCCTTCGCTCTGGAGACGTCATTCCCCCTGCCCCCTCACCATCTCCTGCCCTCTCTCTCTCTTCTTCTGCTCTGCTCCCTCTGTCCAGGTGGGAGGTATGACTCTCTGTGGGATTCCACCACAGACACACACACACACACACCCATCACCCACCAAAACCTGTCGAAACACAGCTCTGACACTTTAGCATGTTTACAACAATAAGTCAGTGATTTAGAAAACAAAACACAGCACAATTGCTGTCAGCCTCAGCCTTTATTTACTGAATACTGCATTGCTGAGCACTTAAGGTTAGGTAGGAAAATATTTTTTGACAACCAGCTATAGAATGTCAATGTTTGGTCTGAGTATCTGTACCTGTTCTTTGGTCAGATATTTCCTGATTTTTATCTTTTTTGTTGTTGTTGTTAATTTTAGTTCTAATAGGTTTAGTTCTTTCACAGTGGTGTTGTGTTAACACAGCATTTAACACTGATGAAAGTAACAATTGGCTAATTCTGCTATAAGAATTAAGTGTTCTTTGTAGGAAAACATGTCTCTAACTTCCAAAGGAAGGTTTTGGTATCAGTACTGAAACTAAACTGTACTGGCACCAGTAAGGAAACATTTCGATCCACTGGTTAGGTTTTTCTGTGAAATCTGCTAAAATATTTTTGGCACAAAACAGGAATCTGAAATAAACAGCTGTACTTCAGAAAATAACTAAAAACTCAAACTTTTAATTAACTTACGGTGCAAGATCCGGTGAGAGGAAGAAGATCAAGTTTCTTTGATAGAAAGCAACAAGGTTTATGGAAAATATGGTGTCAGTCATTCACATGTAGAACATTTAATTTGTTTCTGTTTATTTCTGTTATGCTATTATATTTATGAGGGTTGGATTTGGGAGAATGAAAAATTTCTTGTCTTTTTTTCATCTTTTTCAGATGGGATCTTTTTGTTTATAATTTGAAAAAGTAAAATAAATCAATAAAAATGTTTTTCTAAAAAGAAAAAAAGAGTTTGTCACTGGAGGTTTCCTTTCCTTAATGATTTATGTGCATATGTAGATACATCTGTGTGTCTGGTCTTTTGTATAGGTATGTTTGTGGAAATGCCTGTCAGTCTTCCTATATGTAAGTGTCTCTGCTTTCTACAGGGCTCCGGGGTGCAAACTATCCTGCAGGCTCCATATGAAAGCTGAGGATTCTGGTTACACAAGGCAGCGAGGAGAAAGGAGAGAAAAACAGAGCGGGAGAAGAAGGAGGAGAGCATCTGCTTTCATCCTCAACCCAGCAGGGGAGAGCTTAGGCCTGTCAGTCTGAGAGAGATGGCCAGCTGCTGCTGCTGCTGCTGCACACACACTCACACACACACACACACAATACAAACTTGTGAAAAAATACCAGATATTCTAGAGTACCACTAAAGCTCAGTGGTACGATCATGTCTCTTATTTTCTCAATTATAAAGATGTATTCTTAATATTTAGACTATAAATAACACAGGAAAATGCTCATACTGTAGAGTAAAGATTCTAATGGGTCCAAAAAGTTCTTTCCAACATGAAGGACTTTAAACTTTTCTTCTCTCCCTTAAGAAAAAAAGGAGACCTACACAAAGACAATCTTCATACCAGAGCCGTCTCAGCCGTCCAGCTGGACAGACGGCTCCAGTTTGTACTAAAAGGCAAAGACAACCACTACTTTGGCGTTTTCGACTCCTTCAGGCAGTAAAAGTCACTGGCATGCCATCTGTAAATGTATTATTAATATTTAGTTCCAACGATTTAAAAATAATTAGCACTCACAATCAATACAACTATAAAACTCTATTAAGTCTGACATAAAAGTGCATTAGAATGTCCAAAAGTTGTTCTTAAACTGGAGGAGGAAGGTGATTTTGGTATACCATTTTTGCAGGTTCTTGACTTCCAATGTTTTATTGAGTGAAACAACCTTGAAACAGGAAAATAAAGTCATTATTGTGTCGCATTTAATCACCTTCAACGCCTACTGCTGTAAAAGAGGATAATAAGTGATAGTTGCTTCATCCTTAAGGGATGAAAAAGATCACAAACACTGAACAATATAGATTGGCTACAGGCAGATTTTAAGTGAGTTTGGCAAAATATACGTTTTCAAATTACTGATATAATTTTTTATTTATTTTTTTGTCAAAAGCAAGTTGAGATCCATTAGAGGATTGAATAAATTAACTGTGGCAAGAAACTGTGACAATAGATGTGATAATAAAGTTGGAAGAGGATGATTTAGAGTTCGGCCTGATGCCATTTTTACAAAAACAAGAAATAGATAAGGAGATATTTCCTTCTCTTAATAAAAGATGCCATTGGAAACATTACTGTCAAGCTACTTTAGAAAGAAAGTTTAATATTCTAATAAATAAATAATGTTTAAAGAACAAATTGTTATATTAGAAAAGAAATACATCACAAATTTAATTAATTATAAGGTTAAATTTCAATCTCATTGTCTATTTCTGGCCTCTTTTGTTTTTTTAGTGACATTCTTCAGATGAAGGTGTCAATCAGTGAGTGAACAGAAACACACACACAAATCACAGCTAATTATATGATTCTGTTCACTAATTGCAGGAGACAGCACAATATGGAGTAGTGATTGAGACTGTGATAAAAAAATTGACAGGTTCTGACTGGAGGAGTGTTCACACTGTGGGGTTCACAGAGTATTGGAGTTGCAAATCTGCTGTATTGCCAGTAGGAACACTGCAATATTGATCTTATTTGTAGAAAACTCCCCATTCAAGACAGAAAGATTTTCGAGCCTTGAGTAACCCTTCTGTCATTCCCTTTACCCGCTATGATCCAGCCAGTCGCAGCTTTGATCCAACTCTTTCAGCCAATCACCAAGAGCTGTGCTGCCAAATGCAAACTGGGAAGAAACAGACGGGTAAGAAAGAAATGAACAGAACAGGAAAAGACAGAAAAAAATCCCTGAAAACCCCTGAATCTCACCCCAGAAATGAGGACATCTCCCGGGTCAGGTTTCTATCTGTAAAGCTGCAGAGGTTTGCAGCTGAAATGTCGGGCCCGTACACATCCACGTAGAAACACACAACCTCACACACTCTGCATAACCCTACAGTGGCCTCTTCACAAATGCAGTAACCCTAGAATCTCTGCTATCATGGATCTGTCTGTTATCTGTTCCTCCATTGTTAGAGCAGCAAGAGGGAGTCAGTTTTACACAATCTCCCTCTATTTATCTTCCTTCAGGTCTAATTTATGTGGACTGTGAAAATATTCAACATTTCGCTGCTCTGTGACTCCCCCCTGAACCTCTTTCCCTGACCCTCTGGTACGATGCCACAGTAAACACTCACCCCATGTCTGATGATTTAGGATTCTGGACACATGGGGGCAAGATGGGGCAAGAGTGCCTCCCTGGAAATCTATTTTAAGTCTCTCACCCAATTAATTATTCTTATCATCATATCTCAACTCCTACAAGTTTGTATCCAAGTGCAGCTCTCGTCTGTCTACCTGTATATCTCATACTTTTACTGACAACAGCCCAACAAAGTCGACGTGTTTGTCAGTGTTTTTCCTTTCAAATATGAGTCCTTAACACAAAATAAACAAATGATTATCGTCCACTTAACAACACTGTCAACTACAAACAGTAGTTATGAGTCTTTAAGATTTCTGGGGCTCTTTAGTTTGGATTTTATTGTTTAAAAAAATAAAATCTGCCATGATGGCTGGAAATAAATATCACTGATGTACAATCATGCCTCCACAAATCATAATTTGACCTTAAATGACTTTATGAGCAACAGAGGTTCAGAAATTCAAGATAAAGATACTTTGATAATATTTAATAATCCTTAAAAAAACAGATACTATGACTCTGAATTGCAAAAGCTTTTTTATTTCCTAAGATTGAATCTAGAGGGAAAAATCCTCATTCTCATTTTGGTTTTATTCCAATTCTTGTCCTGACTTTTTATCACCAGAAGTGTTTTCTGAGCTGTGGTTGTCACAAGAAGAAAACACAGCTACTTTTGGCTGCATAGTGATGTGCAAAAATCAGTTTAAACTGATCAGCACTTTTTAAAATATCAGTTTTTTGTGACTTTCAGTGGTGAAAGAAGTATTCAAATCCTTTACATAAACCAGTCGAGGCAGTGGTATTCCAGCAACTCCAGTGTTCTGCTCAGTAAAATTACTGGTTTTGTCAGTGGAGTCTGGTAGTGATATACAGTGATGTTTCTGGTTAAACTAAAAGGATCCTACTCTTTAATAAAAAGCTGTTTCTCAGTAGGAATCCTATCCATTATGTTGTCAGACACTTAATAACAATCTGAGCCTGTCAGTGACAAAGACAATGATCGATCGGATTACACTGCAAAAAATACAAGCAACTACCCCTGAGAACCAGTTGAGTCAATCCAAAGACAGATTTTAGAGGCTCCATGAACCAATTAAAACTCCTCTGACCTGAGATCAGACATCCTTATCAGTCCTTTAAAAGGCATAAATGTTTTAATATTTTATGATATTTGATGTGTGGTGGAGGTTCAGTGAGGTTTTATTACTCTGAGCCACAGGGGGGGTAAACCCCAGTTTATTGAGCTGCTGTTAAGGCTGTGGGTCGAATTTCACCTGCATTAACGCCCGAAAGCCTGCACACACACACACACACACACACACACACACAGACAGACAGACACACGCACTTAAATCCATGCATGCACACAGCTGTTGTCGTTTACTCATCCTGCTTGTGCGGGATGCCAAGTCAACATGACAGTAGCTCCTGTCACAGTCTCTCTCTCACTAAATGATCGACGCTCAGGCTAACCCCCTGCAGTGCACACACACACACACACACACACAAATCTCAGGGGATGACATTATGATTATGCCAGGGTGGGCGTGCTAGGGTATCAGAGGTTGAGGGGTCAGGGGGTTTGGATGTAGTCAGGAGGTTTGGTGATGAGCATAATCTCCCCTCTCACTCTGCCCTATTGGTTCCCATTTCAGCTCTTTACCACTCCAGCTGTGTTTATTAAAACCCCACAGAGGCAGGCAAGGTATTTATCAGCTCCTGAATCACTGCTGTAAAGATCGACACGCACATGAGACACACACACACACACACACACACACACACACACACACAGTTATCTATACCTGAAGAGTGTAACAAGGGGACAGCGCCCTCTAGCAATGACAAAATATACAAGTGAGTTTCAGTTAGAACCCTGCAGCCACAAAAGCGCGGCACAGAACCAGGACATACATTATGGAAAAATCAAATGTTGCGGCTTCACCTGTACTGATAATGTTATGATATATTTGGCCAATTATGCACATTGGTAACTGAACGAAACTGTGGTTTGAGAAGAGGACAGGACTGAAAAAGATAAATATATTCCAGTACTTTTATCACTTAACTGCAATGCAGCCATTAGGACCTATAAAAGGAAAAGTATATTTAGCTACGATATATATCAGTAGCTTCAAAATTCAGCAAATACCTAGACACAGATAACATTGATAATACAAGATGCAACACATCAGCTTTTTCCCTGCCACCGCCAGAAATGATATCTGCTGGTACACATAGTGACACCAACTTGTAACCTTTTGATGTATCTTAACTGTAGC